>OW121729.1:8372500-8742500 GCA_933228805.2 Hipparchia semele
TATGGTGAAATCATTTGTGGTGTTAGCATTTAAGCGCTCTCGTTCTTGCTGTCTATTAGCTGCTCTGCGTTCATGATCCTCAATCGATTTACTTAGTAAGTCATTTAAAGTGTTTCTTTTGTGTCGTCTTCTTTTATTTCCTTGATCAACGGATGGATCAGTAGATTGTGATTCAAGGGTTTGATTAGTTTCTTCATCTCTTGATTCTTGATTATCTGTTATATTGTCTTGAGTGTCATTTTCTATATCTATAGTATTTGAACTGCCGGGAGATGGTTCGTTATTTAGTATATCCTCATTAATATTGGTGCTAGTTGACCTATTTGCCATATGCGGGATTAAAAACGCCATATTTTCTTGAAAACGCCATGATTTTATATTGACAGCTCCTGATCCACTTTTCGGTTTCAAAATTTTCTGACGACGAAGCGCGTCTCTGTGATTGTTTCTCAATTTTTCCCAAGATTTCTTGGCTTCACTTCCTGCAATGAAATTAATAAGTAATAATCATGACTATTTAAAATGTAATAAATATATATTTTTTCTTTTCAGATTTGTTGCGAGCGGTAACTCATATCGGAGTATTGCTTACAGCTACAGAATGGGAGAAAGAACTGTCTCAAATATTATTACCAAGGTATCTTCAGCTATCTGGACAAACATGCAACCTATTTACTTGCCAAAACCTACACTTGAATTGTGGGAACAAAATGCCGTTGATTTTCTTAAAATATGGCAAATGCCTAATACTGTGGGTGCTATCGATGGAAAACATGTGACAATTAAGAAACCTATAAACAGTGGATCCTCATTTTTTAATTATAAGCAACATCACTCTATTGTGCTGATGGCGGTAGTAGACGCAAATTATAAATTTGTATTTATTGATGTCGGTTCTAAAGGCAGATTTCCGGATGGAAGTATATTTGACAATTGCATATTAAAGAGAAAAATGATAAACAAACAGCTACATCTACCCGAGCCCAAGGGTCTACCTGGAAGAGAAGACATACTTGTGCCTTATGTTATAATTGGTGACGCGGCATTTCCTTTGATGGAAAATCTCATGAGACCTTTTCCTCAGAGACAAGTAATAGATAATTACAGAAACAAAGTTTTTAATTACAGACTCTCACGAGCAAGACAAACGGTTGAATGTGCATTCGGTATATTGAGTTCTCGTTTCAGAATATTTTTGCGGCCATTTGAAATGAAAGTAGAAACAGTAGACAAAATTGTTATGGCGAGTTGTGTCTTACATAACTATTTACGTACAAAAAGTATGGGCCAAAATCTAGATGAGGATCTAGAAAATTTACCACATTCTCAACAATTAGTGCCTTTGCCTCGATCGAGAGGACGCATTTCGAAAAGGGCATTTGAAATAAGAGAGCAATTTACGGATTATTTTAACTCGGTGGAAGGACGTGTGACCTGGCAAAAACACAGCGTGCAACGGGGCGCATATTGAAAAGTTAACAGTATTTTTCGACAATTAATACATTAATGGATACAAAACATTTAAATGTAAGAAAATTTAAATGCATATATGAATACTAGCTGACCCGACGTACTTCGTACCGCCATATTTTATTTCTCTAATCGCAACTGAGGAAATAAAACCCTTCCGGCAAAATCGAATTAGCTAAATAAATATTACGTGAAATAAAGTAATAGAATTTATATTCTAAGAAACAGAACACAACAGAGCGCCATCTATTGGGTGTATTTGCAACCTAGATGTCAAACAATATTGAAGAATTTTATCGATGAATCAACGTACACCGCCATCTATGAGAACTTCATAAAACTAAACACTAAATAAACACTTGCATATGAAACAATTAATTGATACATTTTATTCGTTTACATTCACGACATAAGCGAATAATTGAGATGAGAACTATCATAACCAGTAAATTAGACAAAAATACAGGTACATGTGAAATTTGATTTAAATCGGTTCAGTAGTTTTGGAGTTTATTGGCAACATACATCGTGACACAAGATTTTTATATTTCAAAGATGAAATAAATATTAGAATTTTATACTTACCTACACAGAATTTTTAGTTTTTTTAACCTACCTGCCTTTTTTTAATAACTATTTTATACAAATACTAAGTACTTAGACTACAGCTTATATATCTAGTCAAAAAACAAACTTCGTTTGCATGTGTTTCCTATGGACTTACAAAATAATACTCACCATTCTTGAGACTTAGCGCCTCTGCGATTTGTTTCCAAATAGACTACTTTAATTTTGTATTCATGTAATCTGGGTGTTTTACGTCATATAAACATTTTTCGCTTCGAACAGCTTCAATTAGTTCCTCCATCTTGCAAACACTCGCGACACTGCCACTCGAAATTAGTGTCTCGATCACCTAGCCGGCACGCGCGTACACGCTCATGTACGTGCCTGCGTCGACACTTTTGCAGAGACAGCGAGAAGACGAGCACGTTCTTTTTTTGAAGTTGTTTGGTCTAAAAGGGATTCGAATGATTTTTTACACAAAATGTCGTCCCACTGTCTCTGGGAACAAAGAGAAACAGGCAACTGGCTCGGGCTAAGCACTGACCATTCTTTTCTTGCCTCTGCCAGACACGATACCTCTATGGAACCCAGTGACGGGGAGATTAATTTACCATAGAGATTATGCGTACTATGGACAGAGGAAAGAAAAGCTGGCAGCGCAACACTGGAGATTTTACGGATACCCAGACCGCCATATCTGATCTGCAGAGACGCCTGGGACCATGCCTGATTACCCATGGGACAATTTAGAATATTTGTTAATGCATTTTTAATAAAACAGTCCAAATTTTGCAAAAAAAGTGTTAAATTTCCAAAGTGGTGAACATCTGAGAAAATAAGTAAATTTTGGTACAAATAAACAAAACCGAAAGATTGTAAGTGCCATGTGAGGGTTAATTTCGAAAAGGTGATGGGAGGAGTTATTAAATTTAGAAATTATGTCATTAAAAAACTGAGGTACTGAAGCCTCTAAAACAGGTGCTCCTAAGAGGCGAAGTGACTCATCGTTTAAAATTTTAATACCAGGAGCTATGTCATTAAATTTATTTAGTACATGCAGTTTTGATTCAGCCGAAAAAGAATTTGGAATATAAATTTCACATTTATCGAAGTTAAGTTCCAAGCCAATAGTTTTAAATTTTGATATAATACTTTCCAGATCGTCTAAAACAGAATTTACTTCGCCACCTAAAGTACCATCATCCAAATACCAAACATTAAATTTGGAATTTAGAGCCGAAATTATAGGATGTATGGCCAACTGAAAATAGCAGGGCCAAGTGGATCTCCCTACTGGCAACCAACAGCGGAGCTCAGAACATTCTTTTTATACATAAGTTTGGAATGTTCTCGGTAGCACTGCGTTAAATATGGAAAAAGTTGTGGTAATTTGTTTTTAATTTCCGAGAGGAGGACTCCCCGATCCACTGAATTGAACGCATTTTTTACGTCAATTTTGAGGAGTACTTCCTCTCGAGAGTTAAGGAGGAACGTACGAGCAGCATGAACAGCCGCTTCGCATCCTCTCTTAACTCCAAAGCCTAATTGAATCGGAATAAATGTAGATGAAATCAAAGGTAAAATTTTTTTACAACAAATTTTAGAAACGACGCGCCGGATCGTTGAACCTACTGCTATGGGACGAATACCGCCATCCTTTTTTCTCAAAGCACATAAATTTGCTCCGTATAGAGTATTTACCATTTCCTGGGGTACTCGTCCAGACAGCATCAGGTTCACCAGATCTGTGATGGATTTCAGAAGGGCACCACCCGCATCAACGTTTGCACCACAAACTAAATCTTTATAGTGTTGTGGTGACAAACCGTCGAGCCCAGCAGCGGAACCACTTCTGAAAGACATCAGAGCTCCCAGCACGTCATTTGTAGTGGCCTGAAAAGCTGAATCATTGTTTATCTATGAGTCTGGAAAAGACGAATCAGGCGATGGGGATGGGTGTTTAGAATGCAGTGCTTCCAGAGTCTCCGCTGTGTCAGGGGCAATTGTGTCACTAGAGAACAAAAGCCGAGCCGCTCCCTTAAGGTCGCCATCATTTATTTTATTTTCAATATTTTTTTTTATATTGTAGTTCAGTTTTAAAAATGGCTGGAAAAGTGGAATTAACTGTACGGAACTATTGCAAATATCATGGTCATTTTTAATGCAGTTATTTTTTATTTTTTGTGTAAGGGAGAGGCTTTGTCCCTTGTCTGCGTGTAGCGTGCGGTACGCGAAGGTAAGCAAGAGGTCCCAGCTACGGCAGGAGTTGTGAGAGATAACATTATCTATAGTTTTTTTTAAAGAAGATGAAACTGAATGGCGTAAACCTCGAGGAATGCGTCTGATTAAAGAAATGGAATTCTTCAAAGTGCTTAATGATTCCCAAAGGGGGACAATACAATCATTAAACGGGAGGGAGGTAAATGAAATGGGAGGTATCGATGACGCAACTGCTGTTTTGTGAACTCTACCTTCATGAATTTTTAAACCTTTATAATTTTTAAAAAACCGAGGCTGGGAGCATTGTTCACAACGCACGCTATCCTGTGACATTTATCAACCCTGACTCTTTCAACGTAGAACAAATTGCTTGGCGTCAAAACAAAACATATTGATAAATAATAATAATAGAACTCATATAAACTAAAAATTGTGACGGTAAAAATCAAACGTGGCTATCTCCAACATAAACAATGACGCAGAAAAGTAAGATTTAATTTATACTATGTTACAATTATGTTTTAAGCTTGTAGTTGCTTATTAAATACAGATTTATTATATTTAAATGAAATTAGGTTAAAAAAATATTGGTTTATGATGCATAACAACACTAAACAGTGAATTAAATTATGGAGTTGGCAACAAATGATTTGTCTCAATGGAGTTGGCTTTATTTGAAATTGTAATTTGTATAGAGATAGCCTTGAATGATTTTTGCTTATGTACAAGTTGACCACAGGGTTGGCACAATTTAAATAAAATAACGAAGGAAGGTACAATAAAACAAAGATAAATAAAAATACAGGGTGGTCTAACTAGTGACGTCAATAAATTTTTTTTAGATTCCTCACACCTGGAGGTATCCGAAAATACCCCATGTATGTTCTGCGATTTTTTGTAGTTTTCGAGTTATAATTTTTTTTGTGTTTTTTGAATATTTTCTGCCAGCGAGGTTTCAAAAATTCATATCCTTTTTTGTAGTAAGTATTTTGCAGTTTTTTTTATTTTGACATGATTGTCTTGAATGTTGTTTTAATAAAAAAAATAATTCAGCTTCTTGAAATTACTTGAAGTTACTTAAAGAAGGCTTGAAAGTTAGAACTTTAGTTTTTAGTAGGATTTACTCAAACATTCAACTTCAATTTAAAAATACAAAAAGGAGTTTCCATAGCTTCTAGCTAAATTTAGAAACTTTGCAAGGTCCTAAGCTACTAAAATCATAAAAATAATATTGTACTTAATTAGCTTTTTTTTGTTATAATCGGCCTTCGAAGGTGGATTAGGCTAAAAATCGTTAAAACATGATTAAAGCATTATAAATTATTTTATCTACTTTTTATCATTCTTATGGTAAATTAAACTTAAAAATGTGATTTTAAATTAATTTTAATTTAAATTCCTGTAAAATAACTGTAGCTTGCGTAATTTTTACAATAATTTCGGTCTCTCCACTGATTTAAAATGTGATCATTTGTAAAAATTGCTGTTTGTGAAATTAACTATTTTCGAATAACAAATAAAAGGCATAAATTACTGAAAAATTACTAATTTATTACAATTTTCAAAATTTTCAAATTTTCAAAATTCCTTCCTCCAACTTATCCGAAATTATTGTAAAAATACACGAGCTACAGTTATTTTACAGAAATTTAAATTAAAATTAATTTAAAATTACATTTTTAAGTTTAATTTACCATAAGAATGATAAAAAGTAGATAAAATAATTTTTAATGCTTTAATCATGTTTTAGCGATTTTTAGCCTAATCCACCTTCGAAGGCCGATTATAACAAAAAAAGGCTGATTAAGTACAATATTTTTTTATGATTTTGGCAGCTTAGGACCCTGCAAAGTTTTTAAACTTAGCCAGAAGCTATGGAAACTCCTTTTTGTATTTTTAAATTGAATTTGAATGTTTGAGTAAATCCTACTAAAAACTAAAGTTCTAACTTTCAAGCCTTTTTTAAGCAACTTTAAGTAATTTCAAGAAGCTGAATTATTTTTTTTATTAAAACAACATTCAACACAATTATGTCACAATAAAAAAAACTGCAAAATACTTACCACAAAAAAGATATGAATTTTTGAAACCTCGCTGGCAGAAAATATTCAAAAAACACAAAAAAAATTATAACTCGAAAACTACAAAAAATCGCATGACATACATGGGGTATTTTCGGATACCCCCAGGTGTGAGGAATCTAAAAAAAATTTATTGACGTCACTAGTTGGACCACCCTGTATAACTACTTTATATTCGATAACCTTAATCCTGTTAATTATTATTATTATAAAAATTGAAGTTTTTTGTTTAAATGTTTTGAAGTTTCTTACTCCTTTGCTTTCCATTAATTTGAAATGTAGATAGATATACCCTGGATTAACATGGACTCAGTTTTGTTTAAACAAAACTGAGTACTTCCTCGCAATCATTAACATTATCTTCTTCGTCCAAATCTTGTAAAACATTATCCTGTAACTCTAACATTTTTTTATAAAATTCCAACTCTTCATATTCGTTCTTCCAGTTGGACCCATAGTGCTTATCAAGAAGTTTTTGAACGTCTGCAAGTTTTGCAGGTTTGACAGATACACCTGGCGAAATAGGTACTGGATCTATATGTCGAATATGTTTGCCCCTTTTTAGAATAGATTTTGCCACACTAAGGTCGTTATTATAAGAAATTTCACCTCGTACTTTTATTTTATTATTATTCCTTTCCATGCAAACTCTCTGGATTTTATTAATTTGGAAATGCCACGACTGTGTTGGTTTTAAATTTTCTTTGCAAGTTTCTTTCCAGTCTAATACTGGTACCTCAACTGTCAATGTGTGAACAGTAGCGTGCTCAGATACTACTTCGACGTACTCTTCGGGTTTAATGATGACTTCCTTGCGTTTGATTTTTTTTTCAGTCAGAGCAAACACTCGGTCTGGTGGTAAGTAAGAATGACCTGTGACTGGGAAAATAATTTCAACATTCTGTATGTTGGATGGTGCGGTGATGAGCCATTTCATTGCCATAGCAATTAACATGCTATTCTTATTTTGCCCACCACATCCATCGGCCACTAATCGCACAACCCTCTTATTAGTGTAATCCATTGCTTTCAAACAATGGAAAACGCAAGAACAAATTTCGTTGGATCCTTTTGCAGAAAGACCCTCAGTCCAGACATATGCATGCACATTTTCTTTCTCTAATTTTTGTTTGGATGAACCCACGACTATAGTAAAATTATAAAAATAAAGTTGTCTCGAGTAATATACAGCTTGGTCGGGAACTTTCGGCAACGGGGGGTTTTTTTGGCAGTCAAAACTTATAGTGACCAAGTCATCCCGTTCTTCTCTTAGATAATTCGTAAAAGCTTTGGCTCTTAGTTTATGGATCCTTAGTTGCGTCATTAATTGAACTTTGTTTGCGTCGCTTTTTTCAATCTTGACCCTCTCTTGCAGCTGGAGACACGTTGAGCATACATCTTGACGAGGTGAACCGAAGCCAATATTGAAACTTGTGTTAAAAACTAATCTAAAAAGCCCTTTGCTTACACCAAGTCCAACTTGTGCTTGGTCGTTGTACATAGCACACATTTTGTTTATATTCAGGTTAGGATGTAAATACAGCCTATGCCGATCTTTACCTCTGGTGTAGTGAATTTCTAATGGGACAAATTGTTCGATGAATTTTTCCACTGCTTCTCGTTTCGCCGCATAAAGAAATTTTTTTCTGTCACCACCACGGTTTTCTTTGGCCACAGTTTTTCTTTCGAAATATCTTTTGGTCACGCCTTGTACGCGACCTTTTTTTATTCGAAGTGCACCCAAGAATGTATTTCTGCATACACCAATCTGTTTGCCATTAGAATGAATTGGAATAAAGTATTTAACAGTTATATTTTTTGGATTTCTTTCGGCAGTTTTAGGTCGTCTACGCTGAGTTTTTGTTACTTTACAATGCTGGAGAATGAAATTATCTTGTAGTATTTTCTCTGGGATGGCGTAAAATGATTTATGAAAATGAAAATAATCACTTGATCTTAACTTCTCGCACTGCAAAGATTTGGTCATGTGCCCACAGCAGGATCTCATTGGCAGTCCAGGAGCTCCATACCTACAATAAAAGAATCATTTTTGAGGATCAGTACTCATTCTCTGCCTTATTTAGAGGTCACACAACTCACAATGATAAGTACTCATAACATGGGATTGTAACAATGCAGTCACCAAATTAACACTGTTAATCTATACTAATAATGTAAAATGTGAAAATGTGTCTGTCTCTCCGTCTATTAGCTTTCCACGGCCCATTATTTAAACCGATGTTGACATTTTGTACATAGGAAGGTTGCATCTCGGGTCCCGGGTCCGTCACCCTTTTTATCTCGTAAAATCAGAACATTTCTACGGGTCTATAAAAATCTAAATCCACGTGGACAAAGTCGCGGGCATCGTCCAGGAATTTACAATCAGATAAATTAGTTTTAAGCTGGCAAATTCTGAAAACCACATCAATTTGACTAATAGTTTTCTCATTAATCTATTAGTAGGTACTTATTAAGTACCTAACCCAACAAACAAATCTACAGAAGGTAGGTAATTCTATAAACTATAGACTAGAAGTATCTGAATACATAATATAAGTATGAAAGAATCAGTTTAAAAAAATAACCTCAGTGGTTCTTTTTGCTTTGCAATAATACCCAGTAGGTAAAACATATAATTTATTTCATACAACATAACGAAAGTGACAGCCCTAGTCGTGAAAGTTACTACACTACCAGTTTATAGAAAAAGAATGAGTATTACTTACAGTTTTTTTGACTTTTGTTTACGTTTGGCTATTTTTTTCAATACCGTCTTCTTTTTCGCTTTTTCTGGAGGTAATTTCTTGATAAAGTTATCACTATTTTCCATTTTATTTTGATATAAATAACAGAAGGTAACTATTACGCCTGGAAAGTCAAAATACAAATGGTGGCCATCACAAAAACCGCGCAATATGATTGGCTTAAATGGAGCTGACCAAATTAGATCTGACATTTGAAAGGAGATGGCCTCTTTTGAAAAAGTTGTCTAAGTAACGGTCGTTTTTTCATAAGGCTGCAGTGGAGATGGCATTATTTGATTTTAATGATGTAATGTAAAAAAGTAACGACATTTTTTTAAAATCAAATGTTTATAAAACTTCAACTATGGAGATGGCCACGTTTGTTTTTTACCGTCACAATTAAAATAATTCAAAAAACACGAGCAAAACTATGATATAGCACATGTATGGGCACATACATATATATACACATTAAAAAAAAGAAAAACTGCCGAACACATCCTCAGTTCACACCAGTGGCGTGCCGTAGGGTTCAAAGATAGGCAAGCCAGGCGCTTCCGTCTCCTTGTAGGTAGGTACTTATGTTTTCTTGGCGAGCTCAACAAAGCTCACAGAAGGCATACTACTACTAGATAAAATTAAGACATGTCACAAAAGGCATACCTAGCTACCTAATATGGCTTTGAAAAATGTCTAAAAGTGTGCTGCTTTATAAAAGTATCGAAACCAACTTAGTTATATTAAAAACAAATCTACACTACTATTATAAAGAGGAAAGATTTGTATTTTTGTGTGTATGTTTGTAATGAATAAACACAAAAAGTACTGGACTAATTTGGCTGAAATTTAAAATAGAGATAGACTATGCTTTGGACTAAACTTAGGCTACTTTTTATCCCGAAAAAAATTATAGTTCCCGTGGGACTCCAAAAAAAAACGTCAATCCACGCGTCCGAAGTCGCGGATATCGGCTAGTTATTTATATTCCAAATCAAAACGTATATCTTTCTGCAAAAATAATTTTATTACATCGGAATAAAATGTCGCTGAACCTTTTGGTTCACGTGGTAAAAACCTTAATAAAACTAATACGTTAATCTGTCATAGATTTGCCTTATTTTGATTGATAAATTTACCTTATTTCTGCCGTTTCTGCCACACGCATTTGCAAACACTTTAAATCGTCATAAGGAACAATATTAATTATATTTGAACTCATTTTATACAAAAAATCACAAATAATATACTGTAGCAGTTGTAGTTCGTCGGAGGGGATGATGGTCCAAATAAAAAATGTGGCCCAAAAGGGCCGTTCACGGCAGTGGGGAATTCCAGCTTGCCGCAACGTGCACTAGCTCGATGGGGCCAATTCTCGTGCAGTAGAGATACATCTCTATTCGAGATAACGGTAGGGAATGACGTCATCACGAGCGAAAATCTAAAAAAGCTATTCTCGCCATGTCGATTCCGATATATGTCTATGGAAAGCCGTGCGAGATGCTACGACTGGTCGGGACCGGTCGAGACGTCATCTCTATCATGATCTCGATCTTTATCAAACGTCAAATTGGTTGTCATTTGCTTTGTATTTGCATTATTATTATTATTGTGCATTTGTTATGTAAGGTATCTAAGTGTAAGGTGTTTGTAGGCATGACTGACGAGTTTATTATCGATTTCGTGCAAAACGTATTAAGGGATGCCATGGCACCCATGTTGATAGGATCAACAAATCCTCCTCATTTGGCGGTTTGGATGGCGGTGGGCCTCCACCTGTTAGGTTTGCCTCCCGCCTAGAAAATTTTTTTTTGACTGCAGCCTTCCGATCTTGCCAAGTCTAAAAATGAAACACTTTGTAAGTTTTTACGAAGTATATTGAAAGTAAACACATAGGTACTTTGAGGTTAGTATTACATTAAAGTGGTAGGTACTCCTATAGTGCATAAAGTATAGGTTTGTTTTCCACTTACTTTGCGCCAACCATCCCGTTTTGTGGGCGCCGTTTAAGGAATTTAGGGTCTCGGCGATATCTCGCCAGCGCCTTTCGCTATCCTTCTTCGTGAAGGCCGACGAAAATTTACCGATCCGCAGTTGCGGATCGGATTCTACTAATTGGATGAGCATTTGTTTTTGTTGTGCAGACGGGTACACCTTCCGCGGCTGCACGTTTTCCATTTTTAATTATGGACAAAAACTTAAAACAACACAATTGAACACAACAGTTCACAACACACCCCAATTCAGTGACAGTTATTGTTGTCCATGAATGATGACATTAGAAAGCATTCCTTTACAGCTAATGAAATTAAGCACATTTAACTAGAAAATAAAAACTTTATTTATTAATAATAACTATAGTTATTTTATTAGTTCTTTCTAAATACGTTGAATTATATGTTAAAAATAAATTTAACGGGTCAGAAACATTTTTAATTACAATTTTACAACATAATACGTCACGAGCGTTTCAAAAACGCTCAAATTACGTAAAACGGAATGCGTCCAGCTTCACAAAGTTTCGTAATGGCAACATTAAATTATGTCTATTATGGATTTCTATAAAGTCTATCACGATTTGTGCTGAGAATTCAGAAATAGAGATTTTAATCTCTATTAACGAGATTTTATACTAGAGATCGAGTTCCAAATCTCTATCTCTATTCCAGATTATGTCTACCGTCCTGAGAATTGGCCCCTGGACTATAATAGACTTGAATCTCGAGAGGTCCGGGCAACCGTACACCAACGAGATCAAGCAGGTCGACTGATGATCCCACACTCGCCCCACACTATATGGATCCAAGGCCGTCGAGCGACTAGCGCGATGTAATAAGGTACAGCGCCATCTATCGGCAGCTGCATTCAATACTTCCGTTACAGGCTCCCCCTCTGGCCTCGAAGACGTCTCGGCGAGAGAGCCAGATCTTTAAATATGTTTCTTGGGTGGTCGGCCTCTTTTCCTAATGGGGTTTACCGGATCAGGGACAACTGCATTATCAGCTGCACTATACATCTTTAGTGCTGAAGCATGATAAATGCCTTTGCTTTCAGCAGGAGCATGTGGCATTGTTACTTCGAATGAACTGGGGCCGTGCCTTTTCTTGATCATATACGGTCCATCACGACGAGGTGCCAATTTATTACTCACTCCCTGTTGACTATTACTAAGCATATGTGTATTCACAAGGACTAGGTCACCAGGCTGATAATCTGGGCAAGGGTGACGCTTTCTATCAACGTAGTCTTTTCGCTTTTCCTCTTTCCATTCTTGCACCTCTCTTGCTCTCTTCATCGTGTCAGCCATCATTAAAAGCTTAGGCGTAATTTCAGGTATGAAGTTTTCTTGTTCCACAATGCTTCTCAAATCATGCTGTACGTCATCTGGAGTTCGCAGTTCACGTCCGAAAGTCAAATATGCTGGGCTAAATCCTGTGGACGATGTCTGAGCAGTATTCATCGCGAATCTGATAGTAGGCAATTTTTGAGCCCATGTTCTGTGATCTTCACCAACTAGGATTGATAATTGGGTTTTCAAGTCACGGTTTTTCCGCTCAACAGGGTTGGTTTCAGGATGATAGAGTGGCGTCATCCCATGGTCAATACCTAGACAGAACGTTAGTTTTTGCATTACACTACTCACAAATTGAACGCCGTTGTCACTTATAAAGCGGCGTGGTGTCCCGTAACGCAGAATAATTTCATCTAGCAGCACACGCGCGCATTCCTCTGCGGTTGCAGTTTTTAATGCAAACAGTTCAACCCATTTTGAAGCCAAGTCTTCAATCACAAAAATCCATCGTTCTTTGTTTGGAGTCTCAGGTAAGGGCCCAAATAAATCAAACGCTATAATTTCGAATCGGTGTATCGAAGCTGTAGTTTGCAATAGTCCGACTGGTTTAGTATTCAAGGGTTTATAGCGCTGGCATTGTAGGCATTTACGGACATAATCTTCGATTTGTGCTCTCATCCCTTTCCATGTATAGCGTTTGCTTATGCGTTCAATCGTTTTTTCCGCTCCGTAATGACCAGCCATAGGGTCATCGTGGTATGTGGTGATGACGTTCAATTGTTCTTGCTTTGGAACCACTAAAAGACATTCGTCAGAGTCCACGTCTTCATGCATGCGATACAGAAGTCCTTGGTCAATAACGTAACCTTTTCGTGACCAGTACGTTGCGTTCTCTATATTATCTCCTTCTAATGATGCAATGATTCTTTCGATATCCCTATCTTTCATTTGTTCTTCTCGAATTTCGACAGCACTTTTCCTAGGCATATCAACAATAATGCTGCAGATTCCGCATTCAGTTAGGTTTTTAGGGTCACAAGCTGGTCGTGATAGGGTATCTGCTACGACATTTGTTCGGCCAGTGATATACTAAATGTTAATGTCATAAGGCTGTAGTAGCAGTGCCCATCGTGCTAATCGACCAGTCGGAGATTTAAGCGACAACAACCACTTAAGGGACTGATGATCAGTATATACAGTGACTGTAGCTCCTTCTATGTACCCCCGAAATTTGTCTATGGCCCAGATTACAGCGAGGGCCTCACGCTCAGTGGTTGAATAGTTCCTTTCCGCTGGTTTTAGGAGGCGACTTGCATACTCAACTGGATGCTCTTTTTCCTTCTCCCCCTGGACTAGAACTGCTCCAATGGCATAGTTGCTGGCATCAGTTTTAATAATAAATGGACGGGTTCCATCAGCTTGAGCCAACACTGGTGCTGTTGCCAAAAGTTCGCGCAACTTATCAAAGGCTGTATCCTGTTCTTTAGACCAGTTCCAGTTAACACCCTTTCTAGTGAGCCGAGTCAGAGGCTCTGAAATTTTTGCAAAGTTGGGTACAAAACGGCGATACCAAGAACACATTTGGAGGAATGATTGTAAATGCTTGAGGTTCGTTGGCACAGCCATATGCGTAATTGCTTTCACCTTTTCCGGGTCTGCTTTTAACCCTTCCGAGGTAATCAAGTGTCCCAGATATTTAACACTTGACAGACAAAATTTGCATTTTTCTCTGTTGGCCACTAAGTTGTACTCCCGTAGACGATTGAACACATCTTTCAGATCTTTGAGGTGCTGTACAAACGTTGGTGAGCGCACGATCAAGTCATCAAGGTATACCAGGAGTTCGATATGGCTAAGAGAAACTCTGAAACCATCCATCAATCTTTGAAAGGTGGCCGGCGCGTTTTTTAAACCGAATGGCATGCGAAGAAACTTAAACATGCCGAATGGAGTAACAAAGCTAGTCTTTATTTGGTCTTCGTTTCGTACCTTGATCTGCCAATAGCCCGAACGAAGATCAATTGTACTCATGTATGGTGTTTGCTTTGCGCTGTGCAATAGGTCGTCAATCCTAGGGAGAGGATATTTATCAGCGACCGTAATAGCATTTAACTGTCTATAGTCTATACACACTCTGGTACCTCCGTCCTTTTTGGGAACAAGCACTACTGGAGATGACCATGGTGATGGACATGGTTCAATGATTTTCTCTGCGAGCATCTTTTCGACTTCAGCCTTCAGGATATCAGTCTTCTGTGGTGATAGTCGATAAGGAGGAACGGCGACCGGTCGATGATCTCCGCAGTCAATCCGATGCTCCGTCTGGGTTGTAGGCTTACCGTTAGATTTAAAAATGTCTTCATTACTTGATAAAAAATCTTGAAGCTGCTTAGTCTCCTCATCTTTTAGATTAGACACTTCTATAGAAGCTAGTTCGACCTCTGGGAATAACGCAGCAGACTTTGGAGACAGCTGTATTTCGGCTTCTTCTATGGATTTTCTCGCATCCCGGTACAGCGCGTCCATTATTGGCGAGTATCCATCAAATAATGAGGTTTTCCGCCTTTTCACATACACTGGTATGAGTGGTCCATAAGCTAATTCTTCAGTTGCACTTGCTTCGGGCAACCTTGCTTCCGTTTGATTACTCAGGGGTGAAGAACCCATGACATTTTCTTTGAATCTTACAAAATCCTCTTTATAAAGCTCGTAAGTTTGTTCGTCATCTATGAAATTCCAGGTATATTGCGGCAGGTTTATCACGATACCTGCATCTTGAATGAAACCTACGCCTAAAAGGGTGCGATTCTCCTTCTTACCAGGCATCACAAGAAATGTGGTATATATGGTTTTGTTACATAGAGTAACCATAACCTTAGTGCTTAGTACAGCTTCTTGCTTTCTGACTCCATCGGCTAAGACGACGGTCATAACTTCTTGGTCGAATACATATCCCTTTTCTTTTAATAAGGTGTACAAACTGTAGGAAGCGATGCTGGATTTCGCGCACGTATCTATATAGGCGGTTCCTTGGATGCCTTCAATGTTAATAAAAACAACTGGTCTGGCTCTAGCATCCGTCCTTGCGTTGACGGAACAAAACCCAATTTCTGTGGTGTCAGACTTGGTTTTATGACAATTCGCACAGTTACTGCGGACTACGTTAGGCGCTCCACAACCATAGCATGAAAATTTGGGGGTTGACGGTGTAGGTGCTTGAGTCGTAGCTTCAACTTTAGCGCTCATACTTTGTGTTTTTTCTTCTTTCCTTTTCAGTTTACGGCATTGATCTAAACTGTGCCCCACATTTCTACAGAAGGTACACCGCTGTTTTTTATGTGTTCCACTTGATGGGGTATGAGTAGCGCTGTTTTCTGATTTCCCACCAGTGAGCATCTTCTTTTCAGCCAATGTTCTCTCTACGCCTCTTGCAGCCTTCAGGAGTTCGTCAAAGCTTTTGACGGACTCTCTTGGCATCTTTTCGCGAATACTAATGTGAAGTAGCCCAAACAGCATGTCTATTTGTTGGATTTCCGTGAGCTGTGGTGGTGGTAGGTATGCAAATAATAGCCGCTTCTTACTAATGAAGACTTCGGTAGTCATATCTGCGCCTTGCTTGTCGTTCATTATTTCTTGATAAATGACATACGCAGGCTTGCGAGGCGCAAATGCATGACGAAGCTTGTTTTCGAAGTCTTCCCACGTTCGAATGTTTGCTTTGATGCCTTGCCACCAAGTACCAGCTTCATCCTTCAATAATAAAGGTAGGCCGTCAAGGGCCTGCTCGTCACTTATACCCTCTATGTTTTTGAATACCCTAGCGGCTGACAAGAAATTTTCCACCGCCTCGGACGTCCTTGTGCCATTAAATGAGGCGGAAAGAGAGGCAAATGATTTTCGTTGATGGTTTGATAGCGTATTTAACAAAGTCGCGAACTGATCTTCTGAGAAAGAGACAGCCATCTTTTTTGCTGGAGGTCTGCGGCTAGGTGCGCTTTTTGTCTTATAGGAAGGCCCCGAGCTCCGACGTCTTTCCACTTCTTGTTTTACACAGGTGGGGTTTCCCGCTTCACTCTCACTGGACATGAGTTACGTATGTTGAAGACAACGTAGGCAGTGAATTCGGGCCACGAGTTGAGCGCCAATTGTAGCAGTTGTAGTTCGTCGGAGGAGATGATGGTCCAAATAAAAAATGTGGTTTTGCAAGTACAACACACAAGTATATTAATTTCACAGATTACAGTTATAAAATTTAAAAATCCGCGAGCTGGAGAAGGCCCGTTCACGGCAGTGGGGAATTCCAGCTTGCCGCAACGTGCACTAGCTCCAGGACTATAATAGACTTGAATCTCGAGAGGTCCGGGCAACCGTACACCAACGAGATCAAGCAGGTCGACTGATGATCCCACACTCGCCCCACACTATATGGATCCAAGGCCGTCGAGCGACTAGCGCGATGTAATAAGGTACAGCTATCTATCGGCAGCTGCATTCAATACTTCCGTTACAATACTTAATTTCAATTCAATAACGAGTCTCGTCACCATACAAGAAGCAATAATAATTATTAATTATGAACTTATAATTCGACCCGAAAGAAAGTCTCATGACAGTGCAATTTAAATTTCTATAATAGAGTAATTCCCGGGGACTTCTTAACTTAGACGGTTAGTCAAAGCCGGCTTACAAATTCAATACAAAACGATATACAATTCTCTTACTATTTATAGGTATATACAGCAGAATATGCATATGTTAGAGCGGTGTGACCCAAATCCCCAGTCCTCTCTCTCACACTCGCGACTAATAGTCGGACGTGATCGGCGTTACTCGGTCGAGCTCGGTCGGCTAGAAGGTCACTATCTCCGCGATACATCGATGCGTTGACGCGCGAAATTCAAATACGTAATTTAACTTGATTGATTAATTTTGGTGAGTGAAATTAAAATTATTAATAATCTGCCTATTACAGAATTGATATTAGGCAAGCCGGGCTTTTGGGCTTGTAAGGAGGGTTCGCCACTGGTTCACACCGATCCTTAATAGTTATTTGTCACCCTGCAAAAACCCGGCAGCTTTGGCCATGGCCTAAGCCAGCCGGGCTTTCTATCCACTGCATAAATCTTCACAAGTATACTCGATGATATAGTTCTTATTTTTGAGGAAAATATACCCGGCACGACGGGAAAAATAATTGCACACTGAGAAACAATATAGGTATTGTACGTGAATAAATTAGAAATTCTTTGTGGAAAAACACAAATACTATTGCACTATTTGAATAAAAAACTTGAATAATTACAAAATCGCAGAAAATATTATAATATTTAAATTTTATTCAAAAGGTAAAAAACCAAAAAAAGGTAATATTCATATAATAAAATTGTTTTATTTATTCTTTGTAACAAAGTTACAATCTGTATTTCTATGCAATAAAGTAAGTACATTGAATTGAATGTGCGTACAGAATATTAATCAGACTCTGATTCGCTTGAGGAGGTGGTGTCTTCATCATCTTCGCCTACATGTATAATTATATTATTATCAATAACAGAATCAATCTTCATATCTCGGTCAAAATGTTCCAAAATCAGATTTTTAGTCTTCTCAACAACCTTTGCCCAGTCATCTCTTGTGACTTCCCCGCAGGCTTCTTTTAATAGGGTCATCATCTTTTTCGTGCTGAATGGCGGGGAAGTATTGTGGCGGGCGGCGAAACCTTTTATTTGAGCCCAGATTAGCTCGATCGCGTTATATTGGCAATGATACGGTGGAATTCTTAGAACGCGATGACCGTACTCCAGAGCCAGTTCATCGATTTCGTATCGCACATTTGCCGCTTTATTTTCTTTAACTAATTTAATTAGCTCTGCTTTTAGCATCTGCATATTTGCGTCAATGCCTTTTGCTTGTAACCAAGCCACCATTTCTTCTTTTTTATTAGCTTGGGTAGGTGGTTTCTGTATTTGAACCGAGTGATAGGAGGCATTATCCATGAATATTACAGGTAGGCTGGGCAAAAGCACGTTCTGGAACCACTCTTTAAATGTAGTGGCATTCATTTCCTCGTGGTAGTCATTTGTGGTTTTTGATTGAAATGCCAGTAACGCGTTCTCCACAAAGCCGTATTTTGCAGAACCTGCGTGGCATATTATCAGACGGGCCCCCTTACCCATTGGTACTTTCGACGCTTGTGTATCATCCGTCCAAGAACGGGAAACCGTGTGATTGGCGTTTAGCCATGTCTCGTCAATGAACACGACATTATCCCAGTTATCAATTTTTTTTGCTTCAGTCAAAGCTGTCAGCTTCCAATAACTTCAATTTTTTTCTCTCTATTTCTAAATACTCAGCACGGATTTCAGTGGTTTTCAATCGCTTTCGGGAGGAGTTTTGTGTTTCATTTTCTCTTGAGGTGGTAGCATTAGTCTGTACCTGAAGTCCTGATGATTGTGGAGTTGGCGGTTGCTGTGGCGGGGAGGTGGGGGTTGATGGCACTGGTGAAACCGACGGCGGAGGCGGCGGTGATTCGAAGAGTGACGACGACAATTCTTTTGTTAGATCTTGAGTTGATGTATCTTCATCTATTAAGTTAGTCTCTCCCACGGTGGGCAAATATTCATCTTTCAAAAATGATAATTGTTCAAAATACTTCCACTGAGACTGATAATCTGAACCTTCATCTCCAGACCTTAACATAGGTACTTTTTTGAGTTCTTTCCGGTAGCCGTCTTTTAGGTTCTTCCATTTTTTCCATAAACTATCATCTGAAAATTAAAAGTAATTACCAATATTGGATTTTTATGGAATAACAGATTTTTTTATTTGCGATAGTCCCATCATTAACTCATAACCTCATTACTAGTAATGCATAAAATATAAAGATTTATTATGGATGGACGGATGTCGGATGGATAGCTAGACGTAATATCACATTAAAAGGACATGACCAGTGATTGCCCTTGGGATGGGGAAAATGTGCAAGGTTACAGCTTTTACAGAAAGATTAAAAAATTGAGGCCTAATTTACTATGGATTTATTATTCCGATAAAGGCATGATTTAAAATATCAAAAAAAACCAGAATGTTTATTGTTTCCGCTTTCTTTTTAATGCACTACTTCATACTTCAATTTCCGCTCACTTGTATTAATGCCCATGATACACATGCTAGTGGATGATATGCTAGGTGCTGGTAAGCTGGCACGCCAGGTACTGACAGAATATCAGCGCGTGACATACATGCTTGCCAGTCACATGCGAGTTGAAGTTCACAAAATGAAGAAATAAATAGTGTTACAATACAACTCGCAATTATATTAGGCAAAAAACAAGCACAAAAATTAATAAGATCTTGGCAGATAGTTGAGAGTTGCGATTTACAAGCAAATACGTTACGACCTGCCTTCGATTCTGTAACTCAGTGCCTATCAAAAAATGAAAGCCACTGACATATATTTTTTATCCATTGAAGGTTTACTATGAAAAAGTAAATCATATTTCTCTTCAAACCTTCAATGGATAAAAAATGCCTATCGTCGTTGATAGGCACTGAGTTACAGAATCAGCCCCTTGTTTCGCGTATTTGTAGCTGGCAATACGAATCTCCCGTCCCACTTCCCTTCAAGGGGAAAAAATCAAACGGCTTGCGAGCCATTCGTATACTTTGCTCTGGCACGTGAGTTACTGGCAGAATCTCGATACACATGCGAGTAGCTCATTATTGCTTGTAACTGGCATACTTTTGTGCGAGTAACAAGCATGTGTATCACGCACTTAAATAGTAAAGAGAAATTCCGCTTCGCGATACTAGATAGCGCTTGTCTATTGAAAAATTAAATTATTCGTGCAAATAAAGTTGTATTATTCCGTGTCCTAGGATCTGTACAAAAATATTAAGCAATTTTTTTCTAAGCAACTTTGCGCGTAGATGGCAAGTTTAATAGCAGAAAATTATTCTTACGACTCGATAAACATATCTTAACGCCATCTTGTATCGAAAGGGAGAGGTATTTTTTGAAAAGTTTTCTAATTTTTTCTCAGTTTTCAAGGCTTCAGACTCCTAAAACTTTCATCTCTGAAAAGTATAGAATATAACAATTACAAAAATAAAACTATTATTATTGCACGTTGATTTTAACATTTTAGACTTGATAACCACAATAACTAGCGCCCTCTAGTATCGAAAGGCAGAGTTATTCCGTAAAACTTTTCTATTTTTTTTCTCATTTTTCCGAGCCTTTAGACCCCTGAAAGTGTTTTTTTTTTCTGAAAACTATAGAATATAAGAATTCCAAAAATAAATCAATCTTTGCTGCACGTTGATTTTTGACACCTAGGCGAGAGCCCTTTGCTCCACTGGTCATGTCCTTTAGTATTATAATTGTGGGATAAAGGGATTTCGACTCACGTATGAAGCTATATATATGCTGGTTCACAAGTTCTTTGTAATTTGTTCCCACAATGAAAAAAGTTCGATTTCACCGATGTTGCACCAAATCACTATGACACTGCCGCCGGCGGTGAATAAGAAGACTGTTTAACACTTGTTTTTCCCGATAATGGAGTCCAAACTAATTGTTTTTAATTATTGTTGCGTGATGCGTATGCGATGAACGTCGAGTCTTAACCATAGAGTGACAGGAATAGGGGTAGGAGTTGGATTGTGTAAAGACAAGTGACAGACGTCGAGTTTATATGGAGTTATGTTATGGAATGTTTGTGTAAATTAATTACATAGATAAATAAATAGCGTAGTGCGTTTACAATAATATTACCTACATTTAGTAAAATTTTTGGAAAAGCTAGGTCATTAATAAGTGCTTTTTTATTTCAGGTTTCTTGGTCACGGTGGATCATTTAGGTCTCTGGCTCAATCCTACCGATTAGGACGAAGTACAGTTGCCAAAGTAATTTATCAAACTCTAGAAGCTATTTGGAAAAATTTGGCCCAAATACATATGCCGCAGCCAACCTGTGATAAGTTAAAAAGTGTAGCAAATTTATTTTTTTCAAGATGGCAATTTCCTAACTGTTTGGGTGCGATAGATGGCAAACATTTCCGCATAAAAAATCCACCCAATAGTGGAAGTGCATATTATAATTATAAACATTTTTTTTCATTAGTGCTACAAGGAGTGTCAGATGCAGACTACAAGTTTATTATTGTAGAAGTTGGCGGGAAAGGCAAACAAAGTGATGGAGGCACTTTTCATTTTTCACGATTAAATAGATTATTAACAGAAAATAGATTCAACGTTCCACCGTCACAAAGATTACCTAGTTCAAATCTGAATTTCACATACGTGTTAATTGGCGATGAAGCCTACCCTCTTAAAAATTATTTGATGCGCCCATATCCCTCCGGTGGTTTAAATACGGAAAAAAGAATTTTCAACAAAAGATTATCCCGGGCAAGAGTCACAATTGAGTGCGCATTTGGTATTCTAACAAATAAATTTCGTATTTTTACGAAAAGTATAGAGGCAGACAAAAAGCACGCAATATTGATTATAAATCTGTAGTCAGCATCCACTAAGGCCAACAAAACAATTGAAAATGTTTTTTTATAACAAAAATACTTCGAGCTACTATTTGCGGGGCATTCGATAACAACATGTTTGCCATCCAGCGCTCCAATACAATTAGGAAAATTCCATTTTTCCCAATATTTTCTTGCTAGCTGTTTCCAATCCTCTTCGGAATGTGTAGGTACTTTCATATTGTTCCATATCGCCGTGCAAGTCTCATAAACGATATATCTTACTGTTTTTTCTCCGAGTCGATAATTAAAAGCCAGCGACCTGAATGAATTCCCCGTGGCCAAAAACCTAAAACAAAAGCACATTTTATTAACCGACTTCCATAAAAAGAGGAGGTTCTCAATTTGTTGAAATCGAATGGTCTATTCGAGGCTTAAAAATTAATAAGTCCCGTCTATATGAGATATAAGTAAACCAAAGCCAATATACATTCTCTAGTGTATAGTGATCTGTGATTCTCTCTCATCAGCGTCACTGAACCGAATAGACGTGTCTCGTGTTTAATTATCTTCTTGTATTAATTGTCACAATGTTCGCAGTAATTAAATCCACAAATTAGAGTCCAATCTTTTATTTTTCGGCCTCGAAAACCCTTCAATTCTATTTTTTTCTTGTGTGAATGTTACGCGATTTCTCCGCGAATAATGAAGTTGGAGCACCTCACTTCATCCATTGCCATAAGCGTAGAGTTCATTGAAGTCATTTCTATGTTTGTTGACTGATATTCTTTTTATTTTGTTCCAGCGGCAAATTGTAAAGAGAGATGGAAGAGAATTCGCGATAATTATCGACGCGCCAAAAAACTACGTCTAACGAAGAGTGACCAAGCAGCCACTAACATAAAACCAATTCGATTTGAAAAAGAACTGAGCTTTCTCTCTCCCTTTATATGTAATGACACACAACAAAATTTAACAAATTTGCTATCTTTGAGTGATGATGAACAAGTCCTGTCACCACGGTCAGCAACAGATTCACAAGCCATGTCACCACTATCATCAAACTCATCATCAGTCATGTCACCACAACCTATAAGTAGATCCCAAGTCAGTGAAACTGATTCGAGTAGGATCACCAAAAAGAAGAAGCCAGACAGAATCTCTCAGTCGCCTCCACCGACACAAACTCTGTTCCTATCATACTTAGAAAAAAAGTATCAATCGCTTAACCAACGCCATGATACTATGGTAGATTTTTTCACAAACTTGGGGAAAACAGTCACAACATTCCCGAAAGATGTTCAGATACGGGTTAAGGGTGCGGTGTTTAAAATTGTGAACGATGCTGAGGCTGATTTGTTTTGCAGACAAGGTGATACAAATAATATATCGCATGCGAGTAGAGAGTCCCAAAATATGCAAACCATAAATCAACAGCCAGTTGCAGCCGTGATTTTAAGTCAAAATAATCAATTCTCGTCCATTCAACCTTTACGGACCTCTGGACAAGCATCATTTCAAGCATCACCTACTACGGCATCGATGCTATCTAACTCGTCACAACAAGTATATGAAGGACAAGTTTATGAAGTACAAGAACATGATGTACAAGGTTCTGAAATCATGGAACAATTTCTGCATTTTCCAAAAAATAAATAATTGTTACTGTGTAATGTTAATGTTAACTTTATTGGGAATTACTAATAAATATGATTAATTATGACTCAATTTTTTTTATTGTCACATAAATAAAGTTGTTTATGTATTCATACAGGTAATAAACTATCTGAGTGCCAAATTTCATACAAATCTGTTCAGCCTTTTTGCGTGATCGAGTAACACACCCATCCATCCAAACTTTTGTATTTATAATACTAGTTATAAAGACTACCGCCAAGCAATAGTGGTTTACCCATGCCCCTATTCGGGTATAGGATAGATTCTTAGATTGGAGGTAAAGCACGATCTCATTGTGTAAACAATAATTAATTATAATAAAATTATTATCAGATGTCAAAAAATCATAATTACCTGAGACAAATAGCAAGTCGTTCTTCTGGTTCAATTGGCCTACGAAATTTTGTGGTTTGTTTCTGTAAATCTTCACGTAATATATTAAGCAATGTTTCAAATTTTCCAAAACACATTCGAAAATACTCGAAGAATTTGACTGGATCTTCACCGTGTGAGAATTTATCTTTTAGGCTGTTAAGCCCCCACGCAACTCACTCAAAGGAAAGGAAATCAAAATCTTTATAACATCATATTTCACAATAGGATTTTAATTACACCATTTTTACATATTTCCATTTTTCCACCATATTGTCACATTACTATAATACTACAAATTGTTACGCAATACTTTTTATCATAGACAAAGAACATTCTGTTTATCTATGTCATAGAGTAGAGTCAATTGGTCACAGATAACAATTCTTAACGAAACGCAACGAACGAGTCGCAGGGAGTCGCTGGATTCAGGCGGCGCAAGACCGAAGTCTGTGGAGGTCCATGCAAGAGACTTATGTCCAGCAGTGGACGTCTATAAGTTGAGAAAGAAGAAGAAGAAGAAGAACAATTCTTACACACCGAACCCTATATGGCGACCCTGCCTGGGCGTTCGCGAGTCAGTGACCGGCTTAAAATGGAAACATTAGTGTAAACTTTAGGGCAATTGAACTTTAAAATAAAAACAATATACCTAATCATGTGATGGCAACTTGTGAAATATGTGCTCAAGCGATAGTTTTTTATAAAAATATGGGGAAGCAACAATCTAAACAGCAAGAAATAATAATAGCCCAAAACGGAGCTGGGAACTCTGCGTCCACCGAGCAGTTGTTGTGGCACGTAAGCTCGTCTTCATATATTTTAATTGCCATTTGTGGTCTACTATTTGTGGGGGCCGCAATATATTTGTTCCGGTACTATCGTAAGTGGCATGGTGAGTGGATCCAGCGGAGGATCGACGCTTATGACCTGCAAAGGTCGATGAGTCTCCTGCGGCGTCAGCAACGGGAGGTCGCTGCTGCTAAAGACTCCCCAGTGTAAGCATGTGTCAGTGCGCGACAAATAACTTACAAACATACATAAGTGTCAGTGGCATAAGGGGGCAGAAGAGCCTTTCAAGACTCTTTTTGCCCTCAACTATGCTATGACATATATAAAAAGTTCATCGAAATCAGTCAATCCGTACTCGAAATATCACCAAGAAAGCCGTTCCATACAAACGTTGCTATACTACGTTTCATGTTACGTCTCAAGGGAACGGGATAAAAAGTATTCTGTGTCCGTCTACTAGTTCTAAGCTACCTCCCCACCAATTTTCAGCCAAATCGGTTCAGCCGTTCTTGAGTTATAAATAGTGTAACTAATCTTACATTCTTCAGAGAACGGTCATCAAATTTTACATCGGAAGAAGTTGAAAAATTAAAAATATTAATTGAGAAACACAGGGATGTCCTTTTCTGCAAAAAGACTGATGGGGTGTCATTCAATTTAAAAGAATCAGCATGGCGGGATATTCATCAAGTTTTCAATTCTAATTCAACAGTATACCGCTCGATAAAACAATTAAAAAATAAATTTGAGAACATAAAAAAGACTGCACGTAAAGTATGTGATAATTAGCTATTTGTTTTTAAATATAACCAATTCAATTCCAAGTAGTGGTTTTTAGGCCTGAAGTATAACCATGTAGGTACTTACATATTCTGCCAGAAGACGATTTTTCAAATAGTTCTTTTAAATAAAGAATGAGTTAAAAAGAAGATGAGTTTTATTTATTTCTTTGTTTTAAGAAAACGTAATAATCAGAATAATGTACCTTTATTTGATAAACATCCAGAGAGTTTTGGTTAATAAATTCCATTGACGATAGTTTAAATAAATATATTTTTCCTATTACTGAATTCTCTCTCTTATCTCTGAATGATCGGCGATTATAAAAAATGCTATACTTACAAGTTTATTACAAAAATCTCCTCCTTTTTTGAAGTCGGTTAAAATAAGCACGTTATGTAATCAGCCTTACAAACACTGTTTTACTTTCATGTTACTTCTACGTTACTTCTACGTTACCGTAACATAGAAGTGTCTATGTTACTCTATGTTACAAAGTGGCAAAATCTACAGCCTTACCCATGATACGTAGTTGTTACGTATGTTAAATGTGCAGACGCATTACCTCGCATTATTTTAACATCTGATGACTTGAAAAATATGAATAAGGAAGTTTTGAATGTTATGACTCGGCGAATGGCGAAAAAATTGTATGATAAATCAACTGAAAATACTGACAATACTTTGGTAAACTAGAGTGACGAAGAGAGTGACAGAAAAATTATTGTGAGAAAAAATGAGATACTTATAGAAGAAATTCAGCAATTCTATGTAAAAGATGATGTTAGCCGGGCAACAGCCGGGAAGAATGAAGTCAAAACTTAAAAAAAAACAAGCAACAGCGACGCTATTTATTGAAAAGTCTGAAGTATCTTTACAAAAAGTATAGATTGGAAGGAGGCAAAGCAACGTATACTGCATTTAAAAAGTTTTCCTTTCTACGTTTTGCATCCTAAACTCTCAAACAGAGAAACGTGTGGATGTATTAAACATGAAAACATGATGCTCAAGATTGAAAAATTTAAAAAAATCGGACTGATAGAAAGCAAGGATTTAGATACAATCTTCTCTATAGTACAATGCGACTTGAATTCGAAAGAATGTGCGTATGTGGAATGCTCTGATTGTAAAGATAAATTTATTTCCTTTAACTGGGGTGGTCATAATCGAAGTGAAACAGTTACTTACGAAGAATTTAAACTACGATAAATACGAGTGTACAAATAAAAAAGATAATCAAATATCCATTACTATGAAGATGGAAAAGAAACGAACAAGTGAGACATTGGAAAATTTTGTAGAGAAATTTAACAAAGAACTTAATATCTTAAAAAACATGTTTACAATATTAACACGTTCCCTGTCCCAAACAAAAATGCAAAATTGAATGACAAGTCCAACATACTTTTTGCAAAATATTTTTAATATGTTGTCAAAGTAATAAAAAAAAAATAAAAAAAAAAAACCGGAAGTAGGTATTATTAGCCTGAAACACATATGGCTCAGGAGCGTAGAGAGTCATTTTTGTTTCTGCACGTTCATGACCATATGTGGTTCAGGGAAGTTTATAGTGGTTTTTATAATTATTTATTGATTTTTTACACTTTATATGTACAAATTATACATTTATACAACTTATGGTAATACCTACTTATCTACAAACATGTCAGTGTTACATATTTTTTGATGTCACTGTCAATGACATCAAAAAATCTGTCCGTTACTTTTTGATTTTCATGATTGATTTCTGTGTTGTTTTGAAGTTCATCATCGTGTGTTTTTTTGTCGAAAATGTCCCGTAAACTTACTACTGAGCAATTGCGACAAATACTGGAAGAAAGTGACTTCGAATTGAGCGATAACGACACGGATTCGAGTGGAAGAAATAGTGATGTACAAGACGAGCCGGATTTTGTCGATTCGGATGGTGGTTTGCAGGAACCAAGTATTTTTGCTGATGATGATATAAACGATCCAGACTTTGATCCAGGTGAGTTTTCCCGTTCAAATATTGTTACCGAGGCCTTTTATGGTGACTATGGTAGAGACTCACCTGAAGATTCGCCCGATACCGTTATAAATCCGCCCCAACCAGTTACGAGCAGCGTATCGCAGCCACTTAGACCCAGAAGGTGGACAGCTGGTGAGGTTATGCGGCTTTCTCCACAGGAAATAAATAACATTGATGAGGAAAATGGTTGGAAGCAGGAAGTACTACCATTGTCACGTTCTCCTTATACCGCAAGCTCAACCCTTCACATCCAAGGAGAACATTCTGTTGGATCCATTTACCGAAAAATAGTGACCGATGAGGTATTAGATCTTATGGTCACACAAACAAATTTGTATGCAATACAAATAAAACAGAACACCAATATATCAATGCATAGCCGCATGAATCGGTGGACAGACGTGACAAAAGCTGAAATAATGAAATTCATCGGCTTGTACATGTTGATGGGTATTGTACAATTTCCCACATTGGAATCGCATTGGAAATTAGACGCGATTTATTACCATCCAATTTTTCACAATGTAAATATGTCGTATAATCGCTTTTCATCTATATTGCGTTGTTGGCACTTTGTCGATAATGAAGCTCCCAGAGATCCGCAGGAACGTTTGTACAAAATAAAGCCACTTTTAGACCTTGTCATCAACAACTGGAAAAGTTTACATACACCTGGTGAATGTATTGTCATTGACGAATCAATGATGCCATTTAGAGGGAGGATATCTTTCCGTCAATACAACCCATCAAAAGCTCACAAATATGGCTTGAAAATTTATAAGCTCTGCACAGAAGAAGGATTTGTCTGGAACTATGTCATTTACACAGGGCGCGATCCCGAAATTGCTGATCTGGACAAGCCGGGAAGTGTCGTAGTTCAGTTATGCGATGGACTTTTAGACACTGGACGGGTTGTTGTGTGTGACAACTTCTACAACAGTGTAGGACTAGCAAAATATTTGCTGCAGCGGAAGACAGACTTATGCGGCACTCTACGAGTAAATAGGGTTGACCTTCCATGGGCAATAAAAATAAAGAAAATGGGGCCCAAAAAAGGTGAATTAGTTGCTCGTCAGAAAGATAATGTCACTGTGCTGAAATGGAGAGACAAACGTGACGTCGCTATGATATCTACTTGCCACGACGCTAGCATGCAAATGTCTTCTGGGTACCGCCCAATATCAAAACCGACAGCAGTGCTTTTCTACAATGATAGAAAGAAGGGCCATAGATCTATCGGACCAGCTTTCAAGCTATTACGACCCTAAAAGAAAATCTCTAGCGTGGTATAAGAAGATTGCTCTGGATGTTTTGATTTGTGCGTCGGTTACAAACGCCACGCTATTGTATCAAAAACTACACCCAACTGCAAACAGAAAATCTCGCAAAACGATATTACAGGCGCAGCAAGAGATTATCAGGGAGTTCTTGCTATTGGACAATTCATCAAATACGAATGCCAATACACTGAGTAGTCCAAGACCGTCTACTAGTTCGATCACAAATCAACATTTTCTATCAAAAATTCAGCGAAAAGAGGACAATAAAATTATCCGAAAACGTTGTAATGGATGCTACGAAGACTTGCGAAAAGATGGTACAAGCTGGGAAACTGCTGCTAAACAAGTCAAACGCGTAGATACAGAGTGTTTGCAATGCAAAAAAACCTTTTGTTTGCCATGTTTCAAAAACAAACATAATTAGTTAGGAAGTGTAATTTCGTAAAAAATAAAGATATTTTTCCGTACGTCTTGGCGTTTTTCTTTACTATATGATTGTCTTAGCACGTCCCAAGCATATTTAGTACAGTACCAGCGCGTCCCGTAGAAATAATCGCTATAGAAGTTGTATATGTCCCCTGACACACATATGGCTCAGGAACGTATTAGTGCTTTCCAAGGGCAAGTTTCCTGAGCCATATGTGGTTCAGCGGACAGGGAACGTGTTAAACACCAATATCACCAGTACTCATCGTGCATCAAAAACTTAAAAAACAGTGAAGTTGGCTTGCATATAGATTTTAGTGAAAATTATACATGCAAACTTTCAAGAGAAGTTCAATCTATGCACTTCGGTGCTTCGAAACCACATAACGATTCATACCGGTGTCTTATTGATGTAGGAATGCAACCCATACCTATTCCATGATATATTTGTCCGTACTCTGTGGTCTTATGTCAATTGTCTATGATTGTCACCTAATTAAAAATTAAAATTGCTGTGTTCACTATTCTCTGAAAATAACAATTAAATGGTTGCTTTATATCTTCAAAAGGCTTTATATCTTCAAAAGGCTTCACTTATACACAAGTGGAAACAAGCCACAAGCATTTGCTTTTATATCGCCCAGCAACGAACATGGTCCAGAGGCCATATGGGCCCACCTTGAACCTATTCTTACCCATATTAGAACAGAATTCCCGACTGTGTGTGTGCGTTATAGATTAGATACCCGCAGAAATTTGCACAAGGAATTTTTGAAGACCACAAATGCAGTTATCAGCTATTCGATGTTTACACGACTGACGCCATTCTGGATTGTTCCTCCTAAAGTGACCGATAGAGATACATGCATGTGTACCACAGTAACATGTCTCAAGTTACCAAAACTTATTGGCTGCAGTTTGCTGCGATCGGTATAATGAACGTTGTTTAGAGCGAACATGTGATAGTTGCTATGAAAATGCTTTGTGTGACTTTGATGAGTAGTGTATAATTGGGCATTCTAGATCACTAAAGCATGTCTCGTTTCACTTCGTTCACGAGACATGCTTTAGTGATCTAGAATCCCCAATTATACGAGAAGGTTTTGCATTTCGTTCGTTCGAAACATGATTTAGTGATTGCCCAATTGGTTTTCAGTTCGGGTTCTATATGGTTTTGTCGTGAGTCGATTTCGATCTGTTTCAGAAAGTGAATAAACATATTCATAAACAATATATTGTACTAGCGAACCGCCCAGGTTTCGCTCGTGGTACATATACAGCACTCAAGGATCACGTACATTTCTAACGGTGAAAGAATTTTTGCAATCGGTCCAGTAATTTTTGAGATTAGCGCGTTCAAACAAACAAACTCTTCAGCTTTATAACATTAGAATAGATGTGCACGTTACGACCGAAGCGACTCGCGTACGCCAACAAGCATTTTGAGCGCTAGGCGACGCTGCGCTCGTGAAGTGATACATTCATTATTATCTTCGGCGGAAAGCGAGCTCTCAATCAACAAACAAAGGGATCCAAAATTGTTCAAATTCGAAAGTTCGTAAACGAGACAGTCTACATATTACCTACTGAAATACAATGCATCCTGTTTACTTCATTTTTGTACCTAGTGTGTAGACACACAAGTGTTTTCTGCAAACAGCAATCAATACAGGGTGTTATTTAGTTGGTTCCTCATTACTTCTTTTGATACTAAATTAAAAGTAAATTAATAGGTAGACGTTTATTGTATAGTTTATTTATTATAGTATTACGCTTTTATTCTCCAAATGTTAAAGTAGTAATCAATCAAATGCTTATTACTACGTGGGATTAGTATTTGAAATACAGAAAGTTTGTTTTAAGCCCAAGCTGATCATAATAATAGTAATTTATATTTAGTATGGTAAATACCATAGTTAGTTGACTGGGAATCGAAACTAGAACCTCGTGCATAGCATTCCGCATAGTATGGGTATAGACCAATTGAATAAGATATAGTAATAATCAGATATACCTATTCCTAATTTTATAACTGAAACCTATTAGATTACACCCTGTACCTTTGTGAAGTGCAAGACAAGCATTTACCTAAAATTGCAAGTTTGAGTCTAAACGATAACTTCGGGTTCCGTGTATATAAATGAACATTAATATATTCAATACAAATACTTAAATATAACGACTTAAGTCTATAGAATAAAAAGCCTACCATGTATTATAATAAATGGGTAAGCTGTTGTGTGTGCGTGTGTAAGTTTGTAACTCATCTAGCTGAAACGACTAGACAAGATCAGATTTTTTACGCACTACACAAATGAATCACTATCATATAATTTATTCATTTTTCTTTGCAAGCTAAGCCGCAGACAAAAACAAGGAAAACATAATTTTATGTAGGTACCTTCTACTACCTATATACCTACTATATATTTTCAGAATTTACAAACTTGCATTTTAAAGTTTTTTAAATTAATACTAAGATAGATGTTTTATAAATTAATTTTACAACGGAACCCTAATCAAAAAATTGCTTCAAAGACAGTTTCCCTAGTTACGACACATTTTGTTTTTTTGGGTCAACCAAGTGTTTTCTGCAAAACAACAATCATATATTTTACTAGCTGATGCCCGCGACTTCGCCCGCGTGGATTTAGTTTTTAAAATCCCACGGGAACACTTTGTTTTACGGGATAAAAAGTAGCCTATGTCACTCTCCCGGTCCTCAACTATACCCATGCAAAAATCAAGTCACTCCGTTGCACCGTTGCTGCGTGATTGAAGGACAAACCAACCAACAAACACACTTTCGAATTTAAAATATTAGTAAGGATTACTTAGGATAAGGAAGTAAAGATTAGTAAGGACATTAGTAAGGATTCCTCATTAATTTCTTTCAACCAATCGCAGGCCCACTACTATTTCTCTGGATGAGAACGGTTTAGGCTACCACCACCAAATGCGTATTGGCAGACTTCACACACCTTTGAGAATATATTTTTTATGAAGAATATTTAGCTAAGCTGAACTTGAGATATATTTTCCTTTCCCCTCCAAATAAGCTAAAAGCTCGTGCTAGGAGGTGTACAACAATAGTGCCACGGGCGGGGCTCGAACCTGCAACCTTTCAGTTCTCAATCCGCACCTTTAATGATGTAAGTGACGATGCAGCCTAAGACAGTAGTAGTAGTAATAGTAGATTTGACGACCTCCCTAGCGCAGTGGTGAGCGCAAAAAAAATGTTTTGGGCTCAGTATCGATAATAAAGCATCCCCCGATTAAAATTTTCAAAATATATTTAATGTACAGAATTCGTCCCGTTACAGTTTTATTATAAGTATAGATTTTTATTGTTTTATAATTTTGCAATTATTAAATTTTGCACATTGAGGGGATTGTCATGAAGCGTGGGTTCAAGTCTGTCTAAACGACAACTTTGGGTTCCGTATGTATTAATGAACATTAATATTAATATAGTCAATAAAAATACTTAAATATAACGACTTAAGTTTAGAAAATAAAAAAGACTACTATGTATTATAATAAATGGGTAAGCTGTTGTGTGTGCGTGTGTAAGTTTGTAACTCATCTAGCTGAAACGACTAGGCAAGATCAGATTTTTTACGCACTACACAAATGAATTACTGTCATATAATTTATTCATTTTTCTTTTCAAGTAAAGCCGCAGACAAAAGCAAGGAAAATATAATTTTACTAGAGGGCGCCCGCGACTTCGTTCGCGTGGAATTAGGTTTTGAGGGGGAATTTTTCAAAAACTGTGGCACACGTCCTTCTTTATTTTTAATCGAAAGGCAAAATACAGATTTTCATAGATATAACTTGTAAAATGACGGACTTTCATACAAACATTCATCACCTATTTATTCCCTTTGGGGTGGATTTTTCAAAATCTGTGAAACATGTGTTTCTTTATTTTTATTTGAGAGCCTAAATACAAAGTTTCATGGATATAACTTAAAAAATGACGGACTTTCATACAAACTTCCATCCCTATTTAAACCCCTTAGGGGTGGAATTTCCAATAATCCTTTCTTAGTGTGCGCTTATGTCATAAAAGGAACCAACTGTAAAAATTTCAACTTTCTAACTTCAGTAGTTTAAGCTGTGCGTTGATATCTCAGTCAGTCAGTCAGGATTTTGAATTTTATATATTGTTATGATGTAGGTACCTACTACTACCTACATACCTACTATATAATTTCAGAATTTACAAACTTGCATTTTAAAGTTTTTTTAAATTAATACTAAGTTAGATGTTTTATAAATTAATTTTACAACGGAACCCTAATCAAAAAACTGCTTCAAAGACATTTTCATTTCATTCTGTTTTTTTGGGTCAACCAACTGTAAGCAAAAACTGCTTACAGTGTGTGTTTTGAACGTTTATAAGCCTGGTTTTCGAAAACACATCATTCAAGTCAACGAGTCGTGGACGGAGGTTTCAAAGCTGAAACCTTGCAAGAGCCTGCGAGCCGCCTCCCGCCTGCTACCTGCCTGATCTATCGCGCTACAGTCGTCACTGCCATTATTCATTATGTACGTAAGTGTTAAAATGTTTAACTTCAGTTTTAAAACTAGATTTAACGCAACATAGTGATGCGTTATGAAATCAATTACTTGATGAGGTTGATAATACCTCATTATAGTAATTATAAATTAATCTAATCTAAATATTTTACTAATTTGTTCCTTTTAGTTTAAATTCAATAGAATTTTACAACAAACAATAGTTTGATTTATTTTAGTAGCATATTTGTCATCAATGATTTTTTGTACGTAGCACAAGATTTTCTACAGAATATCAGCGTTGGAAATATATTAAGATGTGTTTCCAACAGATGCTGGGTAGACGTCTTTTTGGTTCTCATAATTATTATTTTTGTTATTGAAAACAATAACATTCTAAAAAGAATGAAGTACATTTTCTGTTCATCATTTATTTTTGTAAATTTACACCAAACAAAGATTTTTTATTTTTGTTATGATTTGCTAATACTTTTTCTATTTTAGGTCTGATTCAGAATATGAATTTACAGTACCACCAGCAAAGTCGAAAAAGCCGAAGAAGTCCCCCACGCCTGCAAAAGCCAGCTGCAGCAAGCAAACTAGCGAGGAACCAGTAAGGTAATATTTAATTATCTTTATTTGTTAACTTTATTTCAGAGCGCGTATCTAGCCGTTGAGACTTTATAGTGTAATAACTTGTGTGTTTGTGATATTCAGTATTTTAAAGCTGTTAACTCGGTCATGAGTTAAGGGTTCGAATCCCAGTTTAGGTTAGTTTAATCGTGCTAGTTTTTATTATTTATAAGGTTACTAATATTTTTGTTTTATTTTCAGAAGCCAGAAAAGAAAACTGACGGACATCTTCGGTCTGCAGTCGACCGACGATGAAGGTGGTGCAGTAAAGACGTCGCTACCATCGTTTATCGTCAACAAGGTCGCAAACGGTGTCCAGAGACGGAGCTCGTCTACGTCAGGTCCATTTTATTTGGAGTTGCGCGTGTACGACCGCTGCGACGCTGAGACCACCGAGTCGGACGAGCGCTGGAAGAAGGCGCTGCTGCGTTTGGCCTGCTCGGTGGACGAAGACTCGTCGCAGTGGAAAGCACTGCAACGACTTGTGAAGGAGGTGAATGAACTATTTAAGGACTCGGACCCAATATTTATGTCGGCTAGCGTTAGTTATAAGAAAAAATAAAGAATTTAATATATGTAGTACTTAGGTAATAAGACTTTTATTAATTGTGAATAGTTAGGAACCCAATAAATGGTATAAAGGTTTTATTAGTTTAATTGGTTATTCGGTTCTTTAGGTGTGAATCTAATTTTTATAAATTCACTAGCTTTAACCCGCGGCTTCGCTCACGTTAGGTTCGATTTTTTAACCCCCTACTTAACCCTCTTGGGGTTGAAATTTTCCAAAGTCCTTTCTTAGCGGATGTCTACATCCTAACAGCTACCTGTATACCAAATTTCAGCTCGATCGGTCCAGTGGTTAGAGCTGTGCGTTGATAGATCAGTCAGTCAGTCAGTCAGTCACCTTTGCCTTTTATATATTTAGATAATGCCTTTTTGCCAAGTTTGCTTAGTCGAGGTGACTAAAAAGCAGTGGATAGGTCATCTCCGCAGTAACATACATAAAAGTAACTCTATGAATGAAATAAGTAGTGGAATTGTTAAAATTTCATCTGCTTTCCAAGGTAGAATTGCTTCATATAGAATACTTGCGTTAGAATTTGAGCACAGTTTGCCTGAAATATTTTTAGAAAATATTAGTTCTAAACTAAAAACTATTTTAAATTCTTCTCTTAGTAAACATGATAGTATAAAAGTTAACTTTGAATATTTTGGTACTTTTCTCTTGTTCAAAAATAATGAACAAGAAACGAAGTCATTCGTTACAAAAAATATAGTTATTTTTAAAAACTATTCATTTGATTGCATATTTCAGACCCTTATTGAGACGATTAAAAAAAAAATTCAAGAGTTTGAAGAACGCGATAGTGGGTGGACTTTTTTATGCAATTCGTACTTGGAAGTAAATGTTAATAAGTACGATCCATTGAGTGGATCGAGCTATATTGATTTACCGCGATTATTTAGAAATAAGAAAGCTTGTCTCAATATTAAAAATAATGATCCGTATTGTTTTCTGTGGTCTATTGTAGCAGCGGTTTATCCCACAAGCAAAAATAGTACTCGCACATCCTCGTATCCTCATTTTCGTGATGTTTTGAACATACAAAATATGAATTTACCTGTTACATTTGCAGATATTAAGGTATTCGAATCTAATAACTCTAATATTTCTGTTAATGTGTATTCTTTAAAAAACAGTAATACGATTGTAGGTCCTATATACAGGTCAGAGTTTAAACGTAAAATAAAAGTTAATTTACTTTTGATTGAAAAAGGTGATAAATCACACTACATTCTAATAAAAAATTTACCGCGTCTCGTTGGGAGACAAATTACAAAACACCACGGTAAACTCTATTTTTGTGATGATTGCCTTCTTTTCTTTTCAACCGAAATTAATTTAAATAATCACATTTGTAGTGGTGTAGCTACAGTTTTACCAGAAAAAGGTTCTTTTGTACAATTTAAAAATTTTGAACGTAAACAAGATGTACCTTTTGTTATTTATGCAGATTTTGAAACATTATTAAAACCATTTCATGGTTGTGAGCCTAACCCTTGTTATAGTTACACGGCAAAACAACAGTTACACGTTCCTGCCGCCTTTGCATATCATATTGTTTGTTCTTTTGATGAAAATCTCAATAAGTTTAGACAATACCGAGGACCTGATTGTGTGATAAAGTTCATAGAGTTTCTTCTAAAAGATGTTAAAGAAATATATTGTATTTTGAATACCGAGATACCAATTATATTTTCAGAAGAAAATGCTAAAGCTCATAGTTCCGCTTCGAAGTGTCACATCTGTAATAAATTATTATTTTTTGATAAAGTTAGAGACCATTGTCATTTGACAGGTTGTTATCGTGGCGCAGCACATCAGTATTGTAATTTGCGTTATAGCGTTCCAAAACTAATACCAATATTTTTTCATAATTTATCGGGTTATGATTGCCATTTATTTATAAAAGAGCTAGGCGAACTCGAAGGAAATATAAAAGTTATACCTAAGAGTAAGGAAAGTTACATATCATTCACAAAATTTTTAAAGATTTCTGATAGTCAGTTTGCACAAGTTAGATTTGTAGATTCTTATAAGTTTTTAAGCGCGAGCATTGCAAAATTAGTGAACGGATTAGACACCGATGACTTTATATACTTGAAAAAATACTTTCCCGAGGAGTCGCAATTTCAATTAGTAAAAAGAAAGGGAATATATCCTTATGACTTTATGACTGATTGGAAAATGTTTCTATATGATCAACTTCCACCGAAACAATGTTTTTTTAATTTGTTAAATGATGAAACTGTCAGTGATGCTGATTATAACCACGCTAAAACAGTTTGGGAAACATTTGGCATCTTAAACATGGGCGAATATACTGATCTCTACCTTAAAACTGACGTATTATTATTAACAGACATTTTTGAAAATTTTAGAAAAGTTTGCAAATTCAATTATCAGCTTGATCCAGCATTTTATTTAACAGCGCCTAGTCTATCATTCGATGCAATGTTGCTTAAAACAGGAATCAGATTGGAGTTGCTAGATGATTTGGAAATTGTTCGTCTAATACAAAAAGGTATACGTGGAGGGATTTGTATGTGTTCAACACGGCACGCTCAGGCAAATAACAAGTATATGAGTGCATATGACCCTTCTAAACCAAGTTCATATATTGTCTATATTGATTGTAACAATTTATATGGGTACAGCATGAGTCAAACATTACCTGTATCTGACTTTAGGTTTTTAAATGAGACTGAGATAAAACATTTAGATGTTTTGCAAGTGTCGGATGATGCTGAATTTGGTTTTATTTTAGAAGTAGACATGTCATATCCTGAAAATTTACACTGTTTTCACAATGATTATCCTTTTTGTGCACAAAAGTTCATACCACAAGGTGGTAAAACTTCTAAATTAATTCCAAATCTTTACTCAAAGTTTTACTACGTTATACATTACGTTCATTTAAAAACATGTTTAAAAAACGGTTTACTTCTTAATAAAATTCATCGTGTAGTTACTTTCAAACAAAAACCCTTCTTAAAAAAATACATCGATTTGAACACAGAACTTCGTAAAAAAGCTACTTCTCCATTTCAGCAGGAACTTTTTAAACTATTTAATAATGCTGTATTTGGAAAAACCTTAGAAAACACCGAGAACAGAGTTGATGTCAAATTAGTAAACTGTTGGACTGACAATAAAAATAAGACAAACAAGACCCTCGGTGCCAATAAATTAATATCTCGTCCAAATTTTCATAGCACTTCAATCTTTTCAAAAGATCTAGTAGCGATTCAAATGAAACCCGAACGAATTATTTTAGATAAACCTATTTATATTGGTTTTTCCGTGTTAGAGCTTTCCAAAAGTCATATGTATCAATTTCATTATTCTGTGATGAAACCATTTTATAAACACCGCATCCAACTTTGTTACACAGACACGGATAGTTTCGTTTACACCATCGAAACAGATGATTTTTATAATGATTTAAGAAATAATTTTATAAATTTTTTTGATACAAGTAACTATATTGAACGAAATACATTTCAGTTACCGATTGTAAACAAAAAAATTCCTGGTTTATTTAAAGATGAATTGGGCGGTGAAATAGTCACAGAATTTGTAGGTTTGAGATCGAAGTTATACTGCATTAAAACTGAAAAAAAAGTAATAAAAAAAGCTAAGGGGATTAAAAGAAACGTTATTCGAGATTTGTCTTCAAACGATTACCAAAATGTTTTGCTCAATGGTTCACTAATTCGAAAGCAAAATATATTGTTTAAATCTATCAAACATGAAATATTCACCCAATCTGTAAATAAGATTGCACTGTCTAACCAAGATGACAAACGTTACATTAAATCAGATAAAATCTCAACAGTTGCATGGGGTCATAAAACTATTTCTTTTTAATTTTTTGATAGTGTTTGTTTTATTATGTATTAACATAATTTTTATTACATTTGTATATTTGGCACGCTTCTAATTTGCAAAGTCAACAGATAGTATATACATAGCGCATTGAACCTGTAGATCTAGGTTATTGTGTAATCGTAAAATACGATCATCATGTTTCATTTACTATCAACTGCGTCACGGCTTCAGTAGTTTATTTTGTGATTTCATACGTTAATTTTATTTTATTTGACAAATACTACAGTCGGTAAGTTACATTGTATTTAAGGTGGTACTACATATGTAGATCTACGAGTAGCTTGATAGCGAACAATATTTTCTTTTACAGATATGAATTACTCTAGCGACTTTCAGTGTGGTCAGCTATATGATTTTGAGACTGAAGTTGAAGAAATAAAAAATCCTAGTCCCATTCAATGTAAATCAAAAACGTCAAAACGAAAATCTGATAAAAATTCTACAACTTTTGTTGTGAGTAAAGTGTTAAAAAAAGGTTATCGGTTAATTAAAATCGAAGTTTGTGACTTAACTGTCGATGATAATCGAGACAATATAATTTTGAGTGCCCAGTATGTGGTTGAAGACACTGTAGATGAAATAATGGATTTTACTGAAACTGTTATAAGAAAAATTTCAAAAAAAGTGTGTGACAGTAATATGTAGGTATAACTATTATAATTTCACGGCTCGTTGACTTTGCAAGTTATAGGTTATAGATTTTATTTTGTATTTGTAATAGCGGATATGAGTAATGTAGTTTGTAAGTAATTTTATAAAATAAAACTAGTTTATAAATATATTTCAGGTTGTTTTATTTTAAAAATTGAGTAAACATGTATACCTATATTATCAATAATTAAATTTCAATATTATTTACAGAAATCCACTTTTTGATACACAAAACATTTTTTAATGCACACTTTTTAGCATGAAAAATACAATTATAATCATGATTCTTACAATATTCAATATATAATCTTGAAAGGTTAAAGCATCCATGATCAAATAAATCTATCACTGAACAGTTTGAACACAGCTCTTTTATCCATTTTATTTTCTCGTAACCTTTAGTAAGTATCACTCTGTTATTCAAGAATGGTACGATAATACGCTTAAATTCGTAATAGTCTATATGGCCTTCGCTCCATCTCATTCCATTATACTTTTCTAACCATAGTACTTGTTTCTTTTCTTCTTTAGTCAATTTACTAAAGGGGTAAGGAGGTTTAATCAAAAATGTTTGTGTACAATCTTTTTTTTCAAATCCGAGTGAAAATTCTTTTATTATGAATTCATTACCACTGTTTTTGAAGCCTTGTAAATCTACGATTAAGATTTCTGAATTCATGATATTTTTTTAACAATGCTACTAAGTGGTTTATACTCGATAATACAGTCGTTCAAAATGAGACAATATGCTGCAGTTTGATCAGGTATTACTGAATTACTTTCTAACTCTAGCCTTATGTTCACTACAGGTCCTGTTTTCAAGTTATCAATTTGCCGTGAACAATCAATTACAAAAAGAGGAGCCCTCGCTCTGAATTCTTCCAAACCCAACAATGGTTCGGGTCTACGACCGTAGAAAGACTGTTGAAATCTGACATATTGTTCATATAATAAAGTGAACTGACCCTTTGAAAAATTTACATTCAGACTTTCATATGGATAGTACGTAGAATTTAGAAATACTTTAACGTCACGTAAATCACATTCATCAAATTGAGACATGTCTTTTTGTACATTGTTTTTTCTATTTGTTTGTAAACCTATAATGACATATCTTGGTTTCTCAATTTGGGATGACGTTTTAATAGACCAAGTATGTTTAGTAGTTTTGGGTAGCAGAGGATATTCATACAAATCCCAATTTCTGAAAGCTAACTGAATCGGTCTATCTTTTTCTAGATACTTTAGTAAGTTAATTTTTTCTCTGTCAGATACCTTAACATGAGGAACACGCCATACTATTTTGTTTATTTGAATATCATGTAAAACATCACCAGTGTTAAGTTTTACTGCGTTCATATTATTATTACTTCGCAGAAGAACTAATTCGTGCTTACAATTCATAATAATATTTTTATAATCTTCAGCAAACCCCATAATATGACATAGAGGGATAGAAGCTGAAAAGCTGCCTTTACATTTAGTTCCATTTAAGTCCCAGCCCCATGCTTTAGCCATTTTAGCTTCATGATCACTAAATGAAAGCAAAGATTTAATTGTTGTAGTTATACCGGTATTTTTAACCTTATCTATTTCAACTCCGTTCAGTTCATATCGAATATCTTGAAACAGGTAAAGGAATGAATTATTCGTTAGTTGAATACTTGAAACTGTTTGTTTTGTTTCAATATTTTGAACGGATATGACACCTTCAATATACAGTGTGCTCTCTGAGGGTAAGACATATAAATCTTGCTGGTTGATAGGAATTCTGATTTCATCGTTTGTGTTGAAGCTGGTTCCGTATGGTTTATATGAGTGAACTTCAATACTCTCTATGGAAGTGTCATAGACGGGAGAATTCGTTATGTTCAAAATATTCATTTTGATAATCCAATAGATTGAAGAAATTTCTTATTTTTAAGTGTTAATTTAATCTTCTTTTTAGGATGTGTAGTTTTGCGGGTGACTAATTTAGCACTGATTGACCCATGCTGTGGCGATGTGTATTTATTGTCACTGTTTGATTTTGAAAGCTCCTTTTTTACATCACTGGTTTGTTCAAATCGAGGAGTTGTATTTTTACTGTAATCTATCATTTCGTTTTTTTATATGAAGATATAATTGAATTTCTTCGCTACGTAAATTAACTAATTTATTTTTACTATCAAGTATTCGTATACTGATGTTATTAATATCACTCTGATTCACAGGGAAATAGATTATATTTTTCGGTATTTCAATAATTCTATATCCAGGTGGCACGTTCGGTGCAAATTCATATAAAATATGACTAGGATTACCATTAATGTAGGAACCGCTTATAATATCACATTCGACCCTCACCACGGTTGCTGATAAAATATTGACTGGTAACGTCGACTCGTGTAATATATTAGCTTTTAGGGTCTGACTGCTAAACCCTAAAATGGTTCCAAGTGAATTATTTTTTTCAAAGTGAACATCTTGCGAACAGTAAAGAAATGTTTTCAACGTATTATTATTACAGTAAAGTTTTAGGGAACATCCAACAATGTGTTCCCTTAGATAATCACAAATATCTTGAAATTCGTAGGCTCCTTCAGGGATTTCTATCACTTGATTTGATGCATAATAAAATTTGTTATTACTAGCATCTATATTCGGAATCGAGTTAAAAGTGGATAAATACAATAGAGCGCACTCATATTCACCGTCTAACAGTAAGCTCGGAGAATATGTTGTTTCTAAATTTGACGTGTTGCCTGTAATTGACAGTGTAAAGGACATTATGAGTATGACTGAAATGAAATAACTGTTTACTAATTTATATGATTTTTAATCCAAAATTTTTGTAAAAATTCTAAACATAGATGGCCGCAATTAACAGTATTAAACTTTTGGTATCTATCATAGTTATAAAAAATATTGCAAACATTTAAATACTTTTTTATTTCTTTAGGTGGTTTCAAATTACCAAAACTGTCAAAGTATTCACAGTAATCTTTAAATTTAGCATAGGCTACCCAATGTGTTCCTTTATTTTTTATATCATCCAAATTAACAATGCCGCATTCAATACGCTTTACTTTTCTAGGTAAGCTATTTCTCATAAACACTCCTCGAAAGTGTGGAATACAATGTTTATTGACAAATGTTTGAATATCAATATCAGTCAAAGCTCTATTGGGTAGCTTAATCTTCAGTTTTTTGCATTATTTATATAAATACCATGACCATTTTTGTAAGGTTTAACGTATAATCCTTTGCCTAAAGCGATAGACTCCTTGGGCTTGATTTGTGAGACATCTTTTAAGGATTTTTTAGCGCTTAGGAAATCGTTTACAGTTTTTGCAATAGCTGAGGCACCTCCAGCTAAACTGCCTAAAGCAGATAGACCAGCAAAAATTGGTATTAAAGGCAAAACACCTCCCGATTTTGGAACAGGTATTACTCTCGGCAGGCGAGGGCGATTAGTTTTACCTACAATTTTTTTTGCAGCTGCATAAGCGTACTTAATGGCAGTTTTATTGCTTTTATTTTTTAATTTGCTTATCCCTCGACGTATTTTGGAAACAATTGAATTGAATTTTTTAACACCAGTGCCAGTTCTTATTTTAGCCTTCATAACTTTATTGACTAGCCACGAAGCTACTTTTTCACCCTTCCCTGCATCTTGCGAACGCAGTCTTTGTTTAGCTTGCTTCATTAGTTCGATATCTGCTTTGCGACGGTTGTCTATATCATTGAAATTATCGTAAGCAATATCGTGACGTTTGCACGCCTCGTCCAATAAATTAACTCCTTTATCACCTCGAGCCAATCGTTTCTTTAACTTTGTACCTGGTCCACAAAAGTTATATCCTGGTAAATGTAGCTCTATTGGTAAATTATCAATTACAGTGTTAACAAGTCCACTTGCTTTCATTGCTTGTATTACAATAATGTTATAGTTAGATACATCATAATTTATATATTTAAACCAATGTGCTTTTATCGATCCAACTATTTTCTTTTTCACTTAATCCTAACCATTTAACGAAGAGCTTACTTCCTCTTTTTTTGATAACTTTTTCGATTAAGTATACATCAGGACATTTAGATTTTTTGAGTTCTTCTTGATAGAATATACCAGATATAATTTGATTATTTTGATCTTTAATGTAATATGTGATCGGACAGGTTTTATTTACTTTTGTAACCGTGAAAACTTCAGTTGACCAGTTTGGGGTATAACCTTTTTCAAAACAACCTTTATATTTGCTTATTCTTACAAAATCACCAATTTTTAATTTCGCTTTGGGGGTGTTATTATATATTTGTGATTTTTTTATATTACACAAAACTTTTGAAACGTTATCAAAATTTACATCAACTGGTTTGTACCGAGTTGAGCGATGGACAGTATTATTATACGATGTTACAACATTTTCAAGTGGTTTACCCAACCATTTGTAATTTCCCACTAGACTAAAGTATTTGTATAACTTGTTCTTCAGAGTTCTTATTACTCTTTCGACGATAGAAGCCTTTTTGGTTGAATATGTAGAATAATGATTAATACCATAATCATTCATAAGTTTTTTAAACTTCTCGTTATAAAATTCTGTTCCAAAATCAGTTTGCAAGTTCTTTGGCACGGATCCTGTTTTAAATAATTTACTAAACTTATTGAAAATTTCTTCTTTATTTTTGGTTTTAAGAGAAAATACCCAAACATATTTTGAAAGACAGTCAATTACAACCAAGATATATTTAAAATTGTTATTGACATTTGCGATATTTTTTATATCAATCAAATCAGCTTGCCACAAATCATGTAAACCTTTCAATTTTACATGTCGACGCTGAAAGTTCTTTCGAGCTTGCTTATGAATTTCTTCAACAACTTGTTGCTTACTCATGTTTAGTTGAAGCTTGAATGAGTTTATTTATTTCAGACTTGGTATAATATTCACCCAAATATTTTGCCAGTAACGTAGCAATTTGTCTATTTAAATTACTTTTTTCAACTATCAGTTGTTCTTTAGTGCAATAATTACTCAGAATTTGATCAACGTAGTTTATGTTAACAGCATCATTTGGTTCTGATGGAGATTGTAAGTTTTTGATTTTTGCGTACTGCAAATCAAGTGTTTTATTTTCTAACTTTAAATATTTGTCAAGAACAATATTTTTATATAAATTATTTATTAAATTGTCCACATATTCTTTGTTAACTGCGTGATCAGGTGATTTTGGTGATGGTAAACCTTTTAAATATGATGATTTGAGATCAACCTCTCCAGTCTCTGTCTTTTTTACAAGGTCATCAAAATCAAATAATTCTGACACACGTAGCCGCTTATGAACGTGATGGCCGAATTTATCAATATTCATTTTGTTCAGCTTAGAAGTATGGATAAAATGTTACTGCTCTAATTAGATAATATTTCTAGTATTTATATACTAATTAAGATCACCGTTTTCTCTGAGTTCTTCGATTATCGATATTATCTCATTATCTAATCCAGTGTTACCAGCTTGTTTTGAAGCAATCAAAAGTTTCAATCGTTCAACTAATTCATTAGGGTTATCCCAATAAACGTAATCCGTATTGGGTTTTAATAATTTCATAAAAGGAAGACCGTCACCTCTAACAGTTTTCTTACTTTCCTCCAAAGTTGGGATTTGAAACATTGGTTTTATTATAGTCATGTACTTTTGACCTTTGTTACTTTTAATTGGTTTTGACGGATCATACTCTCGACGATGTACATTCGTTGTCAAAAGGATTGCTTTATAGTTTGTTATATCTTCTTTATCGATCAAAGATAAGTTAGGGTTTTTACTAAGTAACAATTCATTAAGACCAGGAGTCTTTTTATATTCTTTTTCAGCAATTACAAAAGAATTACTATTAATTTTAATAGGAGTAAGACCTATGAAAGGTTTTCCATTTACAGATCGTACACCGAATGGAATATCACCGAAATTTTCTGACGATAGAGACCAACTAGACGTTTCACTCGAATCAGGAACTGATTTAAATGACGTATCACTATTTTCATCATCTGACTCTTGAGGATTACTAGAATCGCTTGGATCCAATAACGTGGTATTTTGTTTCAGATCTAACTGGTTCCATTCACGACTTTTAGGTAATCCTTTAGAAACATCAAAATTATCAAAATCAATATTTTTATTATTTTTATCGGCGATACGATCAAGTGAAGTCGTAATAGGTTTAAATACTGATTGAAGAACCATATCATTATCAGTTTTTGAATCTTTCAATAATTTTAACTTCCTTTTTACAGCTTCGGATGCTTCAATAATCTGCTGTTTTATACGACGGTCCATTATACAAAGAATAGGAGTGTTTTATAAGTATACTTTTAAATCAATGATGTGGTTTGAAGGAAACGTCTATATTTAAATAAATTAACATGACTAATCGAACACAATGAATGTATCAAATGATTTTCTGTAGCCTCCTTCATTCTTAGTACAATCTTTGTTTATTACTAGATAATTATATGGATTATTCCATACCTTAGAACACATTTCTCGAAATAATAACCAGGACATATCAGTGTTGACATGTTCGTCATAAACATGTTTCAAATTAATGTCATCCTGTTTGAATAAAACTATGAGATTAGCGTTGTCCCTCACAAGCTGCTTAGGAATTTTTGTATATGTTTGATTTAAATAAAAACAGTCGACAAACTTGTGTCTACCCATAGCAAAGTAATCTCTTATGTTGTTTTGTTTTTCAGATGCTACGTCGTCAAAAATTATGACTGAATTAGGTTTAGCGCTTTGAGGACTAAGGACATCATTATTGGCGTGGTATTTAAAGTAAGACACTCCCGGTACTCTTTTCAAAACATTTTCCAAAAACGTATATTTAGGTTGGTACAAGGTTTTTGAATAAACGTAAACATTTCTAAATCGTAATCCATTTTCGTGTAGGAGAAGACCGATGACTAAATTGGTTTTACCACAGTTCGATGGACCACATATAAGACACCGTATTGTATTGGGAAGTAGTTTACCATGACGGAACGTAGTATTTTTGCTAACAGTACAAATGTTATTAAAATTAAGTGATTGAGGCTGCTTTTCAAATCTCATTTTTGTGTGGTAGCTTTAACAAACTCGAATAAAGTAACAGTTTCTCAACGACACCATAGTTTATATTGAAAAATTGCAAACCATCTTAGTTAATGATTAACGTTTATTAAATCTTAGTTAATAAACGTTCGCATTACAAGTTGCACATGAGTGACATTGCTACTGTTTTTTTGTAAGGTCGAAATTGACCCCCGACAAAACTCGATAAAAGTGATAGAACCCGAACTGAAAACCAATTGGGCAATCACTAAATCATGTTTCGAACGAACGAAATGCAAAACCTTCTCGTATAATTGGGGATTCTAGATCACTAAAGCATGTCTCGTGAACGAAGTGAAACGAAGTGAAACGAGACATGCTTTAGTGATCTAGAATGCCCAATTATACACTACTTTGATGAGGCAATACCTGTTAAGTATCAAGTATGGGAAGCTAAGCGTGAAACGATAACCGATGCCAGAACCAAAAAGGACCGGACGGTGATCAAACAGAAGAAAATCACTTTAGTGTGCTCGGGACCTAGTTAAAAAATTAAAAAATGACCTTGAAATACTTTTCAAGCATGAAAGAAACATTGTACACCAATACCAGTCAATTAAGATATTAAAAGAATCTCTGAATGAAAGAGATGCGATCGTGCATATGGACTTTTCGGAAAATTATGCATGTAAATACAGTGAGGAGATCCAATAAATCAAAGAGATACCCAGCTTATAAACCAAGGTCCTATTCGTTCGAATGTCAGGCTCAGAACATTGAGACATAGTAATTCGGAAAATCGTGACTCTCCTACCGATAGAGCAATAACTTATCTTAACAACCGCTAAGCCAGCAAAAACGATGATATCGACCTGTTTTGCTTAGGATACGCAAAAACGATCAAAAAAATTTCCCCTGCCAGGCAAATAATAGTGAAATTGCAAATGGCGAAGTTGATGGCGGAACAAGAGATGGAACACCACCGAGAAGGATCTCCAGTCCTATCTGATGTTACAAATCAAAATAACGGCAACTTATTACAGTAATTTCAGCGCTTCTACAGAGTCAATCTAGTTGTCAGTCAGTCAGTAGGTACCAAAGTATTTGTGTGATTTTTCTTTACGTAGTTATATTTTTTATTTTAGTAAGTATAAAAAATACCTTTTTTAAATAATAAATGGTGGTTAAAAATGTATCCAGGTGTGTTACTTATATTTATATACAAACCAAAGTTATAGAAAGTCGTTCTTCTGATGAGTCTTCACGAGTAATATTGAAAAAGAGTTTTTTAAATCAAAATGCAGCTGGTTCTAACACGCTCATATGGAAGAAATTAAGGTTCATTTATCAACGATAAGCATTCTTCTAATAATCGAAAACATTGTTCTGGGTTTAAAAATTTGTTTATTTGCTTGGAGACAATATAAAAAATGCTACCACAACTAGATTAGAGACCAAATAATGCATAATAAATCGCCAACCATCTAAAGAAACAGAAGTTTTCTATTCTAACCGATGACTCCACGGATTGTTCCAGCGTCAAGACCGCGTGTATCGTCGTTCGGTTCTACAACGAAGACCTAGGACGAATCACCAGCGTGTTTTAGGAGTTGTCTAGTATTTTTCCTGAAGACGATGCTAGGGCAGCTCAGGAAGGAGCTAGTGGTCGACATCTGTATAATTTGATCATTAGGTCGTTTGAAGAAAAATACATTCCCTTAACGAATGTATTGGGGGTTGGCGCAAGCGTCAACATCGGTGCGCGAAACTCGATTGCAAGTCGCCTAAAAGAATCATGCCCTGGTATTATTATCATGAGGTGTATATGCCATTCTCTCCATTTAGCAGCCAGCAAAGCATGCGAACAGAATATCCCTCGGAGCTGTGAAGACCTCGCCAGGAATGTTCACAACTACGTACAGCACAGCGCGAAGCGCATTGCGAGTCTCGCTGTATTTCAAAAATTTTTGAATGTAGCTGTCGACAAAATAACAAAGCATAATGAATTCTTCAGTATCTTTACTCTCCTCGAAACCAGGAATTTTCAAGTCAACACGACAAAACTCTATGGCTTTTGCAACACTCCTACTGAGCACTTGTGTTGCAAGTTTAACGTTCATAACCGAATTTCTAAAAAAAATATGCTTTTTTGTAAGTTTGTTTGCAAGCCTTAATCCAGTTTCACTTTGCAAATCGCACAGTTTTTTTACATATTCCCAACAAATTTTTTTTTATCTTCATTTAAAAAACATTCCTTAGACTCAAAATGATTCCTTATCAATTTGAGCATGTGACAAGGGTCTAAGAAGACAACAATGTCATAATTGGCTGTGGGATGTTTAAATGTTGTTTTGAGTTGTGTTGGATCACATTTCACTTTACAACCCAAGATTTCCATAGCAGTCAGGTTAGTAGGATGCCCGTCAAAAGTCAGTGAAACAACATCCACTCCTACGTCGCTACATTTTCCAAGAATCATTTTAACAATATTAGCTTTTTGCACACCCGTGAATAAGCCCGTGAATAAGAAAATAGACCACTGGTAACTTCCAAGGCTCGTTTAAAGAAACCAACATAAAAACATATGCCTCAGAAGCCTTCGTGTTAATATTTTCATCTGGACCATTGCCTATATCTACGAGTTTCTCGTCTTTGTGAGTTTTACTGTTCCAGCACTTCTGCTGTCGAATAGCCATTTCATCAGCGACTAGCGCACATATTAAATTATTCGCAGACTGCTCTCGTTTTAACTTAAGTGTTTTGAAAGCATCTTCAGTAGACGATAAGGCAACAATTGGTTGTCTTTTAGAACACCACGCAATAGGTCCACCTGCTAACATTATTATGTAACCAGTTGTGCTACGTCAATATATTTCCATGTTTAAGATATTTTAAACCCTTATCTTTTGTACCCTTTAAATATTTTAAAATCTTTTTAATTGCTATGACATCCTTTTCAGTTGGGTGTTGTATTTTTCGACTAACATAATTAACCGCTTGGGCTATGTCAGGTATGTCCTTGTTGATAAATACAATAATCTACCCACACACTCTCTGTACGGAAAATTTGTTTCAATTGTCTCATTTGTATTGCGCTCGCGAGATTAGAACTATGTGCCGCACTCCTAATGTCAAAATTAATCAAAGTAGTAACGGATACTTATTCTTCTCGCATTCCTATTGAAGGAATCTATGCTTTTTCGGATTCGACTATAGCACTGTCTTGGATAAAATCTTCACCTCATAAGTGGAATACTTTTGTAAGTAACCGCGTCGCACAGTGTCAAGAAAATTTAGACCCGCAACATTTTTATCATGTTTCTGGGATTGAAAATCCGAGTGATTGCTTATCACGTGGTGTCCTGCCATCACAATTATTGTCGCACCCCCTTTGGTGAAATGGCCCGGAATGGCTCCGCAATTCGCTTTCTGATTGGCCAATAAATGAATTTTCGCCTACGTCTGTTGATTTGCTACCTGAGTTCAAATCAAAGAAGATGTTCAATGTGAACAATCCACACTTTACGTTTTATCTAAACGCTTTTCCTCCTGGGAAAAATTAATTCGCTCCGCTTACTATGTTTAATGCTTCGCACGGCTTCTTCCTTCAACTGAATAAGTTAATAAACTCAGATTTGTTGAAAACGCTATAATAAAGGATATTCAAACGGTTCACTCAGTGACGAAATATCGCGACTGAAAAATAAACAGTTACCTTCGAAAAAACTATTAAAGTTAGCAGTGTTCCTAGACGAAGGAATTTTGCGTATCGGAGGTAGACTTTCTAACGCAGATTTACCGTATGAAGCGAAATATCCCGCCTTACTTCCAAAACATGATCACGCAGTCGATTTGATCATCGATTACTATCATGTTCGCAATTGCCATACTGGACCTAGTCTTTTAATGTCGCTTATTCGCCAACGATATTGGATACTAGACGCTAGGACGGTTATTCGATGCCTAGAAAAAGAAAGTCGCACCTATCTCAAAATATTTCCCAAGCAAGATTGGCAAAAATACGTCGTATCGGAGAATCTTTTGAAAATTCAGATCGTCTCGCAAGTCAGAGAGAGTACGTATCGCAGTCGCGAGCCAGATAATCTAGTGCCGAACGTTCGCAGCGCCTTGCTGAAAACCGGGCCAGAATCTCACGAGCACGCGCAAGGAAATCTAGCGCCGAACGTTCGCAGCACGTTGCTGAAGAATCTCATGAGCACGTGCAAGGGAATCTAACGCTGAACACTCGCAGCGCCTCGCTGAGAATAGAGTTATGCCCGCCTTCCACTGCCAAAGGGTAATGAGCGGTAAATAGATGAGCGGAACGGAGCAATATAATCTTGCCTTCCACTAAGAAATAGTTTCACAGAAAACTGATTTTTGCCTTCCATTACCACCAAGTTTAGCGGAGTGAGCTAGGTAGAAAATGAAATGGGTCAGATGAGCGAGTTTGTGTGCTTCCATCTGTGCGTGCGCCATGCGATGCGGAGCGGGCCAGTGTCAGAGGACTCGTGGCGGGACCGAGACGTGTTTGTTGTATTCTTCAAAAGTGATAATGTCGGACGATTCTAGTGAAGATGATTTTCTGAATACAATAAGTAAATGTTTGCTACTCTACAGTTATAATAAGAAAAAGAAGCGTCGCAAACCAAGATTTTGGATAAGCAACCATATCAGAGAGAGACCTATCAAGGGCGATTTACTACGAATGTTTTACGATTTACAAGATGAGTATTTCAAAAATTATTTTCGAGTCAGCAGAGAACAGTTTGATGAAATACTGTCACTTATAAAAGAAGATATAAAGAAACAAGACACGAACTTTAGAAAAGCTTTTTCACCACTAGAAAAACTTGCGGTAACTCTAAGGTAAGAAATAAAACCTCATGATGTTAATGAGTGGGTATTCAGTTTTATTATGCTTTAACCCAAAATCGTGCATTAATGTAATTTTAATCGTTTATTATTATAAGTGTTGATAGGTTGATGGAGACTGATTTGGTTGTGCTAGTGTGGGCGTGGATTCTGATGATGTAGAATAACCGTAACTTGAAGCTATGTTATAAGTTTCGAATTCTTCTTCCGCACCACATACAATTTCTAAAACCTTTTTCTTGATTCTATTTTGCAGATACGTTGGCATTGATTTTGTTGTTTGTGCCATACTTTGGAAAAATGTTTCGATCGGATGTTTTGTCTCTTTTCTTCTAATATCTCTATCTTCTTGACGTCTTATATGATTGTTTTCTATTTCTCTAATAATATCAACAATGTCGTCGTTCTTTCTCTTTCGTGTTGGTGTTCGTTGTGGTGTACTTTCTACTTCTTCTGATGCATTATCTGCTACAATCGACGTAGTCGATTGTTCTTCATATGAAGAAACTTGTGTAGTGTGATGGCCGGATGGTTCATTGCCGGAGTCTTGTGTGGATTGTTCAGTATTGTTGGTATTCTGAGTAGGCTGTGAGTTTGTTAAATTACTAGATCTTTCTCGATTTTTCATATAAGGAATCAAAAATTCCATAATTTGTGCATATTTCCAAGTATTCACAGAAGCAGCAGCCTGGCCTGTTTTGCCGCTCTTTTGTCTTTTGAGACTATCTCTGTGATTGTCTCTTAATTTTTTCCACTCGGATTTCGCTGTTTTAGCTAAAACAAAGAAACTTATTTAATTATAAAAATAGTTCGTTACTATGTTACTAAGTAATTAGTCGATTATTTAATATTAATCTTTCTTTCTTTTTTTCAGGTATTTGGCAACGGGCGATTCATTTAGAACACTAGGGTACAATTATCGAATTAGTGAAGTCACTGTTTCAAGGGCAGTAAATGATACATGCACTGCTTTATGGGATAAAATGCAACCCACGTATATGAAAACACCAACAAGGAAAGATTGGGAAAAAATAGCGGATGATTTTAATTTGAGGTGGCAATTTAAAAATTGCGTCGGAGCCATTGATGGGAAACATGTTGCAATCAAATGTCCCCCGCATTCAGGGAGTTCCTATTTTAATTATAAAAAATTCTATTCTGTCGTATTACTGGCAGTTGTTGATGCTTACAAAAAATTTATAGTAATTGATGTTGGGTCTATGGGCCGTTTTAGTGATGGTGGTATACTTAATGACAGTGTGTTTGGTAGGAAGTTGGATAACAATGAATTAGATTTACCCACTGATCGGTCTTTAGATGATAATGGCCCAAGCGTGCCGTATGTATTTATAGGAGATCAAGCCTTCGCACTACGTAAGAACTTACTTCGACAGTATCCGACAAACACTACCGTCGAAGATCAAGCGAAAAGACATTTTAACTATCGTCTCTGCAGAGCACGCAATGTCGTTGAAAACGCTTTTGGTATATTGTCCAGTAGATGGCGTGCTTACCGTCGACCATTTGATTGTAAACTTGAATTAGTTGACAAAATAATAAAAGCGACATGTTTATTGCACAACTATTTAATGTCGTCGCCATCTACATCAACTTATCATCAAGAAGAGGAAGACAATTTCAATATTTTTTCTCCGATAAACAATGACAGATTACGAGCCACAAGAGAGGCTTTCAATGTTCGCAATGTATTTTGTAATTACTTTAATACTACTGGTGCGGTCCAAGGGCTGCAACCTCAATAATCAAACATTTATAATAAAAAATATTGATTGTTTAGGTACTTACTGTCTTTTATTTCAGGTATATTTAAACCCACAATTTCGTTCCAAGCTGTTTCTTTTTTATCCCCATGGCGATAATCCTTGTCGTTTATGTTCCATATACAAGGGTACTGTCGCACGGCTTCGATAAAGCGCTCCATGACTCGTGCGCACACTGAGTTGCAGCGGAGACTACCGACGGAATGCCAATCTATCGAGCGGCAGAGACGGTATGGAGGGGTGGGGTTGCGAGCGGGGTCCGTTCAAAACTAGTTCTCGATGCCTTGACACAACGGATAGTCCAGTCATTTCGTCCGAAAAAAAGGCAAATAAAAGAAAATGAATTTGCGCTTCTAATTTTTTAATATGTTGTAGGGGATACCTAGAAAAGCTTAACTTGAGATTGTCGACCAAGCTTTCCTAGGAGCTTTCGCCGCCATGTTGAAAAAAGGGGTAAAATTTGTTTTTCGGCAATAACTCGGCTATCCGATGAGATTTCGAAAATTTTTGTAGGACACTTTTTGTAGCTTTCTTTGTGCTCTACAATAACGCCTGAATCATTTTTAGCGTATCATGCATCGTTATCGAGATATCGATCGATAAAGTCAAAAATTTAGGACACAATTTTTGTTTTTTGCTTTTTTTTTCTTTGGGTCTTAATAAATATGAAAAATTGTGGAATTCAAACTTGTAGAGCATATTCAGACCTACAATTTCCTTCTTGGATTTTTTTATGTTGGACAAAAATTACGATCTCCAGCGCGCCGCAAAGTCGGTGAATCCACGCTCAGCGTCGAGCGCGCTCAAGTTAGTATATCGTATCGTGTTGAGTTTTTGCTGTACGTAGTGTAAATCGAGGGTTCCGATATTCTGGGCAAAAAGTTCTGGAGCACATTCTTTTCATTCACGCTTTTAGCGGTTGCGACACGACATCATCTTTCTATAACATCGGCAAGTCGAAGTTCATTAACACTCTCGAGAAAAATCCAGAGCTACGGTCATCGGTGGAATTATTCAAACAAGAAAAGGTCGATCCGGAGGTTCTCACTTGCGCGGGAGAGCAATTCCTTATCGCCCTATATGGTGGTGATAAGCACGAGAAGTCCATAAATATTTTGCGATTCCATCGCTTCGCAAAATCAATGACAGCGAATAAAGTGAATCACCTCTCACTACTCCCGCCAACCAAAAGCGCTGTGCGTCAACACATTTTCCGGACGTATCTCCAAGTTCAAACCTGGCTCGGATTTTTCAAGGATCCACAAGGATGGGGTTGGCGACAGACCAATCGAGGGCTCGAACCAATCACCAGCACCGCCGAACCCGCTCCGCCTGAACTATTAAAGCTCATTTCCTGTAAGTGTAAAGGAAATTGTGAGGCCGCCTGTGGGTGCAGAAAAGCGGGAATCAGTTGCTCCGTTATTTGCATGCACTGCAGTGGACAAACATGCAGTAACGTCGCCAGAGTCGACATTTTGCTTGACGACGACGACGATGTCTGTAACGATGATGATGACGATGCTCTCATCGAATCAGCATCATTTCCAACGTTTCAACAGACACAACAACTCGAAGAGTTTACGGAGGACGAAGATCATCAGCCTGGACCATCCAAGCGAAAAAAGACATGAAAAAAGTCCATCGTTCGTGTCTCGAGTGCAGAAAAAAATATTTTTCTTTCCGTTTATTTTGTTTTCTTTATTTTGTATTGTAAAAAAATAATATTTTTTACTGCACAAACAAATTTTTTGTTTAATAAATTACTATTGTGTGATCCTTAATTTGTTGCTCTATGTACTTATTTTTTATCCCATCAATTTCCTGAACAATTTCCCATTCGATTCGACATCCAGACACAACCGAGCGAGCAGCTCGCTCGACGCTGAGTGTGGATTCACCGACTTTGCGGCGCGCTGGAGATCGTAATTTTTGTCCAACATAAAAAAATCCAAGAAGGAAATTGTAGGTCTGAATATGCTCTACAAGTTTGAATTCCACAATTTTTCATATTTATTAAGACCCAAAGAAAAAAAAAGCAAAAAACAAAAATTGTGTCCTAAATTTTTGACTTTATCGATCGATATCTCGATAACGATGCATGATACGCTAAAAATGATTCAGGCGTTATTGTAGAGCACAAAGAAAGCTACAAAAAGTGTCCTACAAAAATTTTCGAAATCTCATCGGATAGCCGAGTTATTGCCGAAAAACAAATTTTACCCCTTTTTTCAACATGGCGGCGAAAGCTCCTAGGAAAGCTTGGTCGACAATCTCAAGTTAAGCTTTTCTAGGTATCCCCTACAACATATTAAAAAATTAGAAGCGCAAATTCATTTTCTTTTTTGAATGTACGTAATGACTGGACTAGGACTCCTTTTGACTCGCTCAGGCCGCACCGCTCACTAGTTTGCGGTGGAAGCACTTCTATGAAAATTAGTGTTGCGAGTCGAACGGAGTCCGTACGGAATCCGTTGAGAATCCGCTCGACTCTGCGACCAATTTTGTAACTCTTTCACTCTTTCACTCCGCTCCGCTCCCTCTTTTGCAGTGGATGCACTTCTATGAAATTTACCAAAACGAGCTCAACGGAGTCCGTACGGAGTCCGCTCCGTTCGCAGTGGAAGGCGGGCATTAGAAACTCGCAAACGCGTGCACGGGAATCTAGCGCGGAACGCTCGCAGCGGCTTATGACACAGAGAGATAATAATAATAGTTTTATTTCTATTAACAGGATCAACAAAATCTTAGCAGAAACTGCTCATGTGTGCGTCCCTGACTTTGCAAAAAATCAAATCCAAGAATCTCTACACGAACTGAAGTCTAAATTAATTACACCGCATTTTCCAAATATACCTCAAAGTTATAATACTATGCTAGGAAACTTCGAAGATGCTGTATAAACGATGTGTTCCGAAATACCAAGTGACATGATCGCCCATGCGGTTGAGAATACGGTTGCAAAATTACGTAATTTTACCGAAAAAGCTAGTAAAATACGGATATTTTACGGTAATTTATATATATTACGGTAAAATTACCGGCTACGTATGTATGCTGAAAAGTATAGCGGGGGGTGAGACGAGCGTGTAGTTGAAACATACTTACGTACTGCGACGTTGCCGTTTAGTGCAGTTTGCCTTTGTTTTGCGCTGTTGCCATTCCGACAACAGTGAGCATTCGATTTCACAAGCCGATCGACGATCAGTTGAATTGTTTTGACTGACTGCACTATACGTGCATTTAGTAAATTATGCCTCGAAATCAAGCAAAAGTGTGGTTTTGTTAGTAAGAGTTAGTAGATAGTATTTTACCCAATTTTACCGTAATTTACGTAATTTATTTATATTTTACGTAAAATATGGTAAATTACCGAATTTTACGAAAGTAATATTACCGCTTTACATCCCTAGTTGAGAAACCCCTCCCCGCGCGGCAGTGGCCCACGATCAGTATGAAGACATCTTATAATAGAGAATGTGATTTATATATGATTTTTTTTATTATTATTATTTATTTATTTATTACCATTTACAAAGTTATACACATTTACATGATAATGCACATCGAAAAAACCACAGAGGTTTGTCCTCGATGCCACTCTGCAACATAGCATTAAAAATGAGTAAGTAAGTATGTACAAAACAATATATAACTAAACTAAGAACTAAACATACGGTCTCATTCATTTAAATAGGTAGGTATACTTTTAATTACATTAGAAGAAGTTAAGAGACAGGTTAATAAAATATATGAGTAGGTAGGTATATAAAGAGATAAGTTTAGGAATTAGGCAAGTATGTACACAATATAAGTAAATAATAAGTATCATCAACCATCTAATTTTGTTATGAAGTAATCTTTTAGTTTCCGTTTAATATTTTTGTTATTGATTTTTTGTATCAAATTAGTAGGTAGTTCATTAATAAAACGTGGAACTAGATAGCCCGTTGTTCTCTCGCCGTACGTATTGCTGGCTCGCTCGATCTGCAACCGGTTAGCCGACATCGCCCGAGTCGGTACAGGGTGTTTTATTTTTCGCTGTAGCTTATCATTGAAGAATTCTTCTTTGATTAGTGTGTATTTAAATTGTATTTGTACAGGTAAAGTTTTGCAGTGTTTAAATAACCCCAGCTCGTTACTGTTGTATTTTTGTTTAACTGGATCCGAGACGATATGAAAAGCAATCGATATGAAAAATTTACTCATGATGTTTTGGCTTCAATTTTACACAAAGCTTATTTGAGAGTAGCTTCGATGGACAAATCAGTAAAGGGTGTCGAAGTGACTGGCATTCATTCCATAAATCCCCACGTGTTTAATAATGATGATTTTATCATAACAGTCCCCATAATTGAAGACTCGACTACTCGAAACGAAAATTCGTTTTCAATAATGACATAGCAACGGAAGCACTCACTACGCATGTTACAAATGAAACGGAACCCATTGCCAGCACGTTGTGTAGTAATATTTTGGACGTATTGAGTCCAGTGCCCAAAAAATTCAAAAAATAATAAGACGTTCAAAGAAACAACACTCCCAAAATTTGACCGCCACGCCCCTGAAAGAACAGCTAGAAGATAAGGAGAGAAAGAAGAGATCTAAAGAAGATGAAAAAAAGGTAAATGAAAATATTTAAAAGGAAAAACTTTAGCAAAAGGTAAATCTGTGAAGAGAAAAGTGTTAATTTCTAGTAGTGAAGAAAGCAGCGATGACATTCCTCTAGCACAATTATGTGATGGCGATGATGAAGATGAGATAGGCTCAGAATACTGATGATGTATGTAAACTATGTGGTGAATTCGGACGTAATACAGAAGTCTGGTTTCGTTGCTGCACCTGTTTACCCCGGATCCACCAAGAATGTAGTGGAAAAGACACTCCAGAAAATTATATTTACGGTTTCTGATAAAATAAATCTATAAATGTTGATTGACATTGATAGGTCAAAATGAAATAATCGAGTCCGACTCAGATAAGTCTGATAAAAATGAGGAGACATTTTCATTATGGAGTGATCATTACAAACTGGTACATCACAATAATGGAAGAGCAGTAAATCTGAAGATAGCTTGTCTGATGAACTTTCAGTTTATCTGACAACTCCTGTTGGAAAACAGATTCTGGTTGGATGACTTGCGAGGCGTTTTTGGAATTTATTGCCGACATTTTCCATCCTTGGCTGAAGAAAGAACAGATTCCTTTGCCGGTCATTCTTTTCGTGGATGGGCATGTGTCTCACCTGAGTTTACAAGTGAGTCAGTTTTGCGAAAAAAATGGGATTATCCTCATTGCCCTTTACCCCAATGCAACACATCTATTATAACCAATGGATGTTGCGGTTTTCAGAACTCTGAAAGAGCATTGGAAAAAAAGGGTACACGAATGGAGATTATCTAATTTGGAAGCTCCAATCTTAAAGAAAAATGGAAAACATTAAGATGTGGGTACACCAGAATTGGTAGCGACAGCTCGAGCAGTCGACGCCAACCGCTCGGGCGGTCCGTATACGTCGCTCAGTCGTTAACTGCTCGAGCAATACGTGTACGGCCGCCCTTATTATCTTTTGTTGTTAAGTTAGTAAGGAAAACTAAAAATGCCTAACCGCAATGCAATTTAGTGCAGAAGCCAATAAATCAGACCTACTAGCAATCTTCCGCACCCCTGGTAAGAAGCGGTCGGGAAAAAAGAAGATTACTGACATTGACAGTTTTGATGAAGGTGTTATAAAAAGATTGGTACACAATTATCACAATATTGAAAAGGAATTGCCGACTGTTAACGGCCTTTTAAGAAAGTTGAAACAGAACATCAACTTTCAAGGTTCTGCAACCAGCTTGCGACGTATTTTAACAAGACTTGGATTCCGGTGGAGAAAAACAGAGGACAATAAAAAACTTTTGATTGAACAATCTAATATTCGTTTAAAACGTATAGAGTTTCTGGAGCAAACAACAAGATATCGTGTAGAAGGAAGGCCCATTATTTATACAGATGAGTCATATGTCGATTCCACTCATGCGAGTTTAAAGTCCTGGAGCGATGGTTCAAAAAAAGAACTCAAAAAAAAAATTCAAAAGGGCATGGAGTTATTCTTGCACATACCCGTTCAGAGACCGGTTTTGTACCGAATGCTCTGCTTATGTTTAAGGCTGGGACAAAGAGTAGGGATTACCATGACAACATGAATTTTCAGAATTACGAAAAGTGGCTACGAACGAAAAATCAGCTGTTGATAATAAAGAGGTCGAAGGACAACAAGATGTACAAAGATCGAATGACCAAAAGAAGTTACCACACACAATCCGCCGGCGCAAAAATCCACCTGAACTGCAAGATGCTGGCAAAGTTGTACAAGATGCTCTTGCTACAATGAAAAAAGAGTTACTGCAATGTTTAGAAGAGTTTACATCAATAAGAAAATATTTAATTAAGAAAGGAAATTCTCCCTACAAAGGTAACGTCATAAAAGAAGGCTAAATGATAAGCTGATTCGATAATAAAATTTATAAAAAAATTATAAAAAATAAATTAGGCGAGACAGAAGTAATTTATGGAAAAAGTAAGAAATTGATCGAATTCTTTTCTACAAAGAAAGATTTAAAATCTGAACAGCATAAGTTTAAAAAAAGTTAGAAAAACCAAAACCTTTCTGTCTGAAAAGAGGCTATCAAAAATTAAAAGCTTGAGACGAAGAAATTACAGATTAGTTAAAAAGTATATGTGAATATCTAAAGAAAAAGAAATTAATAGAATCAAATGTAAATGGACTTTCTTCATTCCCAGAGGTAACACGCGATATTGTTTCGAGTATTAAAGAGAAACAACGAATAGGAAAGAGAAATATTATCAAATTTACACCAGCTGTCAAAAAGTTTGCTCTAACGTTGCACTATTCCGCATCAGTACAATACAATATAGTACTTATCTTAATTTTTCGGGTTAAAATATAATTATTTTATTCTATGACAAGATAGCCCTTGACTGCGATCTCACCTGATGGTAAGTGACGATGCAGTCTAAGATAGTAGCGGGCTAACTTGGAAGGGGTATAGCAGTGTAAATTCAACCCATACCCCTATTCGGTTTCTACACGCCATCGTGCCGGAACGCTAAATCGCTTGGCGGCACGTCTTTGACGGTAGGGTGGTAACTAGCCACGGCCAAAGCCTCCCACCAGACTGCATAATTTAACTCTCCCGCCTGTGTAAGTCTCCCGGACTTTACGATTCGACCGCAAAGTTTCGCAAACAAATGGTTCAGTGATTATAATTTTTCTGCTAAATCTGCGGAGAGGTAAAATTTGTCACAATTCTTTCTTCTAAATCTCTTATTAATTTTAACACCGTCTCTTGATCATGATTCATTTCTCGAACGTTTTAAAGGTGAAAACGATTTATTATTATTCGATCGAATAGTCAATAGAATATCAGAAGATCAATTTAAAGCCCTGACAGGCTTTAGTTGGGACAACATTATCGAGCTTAAACATATGCTACCTTCAATGACAACTACGTGTGTGAGATATTATGCGTAAGCGGAACAAGTCATCTTCATAAATTCTATCACCAATCATAATAATATGTTCATTGCAACAACGATTACCATTGGGTATAATTTTTTTTTCTTGCGAAAAAGATGATAAACAAACAAAGAAAAAAGAAACGGATAGTAGGTATATAACGCAAAAAAGTGCAAAATTCAAAAAGCAAAAGAAGCAAAGCTCTAAAAGACTAGAGACGTCCCAAAGGCACGTTTTGGCAAAGCGAAGAACCAATTTGATATGGAATATAGTTCAATATATTTAAAGCTAATTCAAAACTATAAGTTTTGAATTAGCCGATAAAGATTCTAAGTACGAAACATTACATGATTATTACATAGCTGAATGCTCGCAATGCTTTTTGATTGCCTATTAAATGTGTGTTACCTACTAAAAATCGGTGAGCAAATTCAGTCAAAAAGCAATATTGCAACTATGAAAAATTTGGGATAGATGATTTAAAAAAATTTAAAACTGATTTTAATATATTATAATTTTAATTTTTTAAGAAAGTACCCAATATATACCTCTGACGAAATATCAATCAGGTTGCAATTAATATCGGAATTATATAATTTGCAAAACGAAAACTGTTTGTATATAATTTGCAAAAAGAAAACTGTTTGCACTTGCCTTACCCTATTAAAATGTATTACGTACAACGTCAACGAAACAATTATGAATGTGGAGTCATGGCAATTGCATTTGCGACACCATTAGCAATGAATAAAAACCCTGTTTTTGAAAACTATGTTTTTGACCAAATGCGGCCTTATTTGGTAAATATAATAGAAAGAGGTGAATTGATAGCATTCCCGTCTCAACAGCGAAAGCCAAGAGGTAATCCTCGCCGCAGGCTCTTGGATTGAGCCTAGTGGCTCTGCCTGATTTCTACGCTCGGTCCGATCCGCTCTGCTTCACGCTGGCGGGGCGGGCGGTGGCGTGGGATGCTGGAGCGGGGGTCAAACAGCGGCAGCATTTGCTGCTGCTGCTGTTGTTGTGCTTTTCTGTAATATTGTAATTGATTTATAATCTCTTCCATGTGTTAGGGAAAGATTCTGTTTATATTTTTGTATGTGTGTCTTTATTGTCTTAAATTTTGATTTGTATAACATTATTTTGTATAACATTTTGCGATTGTATAACATTATTCCCTTGGTGTTGTAAGAGGGCGGGGAGCGAACGTATCAAATAGCGGAAGCTCCCCGACCTTCCCTCATACTAAAAAGTGGAAAATAAAAAAAAACCTGTGTGGCTAAATTAAAATAAGAAAAATCAACTCTCATAATATAATAAGGAAGGAGCAAAAAATCCACAACGCTTGCAGCTTATGAACTATCGCGGAAAATGTACCAAAACTAAGTAGTCATTCACGTTGACTCGCGGGCGCGGTGGCGGGCGCGGTCACGAAATATCAAACATATGGCGTAATATCCAAGTGTTCACATACGAAACGCACGTGCGGTCTAAGTAGCGGGCAAGCTAGCGACTGGCGCGCGCGCGCCGCTCGCGGCAATATCAAACGCGTGAGATGTTTGTGTGTGTTTACGTCGAACTAGCGGCGGAGCGCGCGATTCACTCGCGACGTCAGGTAAGTTCAACCAGTATGAACTTGTCGCTAGAAACGGTAGCACGTCTCCATCATGTCTTTCAATACAGAAGAGTTTATTAGTGCTGTTCAGGCTAGAACTCCGATTTGGCAAAGCAAACACAGGCATCATATGAACAGAAATATTCTCAATAAGCTATGGAAGGAAATTGCGGAATTGTTTCCTGAAATGGAGGGTGAGTAAATGAAATATTGTGGGTACCTATTTTTAACTTTTTATTTTTCTAAAGGAATATTATGACAGACTACAAAAGATACAAAAATATATTACAAAGATGGCGACGTATATATTAAACGATTGTTCTCCCAAAAATATTTCGTGAATAAACTCCGAATATGTTTAGCTCGATTTGATGGATTGTTGTTTCTTCCAGTTTGTCGCCTTTGGTGCTGAGTTTCAGTTGTTAACTCATCATTGAAATTGTAACCATCTATATCAATTACAATATTATGCAATAAGCAAGCGGTTTTGATAATCAGGCGTGCATGTTTAACATCAGTTTCAATAGGTTTTAACAAAACTCGCCATTTATTGCATAAAATTCCAAATGCACACTCCACGGTTTTTCTCGCTCTTGACAATCTATTATTAAAATGTTCTCTCTCTTGATTCAATGTTCTTTGTGGATATGGACGCATAAGATACTCTTTAAGAGGATAAGCTTCATCGGCTACTATAACATATGGAGCTGTAATATTAGAATTGGGTAATGTTCTTGGTTCTGGAATATTGAATGCGCCTCTTTCGAGTAACCGGTTCAGGGACGAGGCGTTGAATGTACCGCCGTCGCTTTGCTTTCCTCTACCTCCCACTTCAATAGTTAAAAATCTTTTGTTCGCATCAGCCACAGCTTGCAAAACAATAGAGAAATAATGCTTGTAGTTAAAAAATGCCGATCCTGATCGTTTAGGTCGTTTAATTCTACAATGTTTACCATCTAAGCTGCCAATGCAGTTAGGTTAGGTTAAACTGTCGCAAAGCAGCGAAAGGCAAGAACAAGATTGCGAAGACCTGTTATTTTTTAAAAGTCTGTTGCCGTACATGAAGGAGTTTACTCCTATGCAAAAATTACGTACGAGAAACAAAATTACAGAAGTTGTTATGAATGAAATGAATAGTTTCACGTCCCAGGCTTACCATAGTTACAATAGTTACGAATATAACACATCAAACTATGGAAATTAAACTTTAAATATAATTAACTACGAAAATTCTTTTTTTTTTAAACTCACCTTATAGTTACAAATAGTCTTTCTTCGGGTTTTATGCTTTTATGAAAATTTGTGTCTACTTTTGAAATCTCACTCCTTATTGAATCCAATATGTAATCAAAACAGTTGACTGTCATCCTGGTATATCCAAAAAATCTTGAAGGATGTTCTCTCAAATTACTATATAAAGTATGAAATTCACCATACTGTTCTCTTTCTTTATTAATTTCGTGCACACCAATTCTAATTTTTAACATCTCCCACTTTAGATATGAATTTTCGGTTAAAAATAAAAGATCGTCGTCCATGTTTACAATCTCTGACAACACGTCACACTCGCGCAAACGCCTGGCGGCTAATGTGAACACGAACTCGCCACTTCTCCGGGCCCGCACCCGCCGCCGCGCCCGCGCTTTCCAACGTGAACAAGTACATAGACTTAACAAAACCGATAATGTTTGACCGTGTACGGTCCCTCTAAATTAAAGCACCAATGTAATTTTGCATGCCGTTTGGCGGATTGCGGAATCTATTTTTTTTGTACCCTGATGTAAGTACCTTTTATGTACCTGCAATCAAGCAATAAATGATTTAAAAAAAATGTCAAACCAGAAAACATAATAAACTACGATGAAACTAATTTTTCCGATAACCCAGGATTAAAAAGGCAGGTACTAAAGACCTAAATAAAACATTAAATAATACCAAAACGGCAATATCCGTTATGTTCTCAGCATTGGTCAGTGGAGAAGTTTTTCCACCAAATGTGGTTTACAAGGCTGACAATATATGAACAAATTGGTGTGCCAATGGTCCTGATGAAACCAGATATAATAGAACCAAATCCGGTTGGTTTGATGTGGATAATTTTGAAGATTGGTTTAATTCCATAATTATCCCATGGGCTGAGAAAACTACGGATCCGAAGGTCTTGATCGGAGACAATTTATCTTCTCATATATATCAACAGCTCAATATAAAAAATCACCGGTGCCACCTGAAGCTGAACACCTGTGGGATCTGTACAAGACGATGTTCGGGCACTCTTTTAATAATAGTAGCAGGGATAGTGACAACAGTTTTGTAACAAGTATTCACGAAGTAAAATCTAATCTTGCTGCCAATTTATCTTCAATTTCGTCTCCCATGCCAAATGAAACCCCTATAAGATAAGGGAATTATATGCCCACGTTTAAAATTCAGTGGCAGGTGTATCATTTCATTGGATCGCTTCTTCCTATAGATAATGCGAGAGAATCATTTTTACAAATATATTTCATTGGCGATTATATACTGCAAAGGGATGCAAGATTACAATGTTTTCCAAATTTAAACCCTTTGTTAGTAGGAAGCTTGCAAAGTATGCTTACTGAAACAAACAGTTACATTCGTGATTTCAAAACTGCTCTACAATCCTTCCAACAAAATTCAAACGAAAATGACTATAAAATAGTTATAAATGCTGAACGACGACCTCCAGCTGAGCACAGAGATCGCCATAATGAACCGACAACAAACGAAGTATCGGTGTTACTGGTAAATCAAGATTGTGATAAATGAGATATAGTACTTCGCAAACATGATAATAGATTGCAGAGAATTTCCGAAACTCACAGATCATATCGCACACCTAGATCTAAAGAGAGTTAACTCAAAAATCCGTGTTTTTGAGTTATGCTCACCATTTAATTTCCGATACGGATACCTATCTGCCAATAAAACAGATTTAAAAATAAGTGCAAAACTCAACGCTAGATGGCACCTAGAATCCCTTTCGTTGAACGAGCGAGCCAACTAATCCCGCGCCTAAACGGAAACAACGCTAGTTGCAATCAGAATTACAAGCAGAGTGCACGTGTCCTCCGCAAAAAGTTTGGAGTTATTTTGACTTGTACCCGTGTAGCTGAAATTTGGAGCAGTATTATTTTGAATTGACACTTTTTAGATGGTTAGTGCTGATTAAAAGAATACAACAATTTGAGTTAAACCTGTATTGCTGGCAAGGTGAGTAAAGTTTTTAGTTTTATTTTTAGTTGGTACCCTATTAATGAAACATTTTTGATTTTGTAGTTGTGTCTGTTTTGTTGAGTCATATTTTATGCTCTTTTTTTTCTGCAAAATCATAGCAAAATTAAAACTATTTTGTTAGTGGGGATTAAAGTTTTTAGGTCTTATGACAATTTATTATTCATCTTAGAGTTTGTTCCTTTGTTACTGCCAATTTTTCAAGTTGGGCCCCTTTAGATGGTTTTTGAGAAAAATGTTTTTCCAACATAGCAAAACAGAAATAAAATGTTTATTTATGGGCTTTCCAAATCGATTTAAGGGTATATGACTCTGTAAGTTAGTAAAATAAACATTTAATATTTCAGGAAAACAATGCAACGCGGGCGACTTTTAGTGAATATGGTAGAAAAACGGGACAAAGAAAATACCGCTCCTCCTATCACTACTCAACATGCAACCACGGAAGATAACTTGAAGATGACATCAAGTGATGAAGTTTCATCCAAAGAAACTCATGCTGTTTTGACACCGGTAAATACATCTATCCCTGGCACGTCTAAACAACAAAATTCTGTTGCCCCAAACTACTTTATTTCACCGATCCGGAGCGATGAAAGTGATATTGACGACTCCGATGAAGATCCTAATTTTCAATTGCTAAACAAAAATAAGGTCCCACCTAAGGTCGTACCTTCATCGTCATCGGTTACTTCGTCCAGCACCAGCTCGAGTTCGTCAGATACTGAAGATGATAGACAGCAAGTAGGACCAGAAAACGTTTTGGTTTCTGAAACTGTTATCGAAAAAAAAGGCAAAAAGAGAGTGCGAAACCCAGCAACGTGGAAGACGAAAATCGCGAAACAACTACGAAATTCTGGCAAGGCCTACCAGTCCCAGTCAAAATCTAAGAAACTGATACCAGAAAGAAAGGTTGGACCACCTTGTGGAGACAAATGTCGCCTAAAATGCAAAGATAAAGTGAACGAGATGTCAAGACAACAGGTCTTTGACGCATATTGGGCACTCAGCGATCTTGAAAGGCAAAGAGAATTCATAGTACGCCACTCGCAACAAATAAAGCCTAAATATCGGTACTCAAGTACACAAGATCTTAGAGCCCTCAACAATGCCTTTTTCTTTGAGATTAATGGATCCAAAATAAGAGTGTGCAAGCCATTTTTCAAATCCACTCTTGATTTGAGCAATAAAGCGATAAAAACAGCACTTTCGAAGAAAACCGAATCAGGTATTATTCAAGCAGATTTAAGAGGAAAACACAATCATCATCCAACTATTGACCCACAAATTAGACAGAGCGTTAAAGATTTTATAAATTCTATTCCCCGGATTGAATCACACTATTTAAGAGCCCAAACAACAAGAGAATTCATAGCAAGTGATAAATCATTAGCAGATATCTACAGAGATTATAAAAAACTTCGTGAAGAGGATGAACTACCGGCTGCCACGTCTTCTACATTCAACAGGATATTCAATACTGAATTTAACATTTCGTTCTTCATACCAAAAAAAGATCAGTGTGATTTGTGCGAAAGGTACAAGAATTCAAACGAAGAAGAAAAGTGCAAGTTAATCCAGGAATATGAAGAGCACCTGAAAGAAAAGGATCTTGCAAGGACTGAAAAAGAAAATGACAAGAATAGGACAGATGGCACAATCGTATCAGTTTACGACTTACAGGCTGTATTGCAGATTCCTAAAGGACAAATATCCTTGTTCTTCTATAAATCCAGGATCAACTGCCTTAATTTCACTATCAGCGATTTAAGGGCAAAAGATGTCTTATGCTACTTTTGGGATGAAACAGAGGGAAAGAGAGGAGCTATTGAAATTGGCAGCTGCGTACTTGACTACATTAAATCAAAGATAGCCCAAAATCCGAACAAAGAAATTGACGTCATTTTCTATTCGGATAACTGTGGCGGTCAACAAAAAAATAAGTTTCTTTTATCTGCCTATGCCTACGCCGTCAACCAATTGCCAGTTAAGTCTATAACTCACAAGTTTTTAATACGCGGTCATTCACAAAACGAAGGGGACAACGTACAGTCGCGGACAGAAAATGTTTACCACCTTAAGATTCATAATTGCATGCACACATCTGTGTCAGAAGGTCGATATGTGATTTGATTAGCCATAGATCATAGACTTTTTAACATGTAGCGGTGCTTAGACAGTCCTTTAGCGGTCTCTTTAGTAGGTGACTGCTAAATAGTTTAGATGTAGAAAACCTTTTTTGGAACAAAAATCCTTACTAATGTTATAAAATAATGTAAATGTTTGTTTGTTCGTTGTTGGTTTGTCCTTCCATCACACAGCTACGGAGCAATAGATCCACATGATTTTTTGCATGAATATAGTTGAGGATTTGGATAGCGACATTTATCCCGGAAAAATAGAGGGTTCCCATGGAAATTTTAGAATCCTAACTTCACGCGGACGAAGTCACGGGCAAAAGCTAGTAATTTTAATAAATAGATATCATCTCATGTAGACACGAGCACAGGACACGAGTTACCAAAATGAGAAAACGGAAGTAATAATCTAATGAAATTTCAAAGAATCTTTATTTCTTAATTTTATTATTGAGAAACTAAACAATATTAGTATAAATAAATAATTAGCTTAATTAGCTTCCATTCGCTGCTATGACAACACGTAGACTCTCTCGCATAGACGCGACAAGGCAATAAGTCAGTTCATATCATCCCATACCCCAGTGCAATGTGATCTAAGACTGAGGATTTCTTTGATTCTGACAGTCCCAGCTTTGAATCACTAAGCTCCATAAATTTTCAGTTTCAAATCAGCAGATCGAGCGGGCTATTGAACGAGATGACTGCCACGGTGCAGATTGAACCATGGAATAGTAGCTCGGCGCATTTTCTTGAACTTAGGTTGTCGGAATTTTGCTGCTGAACATCAATGTAAAATGCTGTAGAAACACCACGCATCACCATAGCTCATCCACCTCCTTTTGACTGATTTTGACTGTGGATGCTATCAGCATCATTATGATTCAATGCACAATATGAACTTCACCATTAGAATTAAGATTAAGCTTTCATTTTGTATTTATTTTGTATATTTAAATTTCAAATAACAAATCTAATATTTTTGATAATTAATTGTCACTTTTACAAGTGCAATGATCTAATGTGTCAAATTTGAATTTAGGAAATGAGTTTTATTACTAATATTTGTATAGAAAAGTCATTAATACTTTTTTTTTGATAAAACGATGCATGAAATTTTTATAACGTAACAAATGCCTTGATATAGCATTATAGACCTTACTGAACGCAGGGTTACGAAGAATCTAATTTGAAAAGTGGTAAACATATTTAGTCCCCGACCGTACATAGTGTAACTGAAAAACAAATCAAAAGATATTTACAGTCGGGTCCAATTTACATACCAGAACAATATAAAACTTTGATTGCCACTGCAAAAAAGACTGGAAAACCTTACAAAGTTGTTGAAATGACCTACAATCAATTTTATGATCTTAAAGCATTACAGGAATCATGGGGCATAAATTTTAATGTAAATGAAGAAAAAAATCAAATTAAGTGGCAAAACATTAAGGTACTCAGAGTTGAAAAAGAACATCCTGACGCATTTTTTTATAAAACATCATTTGCTAAAGGAGCTTATAGAAAAGTGTGTGTGAAAAAGAGGGACCTCCGCACAAGAGGAACTGGGGAAGCCATTAATCAGACAACATTTTCAATTGGATTAACACAAGCCTACAATGAAAAAATTACATTATCAGATGCAAAAAAAAAGACATTCAAGATTTGATTGATAAGAATGTTATTCCAAAATCTTATTATGATCTCTATTATAAGAATATTCTTGGCGGTAATAAAAATTAAGTACATTTTTGTTATCAGAATATACTTAACGCATTAGATCTCATTACAGTGTTCCAAATTACAGTACCAAAGTTCTTTAGTACCTATTACAAAATATTAGTAAGGACTATGAATATAAATAAGGTGTATTTTGCTAAGTATTTCTATGTGCCATTTAATTAGTAGAAGCATGTTTAATTACTTTCCGTTCTTAAGAGTGTTTTTTTTTTAATTTTACAAGAATAAGCAATAAGATGTGCATTTAAATTGTTTTTTCTATATATTTTATGTTTTGTTTAAGAGTAATGACCCATTTGGGTTTATGAGACTGACATAAGGTAATGTTACTGATAATAATAGTTCTAATAAATAAAATTGATTGACTGCAGTAGTTTTTCTTATTTTTATTGTCATCAAATAATAATTATACTCTTATTGTTGGTAATAGCATACTCTGCCAATTGGACTTATTATAAATAATTCAAAAAGTCATTGCGTTCTAAATGTATAATGCCTCTTCAAAAGAGAGTCAACTAATATCTTAATTCACCAATACAGGCTCAACTCAAATTAGTTTAACAAATATATATAAATTGATAATCAAGAGGGAGATAATTCAAAAATTCCAATTTTTAGCCTTTAAATGTGTATTAAACACAAAATTACTGTCATGATAATTAATCTAGTATAAAAATAAAGCAAACCATAAAAACAAAACGCTCCTGCAGTGCACAGGGACACAGAAAACAGTTTTTCGTGTTTCCTGAAAAAAGTGCTTTTTTGAGTTAATACCTCTTTAGATCTAGGTGTGCGATATGATGCTCTACAGTATCCTCTAATGTTTGTTTATGGGGAAGACGGATATAACTTGGCAGTCTATCAAGTTGAACCCAACACAGGTCAACCAAATGAAATCACAGTGTGTGCAAGTGTGTAGTGTAAGCAGCTCCAGTAAGGCAGGTGTCAGTAGAGCGTTTATTCTCGTCAGTTAAATTTATACTAAACCCGCTAAGAAGCAATATGAGTGGAAGATTGTTGCAGGATATAATGTTAATCCGTTCCAATCATGATTTACTAGAATGAGAAAAATAGTCCTGCACTCCTTCGAATGAATCACGATTATAATTTTTATTTTATTATTATTTTTTTTCTATTAATTATTTAAAAACTGTTTGTTCTTTACTGGATATAAAGAAGTTTTTTGGAATACATGCCATTGTTGGGTGTATAAAATTTCCAAGACTGAAGATGATTTGGAGCGAAAAATACAGATATGACTCGATTGCAAATGCAATGTCTAGGGGACGGTTTTTACTTCTCAGGACAAACTTGCATTGTGTAGATGTTACAGCGGTGAATCAGACTGAAGAACAAACCAAAAATAGACTATGGAGGGTGCAATCGATTATCGATGCCGTTCGAAACAGATGCCTGCAGTTGCCAAGAGATGCTGTTAACTTTTCAATCGATGAACAAATGATACCTTTTGAAGGTCGGTGCGATTTGAAGGTAGTCGTAAAAAACAAACCTCGTCCAGCAGGATTGAAGAATTTCGTGCTAACTACCTACAAAGGACAAGTTCTAGACTTCGAAATTTATCAAGGCTCTACTACAAACTTACCTGATTCGGAGAATTTTGGAGTTGGTGCTGCTGTTGTACTACGCTTAGCCAATACACTCCCAGAAGGCAGTTTTCTTTATTTCGACCGGTATTTTTCCTCACTGCCCTTGATGAAAGAGTTAAGGTGCAGCGGGGCAATCTCGACAGCGGGAAATTTCAACTAATCTTAATAACTTCTACATTTTACTTTATTTGAATAAGTGCCATCTATGACCGGATAGCTCAAAAGCAATTTCATAATTTCTACATAGATGGCACTGCTAGACCCAATACTGTTTGATCGACACGGCCATTTTGTTTTCTTCTCTTTTTCTTGTTTGCACGTGCTAATTAAGCCGTCTACTCACTCGCGCGCGAATCACGGCGCGAATCGCGACGCGAAGCGCGGCGCGATTTGGAGCAAGAACTGCCAACAGTCCACACTCGCAGAGGTTCGCGCCGGGCTCACAGTATAGTTTGCGCTCTTGACGCGTATGCACGCCAAGTATTTAATATATTTTAATCTTCCAATTTTTCTCAATCAATCAACATACTTGTGTTGTCGGTATGGATAGTGAAACCACTACAGCAGCTGCGGGGCTACTTTGCGCTTTGGCAATTTATAGTTACGCCTTAAAGAAAAAACGAACAATTCAAAAGAAGCAAAGAAAACGGAGATGGTGGATTACCACCATTCACCGAAACAGAACCAGGTAGGGGGAAGGGGGGCAGATTCATACAAGGGGCACCGTCATACACTAGATATATCTGATGTTAGGCGCACATCAACAGAATGACTTATGCGTGTATGCGTAGCTTACATAAGTGTGTGGTCGCTGACGGAGTTTGACAGCAGTCGGTGCGAAGCGCGCGTCGGTGTGACACGGAACGTGATTCGGCCAGGCGTAAGTAATTTAATAACCTCACTTTTAACGTCTTTTAAAAAAAAAACCTGCGCTCTAGATTATTCAATTCTATTTCATTTAAAAGATAATAGGGTCAAGTTTGTGAATTGATCTGTGAATAATTCTCTAGATGGTTGCCTTTTTTGTAGCAATACTTTGATTTAATTTTCTTGTGATGGGGTAGGTTCATACAGAAGTGTACGGGGCACATTCATACTGTATGAACGTGCCCCGTCGTACACGTTAGTTTTTATTTTAGTAGAAGTGATATCATAATTTTGTTTTGCAGAACAATTATGGTCAGAAATTACAAGAAAAAGGGAACTAGGAGTGGAGAGGTGGACGAACAGGCAATGTTAAAAGCTATCGATGAAGTTTTGAAAAACAAACTCTCTTTTCGAAAATCAGCAGCCAAATATGGAGTTAATGCACAAACATTACAAAGCCGTATCAAAAAATTACGCAAAACACAAGATCTTGGTAGCGAAACTCGTGAATTTGAATCAAAATTTGCATCGCAGCAAGTTTTTACTAAAACAGAAGAGGATCTTTTGAATAAATATATTTTAGAGTGTTCTAAAATGCACTACGGACTGACATGTATTCAAGTTAAAAAACTTGCTTATGAATTTGCTAAAGCTAATGAGATTAAATATCCTGCAAGTTGGAATAATAATAAAATGGCGGGAACAGACTGGTTAGCAGGTTTCCGAAAACGCCATAAAAATTTAAGTTTGCGTAAACCTGAAAATACCAGTGCTGCCAGATCATTCGGTTTCAACAAAACGGCAGTTAATGATTTCTTCCAGAACCTGGAGAATATATACCGCAAATACAATTTTACTGCCGATCGGATTTTCAACTACGACGAATCTGGTATCTCAACTGTACTGAGCACACCCAAAATTTTTGCAGAAAAGAGTCAAAAACAGGTTGGTCAAATAGTGTCTGCCGAAAGAGGAGAGCTGGTCACATTTGGTGGTATAATATCAGCAAGTGGAAACACCATACCGCCCTTATTCGTCTTCCCTCGAGTACATTTTAAGGACCATTTTATGGAAGGTGCTCCAGAAGGCTCTTTGGGCGTAGCCACGAGAAGTGGTTGGATAAACTCGAGCATTTTTGTTGATGTTCTAAAGCACATCCAGAAACACACCTTATGTTCGAAAGAAAATCCAATATTGCTTTTATGTGACAATCATGAAAGTCACATTTCTATTAATGCAATCCACTACTGTCGTGACAATGGCATTGTATGCCTTTCATTTCCACCACACACGACTCACCGTCTTCAACCCTTAGATGTTGGCGTTTTTGGACCATTAAAGTCGAAATTAAAAACGGCATTTAATGACTGGCACGTTTCCAACCCAGGAAAGACATTAAATATTTATAATATCCCAAAACTTACAAAGATACCTTATTTGGAATCATTCAGTGGTAGGAATATTACCAGTGCTTATGAAAAAACCGGAATATGGCCTTTAAACAAGTTGATATTCAATGATGATGATTTTGCGCCGGTTCAGGTGTATCATTCAAATCTTGTAACAAATCTCAATGACAGCACAGATGGTGAAGAGCTTGCAATAGCTGGTGATGAGCTTGCAATAGCTGGTGATGAGCTTGCTATAGTTGTTGCAGAACCTGGTGATGTCGACCGTAGCAATTAACATTGTCGGATCTACATTTTAGCGATTTTCATTTTATTGCATTAAAGGTCTTAGAATAAGAATAGAAATGCTCCCACCAATTATTTTAAAATCAACCAACCATCTTTGTGGGTTTTGCAAGTACAAAAAGTAGGTACATTGACTATTCATATTCAATACATTGAATATTTGAAACTTTGAACGGCCGCACCCTAAAGTAGTGATTTTTCACATACGACTATGTTAATTGCTACGGTCGATGTTTCTGCTCGAACACCTCCGACGACTTTGTCCAGAGATGTATCGCCTTCATTGCTTTCACAACATATCGCATCAACAGTGATAGATCTTGATAACCCTGCACCATCTACTTCCAAAGTATTGAAGACGCCTGAAATGATAAGGCCTTTCCCGAAAATTCAAAGACGCACACAAACAAAAAAAGGTCGATCACTAGGAAAATCGAGAATTTACACGGACACGCCCGAGAAGAATAGAATTGAAGAATTGGAAAAAATCAAAGAGCTGAAAAGATTAGAAAAAGAACGAAAAAGTAAAGCAAGAGAAATAAAGAGAGCATTGAGTTTATTAAATGAAGATTATGTTAAATCAAGTAAACCAAAAAGGAATAAAATCAAAGAGATTGAAATAAATTCTAGTGACAGTGAAACAAATATCAGTCTAAGAGAAAGTTCTGCTTCACCTTTCGACATGCTTGAAGAAAACGAAGAAGAAGATGATCATGAAGTGCCTGTTGACCCAGATAATGTCAAAGATGGTGCCTTTGTGCTTGTAAAATTTGAAAAAAAGAAGTCTGTTATTTACTATGTTGGACAAATCATCAAACACTACAGTTTGACAGAAGTAATGGTTTCATTTTTGAGGAAGAAACCAGGATCTTCTATGAATTTTGTCTTTCCAGACGTCAAAGACGAAGGATCAGTAGATCTATCAGATGTAGTTTTGATATTACCGGATCCTAAATCAGCTAAGACAGCTAGGACCGCCAAAATTTTAAGTTTCAACAAAGATCTCACTTTTTATAACGTACATTAATATTATTTTTGTGAAGATAATTCTCTTCAAGTTAATTAGTTCTTTACATTTAAGATTCCTCATGTTGATTGTGATATTTTTTAAATTGTTGATTTTTGATAGTACTACTAATTAGAACTAAGCAATAGAGGCGTAGATATTTAAATAGTTATGTGACTGATCAGAAAGACTGTTAGGTTAACTTAGTTCCCTCGGTGCCATAAAAAGAAAAACTACCCATATTTATGTTATTCTCTTTTATAATATGATTAAGTTAGTATTATTTGGTCATAGAGACTATCATTGCTTTTGTTTTCATGAAAATTGTGTTTCAAAACTTTTATTTTGATAAATAAATAAACATTTCATGCACAACTTGTGTATTTTTTCCAATGTATGAATCTGCCCCTTAGCCTGTATGAAAGTACCCCGCATGCGGGGTACATTCATACATTTTTAATTTTTTTTTTTTAAAGAGTTACAAAAAGTCGTACAAGTGTATTTACACAAATTTCTAGTTTTTTATATAAAGTCAGATAGTAAGACTATTGATTTTTGACGAATCGATATAGATATCGATGCCCGAGCGAATTCTATAAGACGAAATATAAAAACTGTATGAAGCTGCCCCACCTTCCCCTAAGTACCAACTTATTATGCTTTCTCGTAGTTTAGAATATAGACGTAGTACAAGATGGGTGAAATAAATATAATAATAATATATATTCACTTTTAACTATATAAAATTACAGTTTTAATAACAGTTAAAATGTTATATGCCGCTGTCACATATCTATGGTGTGGGAACTGATACTTGATAACTTTGTATTTTGTTACAGTGCAACTATGGAGAAGCAGTTGAATGAACTAGTTGCAGAACCTTCAGAGGAATTCAAAAAGTTTTCCCGGATGTCATTAAATGATTTTGAATATTTGCTTAGTCAAATTTCAACACGAATTTCAAAACAAGACACCCAATTACAAAAAGCTATTCCTGCCCAGATACATACGTCTTGCTATAACACTGAGATACTTAGCAACAGGAGACGACTATGAAAGCCTTCATTTTTTGTTCAAAGTTTCACCACAAATAATATCAAAATTTATACCAGAAGTTTGCCATGCCCTATGTGAAGTGTTAGAGGATGAAATAAAAGTAAGGACATAAATTTTATAAATTTAATATGCTTATTTGGAACTAAACTTAAAATCTAGCATATAATTTTGTAAAATCAACCAAATGTAATTACAAAATTCAATAGGCAATCAAAACAAAATTCGGTAATTTCAGTAGGTATTTAACTTAAGTCAAAAGCTGTCTGAACTAAATCATTCTTATGATCAAATGTGTTTGCATCTTGGTTCCCTGGTATATGAAGGACAGGATACTCGTTATCTGGTGTACGAAGTAGCCGGTTGGATTGGATAATGATATTAGAAGGTGGGGCTGATAATACTTGTTTATTTTGGTAATAAGTATTTTGATTCGCCTGCCCATAATGAAATGGAGGCTCTGAATGCGTAGATGATGATGTTCCCGGTCTTGGTTCATTAAAATTAGGTGGCGATGGAGTCATCACTAAAGGGTCATCAAATTGGTATCGTAAATACATGCCGTCAATGTCGTGCATCAACTTCAATCTATTCTTTTCAGATAATTTTCGCAACTTATTTGCTAATAGTTTTCCGTATAAATCGCAATCATCGTCTTGCTGGATAGGCTGTAATGGGTTCCTTTTTAGCGAGGATTTGAAGGTGGCAAGAGCGTCTTTAACGACATTTCCTGCGTCAACCAGTTCTGAAGAGATTTTGCGTCGGCGGATTGTCTGGTCGCTGTCTTTTTGGGTGTTAATAGACTGACTTCGATTTTCATTCATTTCTTCAACATTCTCTTCAATAGCTTCGAGATTTACTTCTTTAGGCTCCTGCACCCCACGTTCCTAAAAAAACACATACATTTAGGCACCTACATACTGTTTTTTACATGAAGGTTTTATTGTTATCTTTTTTGCAGATACCATCTTGTCCAGAAGAATGGCTGCGTATTGAAAGTGGATTTGCAAGGAAGTTTCCTCGAGCGATTGGATCTATTGACGGCAAACATATTGTTCTCGACTGTCCATTCAATTCTGGTTCTGTATACTATAATTATAAAAGAACCTACAGTATAGTATTACTGGCATTAGTTGATAGTCAATATAATTTCATTTTTGCTGATATTGGTTGCCAAGGCAGAATAAGTGACGGTGGAGTTTTTACAAATAGTCTTTTATGGAACAAGATGTGCACAAACAGCTTAAATTTACCACCACCGCATCCTTTACCAGGTTTGAATATTGATGTGCCCTACGTTTTTTTGGGGGATGGAGCCTTTGCACTGTCAGAACATTTAATGAAGCCCTATCCTGATCAGCACAACATGGGATCTGCAAAACGTGAATTCAACAAAAGATTATCTTCAGCTCGGGTAGTGGTAGAAAATACTTTTGGTATATTGGCGGCCAGATTTAGAGTATTTAGAAAACCAATCCCATTACAACCACAAAAGGCTAGCCTTATAACATATACTTGTATACTACTACATAACTTCTTGAGACGAAGTTCTACTTCTTCACATATCTATACACCACCCGGATATATTGATATGTTTGATGATGATGGAGTACTTATACAACCTGGATCATGGAGGACAGATCATGGAGGATGGAGGAAGAAAATACATCCGCTTTTCGTAACTTGAGAAGAGTACCTCGGCGATCAGCAAATAACGCCACAGAAATAAGAAACGAATTCACAAAATATTTAAGTAATATTTAAGTACCTAACTAATAAAAAATAAAGTTACCTACTTACCGTATTCATACATTTTTTACATTTTAGATTATCTCCCAAAAAAGCATCCATTGCTTCGTAAGCGAACCAAATAGGCTGATATATCTCATCGGCACCAGCTCCCGATTGAACGGACTTCTTAACTTTTCCCTTGTAGCTCCTATAGCTTGACATAAGAGAATCTTTTTTCTTTTTTAAATCAGCAATTGGTATTTCCATCACCGTACTTATCCGCATCCAAGCATCGTGGCTTTTCAATTTGTTTTTATAGTCTTTCAAATTAATGTCCCACAATACCGGCTCAGCACGAAGACATTCTATAAACGATAGTTCTAATTCATTGCTCCAGACGATACTCATTTTGCACGCAAAATCGTAGTCTTTATTAAAAAATTAAAACACAACCGTCCGTGTCAATTGCTACTGAGCGACTGAGCTGCCCGCGAATGTAGAGTCTTGTCGTGTTCGCGTCGCGTATCGCGCCTGCGAGCCCTTTGTCGCGGGACAAAAAACCGACAATTTTCGGGGAACACAGCGCGAACGAGTCGCGAAGCCGCGAAGAATATGTGAATCGGATCTACACTCGTGTTCGCGGGTGCTTCGCGCCCACGGTTCCCAACTTAGGGGTTTTCCCCCCAGATTTAGGGGGTAAATAAGTGAGATAGGATTTTTTTAGGGGTCTTAAATTTTTAGGGGTATTTTTAGGGATTTTTTTGACTCTTTAATATTTTTAAATTGATAATTACCGAACTAGTTTTAATATTTATTTCTTGACCTAGCGACTCATAGCGACATCTAGTACGTAATTCTACAACCACTCACTCCGTGGTGACTGGCGGCAATACTGGCGCCACTGGCGGTCATTTTATTGTCTGTGCATAATTATGGCGGTTGTCAATCGGTTGTTGTTGTGAAGTTTTTTTTTTAACTTGAACGTATCTTTGACATTTAGCTTACGTCAGATAGGATACCGCGCCAAAAATTTCGATTTTGGTTTGTACTGTGTGTCGACAAGAAATTTGTTAATGATGTCTAAGGAAAATAAATATAATAAAAAAACGTACAGTCAGAAGTACACGAAGATTTGGGAAACAGATCCAGATCTAAAAGGTAAATAGATTTCATTGCATTTTTGTAATTTATAATATAAATGATCAAGACAAACAATTCAGTTCAATATTTATGATTTTTTACAATAGTATCATCGGCGTCATCTAACTACGACGGCAGTACTCGTTCTTCAATAAAATTTAATAAAGGTATTTTTATTTAGGTATATAATAGGTATTGTTGGAGTGGATGAGTTGGTCAGTGGTGTTGGTGTTGTTTGATATGTTTTTGTTTTTTTCAAAATTTCAAGTTTGGACATAATGCATACACAGATAATGTTTATAAAAATTGATTGTTTTTTTAAACCATTTATGTTCTGGCTGAGTTGGCTTTTTGAGGAATTGATTGAAAGATGTTGGTGTTACCATGATTAAATGTTTCCCTATTTTTTCACCAAAATCAAAGCATGTTGTGATTATACTTCCTAACTAACTATACATACACCATCATGTGTCATTAAATTCATAATTCAATCAAGTTATTTACAATTTATGTTTTTATTGCAGATTGGCTTGCACCAGATGTTACGAATGAGACATTGGCGACCTGTAAATATTGCCGTGTTGTGTTAAAAACCCACAAAAAAGACTTGATTAGTCACGCTAAAACTCAAAAACATAAAAAAGCCACAGCATGGGAAAAATCAGCAAAAGCATATAAATCTATTTCTGAAGTATATAAACCAGTCTTGTCAGAAAGCACGAAAATTGCCGAGTTGAAAATCGCTGCCTTTATCGCCGAGCACTGTTCCTTGTTAACTGTAGATCATTTGATTAATATACTCCCTCAATTAGATCCTTCATCAGATGCGCTAAAAAGCCTAAAAATTCATCGAACTAAGTGTTCAATGCTAATAAAAAATGTACTTGGTCCATCGATGCTCGAAGCTTTGGTTGAAGATATTGGAGATTTTCCGTACTCCATTATAATAGATGAAAGTACTGATCTTTCGACACAAAAAGTGTTATGCATTATGATTTGCTTTCTTTCACACAAGGCAAAGCAAGTTGTTACAACTTTTTACCGAATAATACTGATAACAGAATGTGATGCAAAAAGTGTGCATGAAGCAATTGTCAATCAACTTAAAGAGGATGGCATAAAAATTGAAAATATGATCGGAATCGGCGTTGATGGAGCAAACGTTATGGTCGGTAAGCATAACTCGGTGACTGCTATTTTAAAAAGAGAACTGCCTGATTTAATTGTTGTCAAATGTGTTTGCCACTCCTTGCATTTATGCGCGGAAAAGGCGGCTGAATCATTACCACGCCAATTAGAATTTCTTGTAAGAGAAACCCATAACTGGTTTTCATACAGCCCTAAACGTTTGGACTATTACAGAACATTATATGAAACCATGAATAATAACTCTGATCCGAAAAAAATCCAAGGACTTAGTGGAACTTGCTGGCTCGCTCGTTATCAAGCTATTAACACAATATTGGAGCAGTGGGAGGAGTTGAAGCTGCTTTTTTCTATTGCAAAATCTGATGACAAATGTTACATGGCGGAACAGCTTTATGATATCATGCGGAGGCTGCCTTTTAAAGCTTTATTGATTTTTCTACACAATGAATTAAAACATGTGACGCAATTAAACTTACTTTTTCAAAGTAGCAATGTTGAACCTATCAAATTGTTTGAGGATTTGTTTTTGTTATACAAAAATTTGCTAAGACGACTTGTTGTACCTTCACAGTTGGAAAAATTGGTGGACTCTGAACTGATAGAATTTAATTTCCGGGAACATCTGATGCATACAGCATCAATGTATTTTGGTTTTGACTTTCATACCATATCACAACAACTTGAAGAAAAGGATCTGTTGGATGTCAGGGAACGATGCAAGAACTTTTTATGTTCTCTGGCCGAGCAGATTCAGAAAAGGCTTCCGGATAATTTATCACTGTTGAAAACGGTTGCTGATTTGCACCCAAGGGTTGCTACATCTCAAGTCAAACCCGATATAAAACCAATATTGAACCACATTCAGCGAACTCATATATATGGAAAGAAAAATGACATCGAGTCTGAGTGGCACCAATTAAGTAATAAAACATGGACGAATACCTCTTCTTCAGCAGATTTTTATTTTGAAGTTTATAATGATTGTGACGCAGCTGGCTGTAAACGTTTTGAAAATATTTCAAAATTCGGATTAGCATTTGCCACTGTTCCAATTTCAAACGCGAGTGTCGAACGAGCATTCTCTGTCTATAATGTCGTTAAAAATAAGTTGCGGAATAGACTATCTATTAAAATGTTGCAAAGCATCATGATGGTCCGATTTACATTAAATCGAAATGGTGGATCTTGTACAACATTTAATCCATCCAATAAAATGTTAAATTTATTCAATGTCAACATGTATGATTTTAAAAACGCTGAATCTTCAGATGAAGACGAAATATTTTATGTATTAAATAACTTGTAATAAAAAGACTTCTGAAACATATTACAGCATATTATTTCTAAATCATTATGAATTTATATTTGTATATTTTTTTTAGGGGGACAACTGAATAATTTAGGCGTTTTTAGGGGTTTTTGACACAAACTTTAGGGATAAATATTTTTGAGAGTTGGTAACACTGTTCGCGCCTTCGCGCGCGGTTCGCGCGCGAGTGAGTAGACGGCTTAAGTGTCTCATATTTTTGCGAAAAAAAAGTGGTAATTAATGTGTTTTTCGAAGATTTTCAAAGGTAAGACATTTAATTAAAGCCTATTTCATGTTTTTAGCTATTTTTTTCTGTTGTAACTTGCGTTTTAACAGCATTTTGGTGTGAGTTTGAATAACCCCACCTGGATTGTAATGGCGGCTAATTTTAACTATTTTGCAGTTGAAATTGCCCCACCAGATTTTATATGGAAATTAACAAACACTAGTGATGTGCATGCTTCGATATGTTTTGTCGATGTAAATACGTTACAAATATTTAACTTGTAGCTATATTATTGTAATCTTTCTATTCGCAGGATCGCAACACGATTCAAATCGATGAATTTTGAGGGATTTTTCAATTTCTTACTACTTTATTAATTTATTGCAGATGGTTCGCCACTATAGAAAAAAAACGGACAAATCATACACAATGGCAGAATTACAGCAAGCAGTGCAAGATGTCAAAAATAAAGTAATGACGAGTTACCAAGCTGAAGAAATATATGGCATTCCTAGATCAACCATTGTAACTAGAGTTTACAATAATCATATGAACGACAACGTTGGTAGACCTTTAGTGCTCGGGGAAGATGTGGAAAGAAGAATTGCCCATAAACATGTTATGGAAAAACATGGTTTCCCGTTAACTAGAAAAGAAGTAGCTGTTTTGGTATCTCAATATGTCCGCCAAAATGGAATCGACAATCCCTTCAAAAATGATTTGCCAGGAAAAGACTGGCTCCAGGCATTTCAGAAAAGGAACAGTCTCTCAATCAAAAAGCCTCAATCTGTTGAGATAGTTAGAAGAAAGGCTTGCGATCCTTTTATTGTTTATAGTTATTTCGATTTATTAGAAAAGGCATTGAAAGAACTGGATCTGACAGATAAACCGGAGCAAATTTATAACTTAGATGAGACAAGCATATCGCTGCTTTAATTTGACAGTGGCACATTACTAAATGTGTCATTATTTTTGTAATGTTACCATTCTACCCAAACTAAACTTAAGCATCTTGTGAATAAAACTCATATTCCTATGTATATATTTGGCTAGGTGGCGTGACTGAATGACGTTATCTGATTGGTCGAAATTGACCGCCATTTTGTTGGTACATCGACACAACGCCAGTTGCTTAGAATTCTCGCAAGGTGACGCTCGCATTTTCTCTACGATATAGGCACAAAACGAAATAGTTCGTTGTTATTTTTAGAATATTTTCTTAGATAAAGTCATTTTACGTGTTGTGACCATATTCAAAAAGTTTTGATGTGATAGTTGTGTTTTGTTTCACTTAAAGAACGTGGTATTTGGTGTTGTGACAATATCAAAACAAGTAAGTACATAAACTTAATAGCGTATTTCAAAATAAGTTTATATTCAATTATTATTTTTATTAATTTAGGGACCTAATGCGAAATATGTCTGTTTCGTTTTTAAGGTCATAAGTTTTACGATTATTCTTTGCCAAATATGTCACTTTATTGTGCTATTGTTGAATGATTTTTGAACATGCGCCATTATTCAAGATAATTGCAATAAAATAATATTTTTTAATGTGACATTAATTATAAGTATGGTGTTAGGGGATGTGTTCCTATGTTCAGCAGTGGATGTCCTGCGACTGATAATATGATGATGATGATGATGAAGCATGGTGTGGGAGCAAAAAATTATGGATTGAAAATAATACCTTACAATATTATGATCTAATCTTATTATTTTATTCTTTCGCAGTGAATAATAGACGTACTCTTCAGATGTTTAAAAACATGAACATGGAGAAAAACACAAATAATATCAGTTCAGAAGAATTATTGCCAATTTCGGTATCTGATTATGGTCCTGAAAAATACTAAGAAAGGAATGCATTATCACCTTTGCTGGTTGAAAACAAGAAGGTATTTAACAAATTTCCTATAGAAGAACAAGATTTTTGTTCAGACGATAGTGTCAAGGATCCTGACTACGAAAATAAAATAATATTAAGTGATTCGGATAGTTATGAAACTAACATTAATAAAACTTTTTCAACACAACGACAGAAAAGATATTCTAAAACCAAAAAGGTACCAAATAAAAAGTTTACTTTTGATATTCGTAAGCCTTTGCTGCCGTTACAGAACAAAAGAGACTATGTTTCCGAAACCACTCTTCAAACAGCGGATAATAAATTAAACAGGCAATCTGATCGTGATAAAACTGGTCTTGCTGCCCCAACCTCCTCAACAGCTATCGAAATTAACAGCAATATTGAACAGAATCAGTCTGATTTAGCAATTACAAATTTAAACAGCTCTCAACAAAGGTCTAGCTCAAGAATCTCATCTAGTGCCAGTTCTTCAGATTCCAGCAGTTCTTCTTCTTCTGATTCAAGCAGCTCATCGGATTCCGAATTAGAAAGTCGTGACGTAGCAGGCGTTATCATATCAGATCCAGTGATAGAAAATAACATATCAGTCTGTCTCTCAAATGAGATTGCACCTTCTAACCAGAATCCTGAAACAAGCTTCAATTCAGAGGCAAATTCCAGAACTATATTAGACACTACTGATCCTGATAATTCTGCAGTCCTTTCACCATCATCAAATACAATAAAATTAACCCGAAAACGTAAGCTAAATCCAGAAAAATGGTTATGCGTACAAGCAAAGACATTGAGAAATAGAGGACAGGAATACACATCAAAATGTGGTAAAATTGTGCCAGAAAAATCAATGAAGACTCCATGTGGTGAGAAGTGCAAACAAAAATGTACGAATAAAATATCAGAAACCCAGCGAAAAGAGATTTTTGATACTTATTGGAGCCTAGGCGACCTGCAAAGACAAAGAGAGTACATATTGAGACATACTTCAACTATTAAACTAAGATATTCTTACAAAGTTCATAACAGTAACCGCGGGAATAATAATGCTTTTTATTTGACAGTAGATGGCGAACGTATTAGAGTATGTAAACAATATTTTAAGGCCACCTTAGCTATATCTGATCGCCCTATTAGAACAGTTTTCGAAAAAAGTCAGCCATCGGGATCTTTGGAGCAAGATAAACGTGGGAAACACGGCAACCATCATGCTATAGATCCAGCCATTAAAGAAGGTATTAGAAAGCACCTTGATTCAATACCGAAAATAGAGAGCCACTATTGTCGAGCGGATACTAAACGTGTATACATAGATGGTGGTAAGACTGTAGCAGATTTGCATCGAGATTATGTGGCTGAATGCCAATCGAAGGGTCTACCGAGCGCAACTTACATTATGCATTATAATATATTTACGTATGAAAATAATATTTCATTTTTTCAACCAAAAAAGGATCAATGCGAAGATTGCACAGCATATTCTAATTCCACTGAAGAAGAAAGAAATATACTTAAGGAAAAGTATGAGAAACATTTAAAAGAAAAGAACTTATCGAGACAGGCAAAAGATGATGATAAGGATCACACAGCAGATAATACTATCGTCTGTGTTTATGATCTCCAAGCTGCAATGAGTTGTCCGAAGGGCGAGGTATCTAATTTTTATTATGTTTCTAAGTTAAACTGCTATAATTTTACTGTGTGCAATTTAAAAAATAAGGATGTCACTTGTTTTGTTTGGCACGAAGGCCAAGTAAAAAGAGGGGCTGTTGAGATTGGGACTTGCGTTCTGGAGTACATTAAAAATTTAAAACAAACTGCTGATAACCTTGATTCCAAGCTAGATTTAGTGTTCTATTCCGACAATTGTTGTGGACAACAAAAAAATCATTACATAATAGCACTTTATATGTATATAGTTCATCATTTTGATTATATCAACACAATCACACATAAATTTTTAGTTAAAGGGCACACACAGAATGAGGGCGACAGTGCTCATTCTGTGATTGAAAGGCAAATACAGAAAACTTTGAAATCAGGCCCTATATATACTCCAGACCAGTATACCCACATAATTAGGAATGCTAAGAAAACAGGTACGCCATATAAAGTTCACGAACTGAGTCATGATGATTTTATTGATATAAAAAGTTTAGCTACTTCCATAGGCAAAAATTATACTAAAAATACAGAAAAAGAAATAGTTAAAATTACAGATGTTGTCGTTTTAAAAGTGGAAGCAAAAGATACAGAAAATTACTCATTTTATTATAAAAATTCATACGAAAGTGATGTGTTCAAGAAAGTGATAGTTGAAAATATTGGAAAAACAAGAAACAGTAGCACTAGTAATAAAAATATTTCACTAAAGAAAATTTACAAAACTAAAATGATGATATGTGAGAAAAAGAAAAAAGGCCTACTTACTTTGCTAAATAAAAAACTTATTCCCAGATTTTACGCCCCATTTTTTGAGAATCTATAAAAGTATTTTTTCATAATAGTTATATAATAGTCTGCCTCAAGAGATTGTGGCACAAAAGTCTTTTCTAACTTTCAAAAAAAAACTTAAGAGTGCACATTCAAAAAAATTATGTTTAATGTTTTATTATTTTTATTTTTATTTGATTGTTAGCAGTCACCATTTTTTGTTTTTTTTAATGTTTTGTAATTTTATATAAATTTTAGTTTTAAGTTCTCTATAAGTGAGCAAAATGTTCTTTGGAGAATAAATTTCTTTAAACCTAAACCTATACCTATGGAGGTACAGACATAGTTTTTTTACCATTTCAGAAACTTATAAGACAATTTTTGTACATAGTTTTACATTTTTTTTTGAAGTTTGTGTTATTTTATTTGATTTTAGTGGTTCAATAAAAGATTGTTTTATTAGAAAAAAGTTTATGTTTTGTTAAAGTGGGCTTGTGGCATTAGTCATACATAATTTGTGGTAGGAGATTGTTATTAAAACATTGTTTCTGTTAAACAGATACTAGCTAATATTTGCAATTTTGGGTGTAGTGTGTATTCTGTAAAATAAAGTAATTTACTAATGAGTATTTTCTGTGATCTTTTTAACGTTGAAGACTGATAGAAAGTTAGCCATACAAAACAAGGTATGCCATTATGTAATAAATATACATTAGTTTTGTATTTCACTTTCTTTAGAATAGCAATGTAATTGTAAATGTTACATTATTTTGAAAAATCCACTCCAAAAGATTTGCATCAAAAATACATGAGTCATTGTATAAAAATTGCTTAGCCTACTACATTTGTTCTATTAGGAATAGTGTCATTGTTCACGAAAGGATGTTGTCAAGTTAAAGGTCATTCTATGGTTTATGCCAATGTTGATAATAATTCAATTTTAAACTGTTTGACGTATGTCTGAAGCACGCTATTTTTTACAAGTTTATGTGTTATTTTTGTACTGAAAGAGTTAAGTAGGTCAATAATATAAGAACATTTCTTAGATTATACGTTGATTTTTGCTAATTTCAAAGGATTCCCATTATTAAAATAAAAGATGTGTGGAGTCTAACAGTCTCCACGGAGAGCTTACTGCTGCTGGCTGGTTATGAGCTGGCCACTATCTATCACTATTTATCTTCATATTTGTAGGCGTTCAAACTTAGAATGATATTTGAATGTTGTTTGGAATTGTAAGTTGGACAGGCGTCGTAATTATTATTCTATCAACCACCGCCTGAGCCGGAGGTCTAGAATCAAAGTTATATTCTTAACTCCCGTCCACGCCGGACGCTCACAACGCCTGTTCATCCAGTTTAAGTTTATTATGTTATATTCTTTTATTGCTGGATAATTACAAATGTACAATAACTAGTGTGACACAGTTTTCATTTGAATAGGGATCAATTTACCCCCTATAGATATAAATAAGTCAATTTTTTGTTTTATTTAAACTGCTCTCCTGAAAAAAGTACATTTTTGAGATCTGTCGTTATCAAATTAAAGCAGCGATATATAATGATCCTGTTAAAGGCAAAGTAATCGGTAAAAAAGGTTTCTGCTGTACTAGTATAATTGATTCTTACTCTTATATGTTTGTGAATTGATTATACATTCTTTTTTTATTGCTTTGCTTTTTCTTTTTCCATTAAAAATGTTTTTTGTGTCTCCTGAAAACTTAACTTTCTGGCACTTGAAACATTATGGTTTGGCACCCCTCAAATATGGAACATCATGCATTTATGTTACTTCTTGTTGGTACATATTTTATATTCGCATTTTTAAGCCCTTAATTTACTATCCTTTCATAGTTTTTAGAAAAGCGATTTCTAATTAAATTTCCCTAGTGAAAGTCTCGTTACATAAGTGTTATCTATTTATTTATTCCTGTAATATGTTTCTGCGTTCGGTAAACCACAACATCAGTAATTTTTCATTATTTCAGACACAATGAAAACACATGGACGTAAAGTTATACTTCCTCCAGATTGGAGCGAAGATGAAGACCTCTCTGATGACGATTATATGTTACCACCAAAAAGATCTGAACAATCTGATGATGATGAAGAAGACGACGAATGTAATAATTATGAACATTTTGGATTTGGAGCTATCCACATAGATGAAGATTGTCTAGCTGAGGCCACTTATACCTTAAATAAGGCATCAACATCCAAGGTCTTCATCATGTCATCATGGACTTTTCAGTCCATGTAAAGGGTTAAATGTTGTCTTGTTCAATAGTTCATTTTAATTATTAGCTGGTTAAAAATGGCTAAAACTAGTAAAAAAACAAACTCTAATTAGAAAATCTTTAAAGGACAAAGGAAAGGGTTTGCCAGCAAAGAAACCGCCTTCTGTAGAGGTGTGTTTATTTTCGATTTTTGTTAGAGATAAGGCACTGTTGAATACTTGCTGTTTTCTAATGAAAAACTTTGTTGCAGCAAATATGCAAATGTAAGAACAAGTGTAATGAAGTGGACCACGACGTTATGATAAATTGAGTTTGTCACAACAACACAACTTGCAAACACATAAGATCCTAAACACTTTGATTTTATAAACCATAATAGCTAGGTAAATACTTTTTTGTCTTTTCTCACACTGTGGAAACGTATGCAAAATAGCGTGCTTTCGCGTATTATTATAACGGGTACATAGCACTTACATACAACACAATACATTTCAATAAATAGAGATAGCAATTTATTCTGGGAACAGAAATATATTATATGGAAATTAAACTACACCAAATACAACAATGGCTTCGGTTTTGGCGTAAACCATATTTACTCTTTGGCGTAAACCCAAGAGAATGTAATCCGATGTAATCACTACGTTTTAAGAGGCGGAACTTCAAAGAAAAAAATTTCGAGAACGCTATTTAATACTTATTTTAGCCAACTTCATAAAAGAAAAACAGTACTACCAACCTATGTAAAGAAGAAAGAATTGTCAAAGCTAAGGATGTAGGTAATGTATCGATAGATACATCTTATCGATATTTAGTACCTGGGTACTGACAGAATGTCAGCGCGTAATATACGGTCGGGGACTAAATATGTTTACCACTTTTCAAATTAGATTCTTCGTAACCCTGCGTTCAGTAAGGTCTATAATGCTATATCAAGGCATTTGTTACGTTATAAAAATTTCATGCATCGTTTTATCAAAAAAAGTTTATAATGACTTTTCTATACAAATATTAGTAATAAAACTCATTTCGTAAATTCAAGTTTGACACATTAGATCATTGCACTTGTAAAAGTGTCAATTAATTATCAAAAATATTAGATTTGTTATTTGAAATTTAAATATACAAAATAAATACAAAATGGAAGCTTAATCATAATTCTAATGGTGAAGTTCATATTGTGCATTGAATCATAATGATGCTGATAGCATCCACAGTCAAAAACAGTCAAAACGAGGTGGATGAGCTATGGTGATGCGTGGTGTTTCTGCAGCATTTTACATTGATGTTCTGCAGCAAAATTCCGACAACCTAAGTTCAAGATAATGCGCTGAGCTACTATTCCATGGTTCAATCTGCACCGTGGCAGTCATCTCGTTCAATAGCCCGCTCGATCTGCTGATTTGAAACTGAAAGTTTATGGGGCTTAGTGATTCAAAGGTGGGACTGTCAGAATCAAAGAAATCCTCAAAGTCTTAGATCACATTGCACTGGGGTATGGGATGATATGAACTGACTTATCGCCTTGTCGAGTCTATGCGAGAGAGTCTACGTGTTGTCATTGCAGCGAATGGAAGCTAATTAAGCTAATTATTTATTTATACTAATATTGTTTAGTTTCTCAATAATAAAATTAAGAAATAAAGATTCTTTGAAATTTCATTAGATTATTACTTCCGTTTTCTCATTTTGGTAACTCGTCTCCTGTGCTCGTGTCTATATGAGATGATATCTATTTATTAAAATTACTAGCTTTTGCCCGTGACTTCGTCCGCGTGAAGTTAGGATTCTAAAATTTCCATGGGAACCCTCTATTTTTCCGGGATAAATGTCGCTATCCAAATTCTCAACTATATCCATGCAAAAAATCATGTAGATTTATTGCTCCGTAGCTGTGTGATGGAAGGACAAACCAACAACGAACAAACAAACACATTTTTTTATAACATTAGTAAGGATTTTTTGTTCCAAAAAAGGTTTTCTACATCTAGCCTATTTAGCAGTCACCTACTAAAGAGACCGCTAAAGGACTGTCTAAGCACCGCTACATGTTAAAAAGTCTATGATCTATGGCTAATCAAATCACATATCGACCTTCTGACACAGATGTGTGCATGCAATTATGAATCTTAAGGTGGTAAACATTTTCTGTCCGCGACTGTACATGCTTGTGAATGGTATGCAGATATGCCAGTTTCTAAAAAGTTTCGTACCTTGCCAGTGACGTGCAAGTTGAAGTTCACAAAATGAATATTTATGAAGAAATAAATAGTGTTACAATACAACTCGCAATTATATTAGGCAAAAAACGACAAAAACAAGCACAAAAATTCCTCACTTCCCCTCAAGGGGAAAAAATCAAACGGCTTGCGATCTGCTCGCATGCTTTATACTGGCTCGATGCGAGTAGCTCGGTTTTGCTTTGCTTGTAACTGGCATGCTTCTGTGCGAGTAACTAGCATGTATATTACGCACTTAATGATCGCTCATTGTTGTCAATTTGTCAATGTCATTTGTCATTTCCAAAATTAATGCAATATCTAATTTTTTTTTCTTCTTTGAGACGTAATAATTCGTGAACGCTTTTAGTGAGATTGAAGCGGTTTAAAATGAAAATATACCAAAATTGAGAATAATTAACATTAATCGTGAAAGTGTTTTAGTTGGTAAAAAGTGTCATTATTCAGTTACAGGAAGGTGAATTTTCTCGATACAGAAGTATCATGTAACTGAGAACTTGTGGTTATTTTGTGGCTGGAGCGTCTATTTCTGACCTGACGGTCTTCCTCAAGGTATAGTAATAAACCTACATACTTTAATTTCGGAAGCACAAATTGTATGTTTGTAATAAAATTGTTAGAGTATGTTTTTATAGGGGGCAAATCATCGATGAAGGCAAGTCATAATGTCAAGGTCCTTTGTAATTTTAACATCATCTCAATTTTCAATGAGTGGCACATGAGGCTACAGTCAGTAGGTATATATAATATTTTATTGGTATAATAAAAAAACCTGCAAAAAGTTTAATTCACTAACAATGCCAGATGTTGAAATTAATGTATAAACAATATTATTTATTTGTTCTGAACAACTTTTGTGTAATATTATATGATGAGTGAATTGTGAAATGCATCTTATGCATCAGAAAGTGATTGTCTTTTGTGTTATTGTGTTATTGTATCAAAGTTCACACAGGTTTTGTCCAATATTACTCTGCAGTACTTACTATTTACTGTTGGGATTACCATTTTATAACATAGTGAATAGTGAAGTAAAAGTTGCACATATATAATGTCGGCCTATAGCAAGCAACATTCGCCCGTATTACCATCTGCGCAACGGCACATCATATGAACGTACGCACGCACACTACGAGATATTGGAGTTACCCACACCAACCGGATTCCTATAAAAGGCTGTGACCGCCTTCGAATAATTCAGTAGCTCGCTAGACGGCAACGAGTGCGATAGCCCCGCAGTCCACTCGTCTGCCGAAGCTTGTTCTGAGCGGTAGCCCCGCAGCCCTCAGAGTCAAGTACTTAGCGAGGATGTTTACGGAATGCGGTAGCCCCGCAGCCCATTCCATGAACCATCCATAGTCCATAGTTACTCATGGCATTACTTCACCATATTTGGCGCCGCAACAGGGACGTAACACCATATTTGGCGCCCGAACATAAAGTCAACAAGGAAAGATAAAATTTTGCATCTACCCTCAAAATTCAAAATGGCAGAAGAAAAACCGGAATTCATGGTGATGACACAGGAGCAGTTCACAACACTCTTAAACAAGTTATAACAGACAAACGATGTATATATAAGCAGCCACTCGGAGGAGCACAGTCAGTCTGAGCTTAACGTCCGTCTTGGAGCGATTGCCCCGCAGTCCTCTAAGATTAGACGGGTTAAGGAGTGCGGTAGCCACGCAGCCCACTCTGACAACCAGACGAGGTCACGAATGCGATAGCCCCGCAGTCCATTCGTATGCCCAAGCTTACGACTCAACCTCAAATCCCTTAAGAAATGGAAGGAATGCAATAGGAGCAGCTTTCCTGCAGGGGGAGGGTGTCAATGAACACCCTATCGAATATGCAAGTCGACTACAACCGATTCTGGAAAACCGATTGGAAGATATCACACATCAGCAATGGTCAATCAGGAGATGAAGAAACTCCGATGCCAGTCGTACCCATTTGACCCCGCAAGACACCTGATGCTGGTACTCTGTCGGGACGACTTTAGAGTACCAGAGGGGGAGAATATAGCAAGCAACATTCGCCCGTATTACCATCTGCGCAACGGCACATCATATGAACGTACGCACGCACACTACGAGATATTGGAGTTACCCACACCAACCGGATTCCTATAAAAGGCTGTGACCGCCTTCGAATAATTCATTAGCTCGCTAGACGGCAACGAGTGCGATAGCCCCGCAGTCCACTCGTCTGCCGAAGCTTGTTCTAAGCGGTAGCCCCGCAGCCCTCAGAGTCAAGTACTTAGCTAGGAGGTTACGGAATGCGGTAGCCCCGCAGCCCATTCCACGAACCACCCATAGGCTATATATTGTATATCTACATATTTGCAACAAAGTTAAACGCATAAAGCAAAGTTACCCAGTTGATTGTGTTTCCACATATATTTTGTAACAAAGTTATACGCATAAAATAAAGCTACCCAGATGTCAACAGTACGTCTTTTATTCTGTGCCACCTACCACCATAGGCCTAATTATCAAACTTCGTATCTCCTTATCAAACTTCGTATCTACATTTGGTCAAACTTTACAGGAGAAAGAAAAAACTTATAAAATATAACTAACAATAAAAACATAGACAAACAGCTTTATTTACATTTGAATATTTAATTGTGCTTATGTTTGTTGTAATTATGATTTAGTATCTGTTATCAAGATTTACACTAGATGGGGTCAAAATAAAAAAATCGGAAATTTTGGAGTTACGAAGTTTGATAATTAAGCCGACGATAAAACTGTCCAATGTTAGCTTCCTCATTACCTTGGTGTGGTAATATTAGGCAGATTTTATGTTGTATTAGCTGAAAGTTAGCCTTCAGCTGCCATATTCTCAATTCATAACTCTAGAGAACAACACCTTTACCCAATTAGGTGACACTTAACTTACAATAATTTGGTTTTCACCAACTTTTAATAATAAAGAATACTTTAATTATGTGTAGATTTAGGTGAAGTTTTATGCTAAGGGATCCTTACTTAGTTAACTTAAGATGAAATGTTAGTTTGTGCCCTGTTAAGTTTGAAACTCTGGACATTTATGAGGTTTTCATTCTACAATGACTATATACATTTAGATGAATTTATTTCCTAGAGTTTCAAACAGCTTTCCTCTGTCTATATAATGTACAAAATTAAGTTGTATGGTGTGAGATATATTACAGCACAATGTATACACTTTTTGATAGTGGTACATTGTATTTGAAGTGTATGATATGTGTTGTACACATGCACTTTATGTGTGAGAGTGTGTGTGTTCATGTACATGTGTGTGTAAATGTGTTTGGGTGCTTTTTTTTTTTTGGGGTGCTTATATCCACATGTATATTTCAAGTTTCAATGTAATTACAGGGAATAATGAAATAGTGGTGCAATGAGTTGGCTGCGTAGCACCTCGCTGACGCTGGCCCGCCAGCTGTCGCGCAGCCTGGACCCGCGCCATGACTACGAGCCGCAGGCGTGCTACAGCTCCTTCTGCAAGCATTGGCAACAGGCGCACGATATCATACTTAAATCGCAGGTATACCATATAATACACTTTTTTTATTTCCATTCTTACACTATTTTACACTAGCTTTTACCCATGGTTTCGCTCACATTAGGTTCAATTTTTTAAACCTCTATTTTACCTCCTTCGGGGTTGAATTTTGAAAAATCCTTTCTTAGCGGATGCCTACGTCCTAAGAGCTATCTGTATGCCAAATTTAAGCTTGATCTGTCCAGTGGTTAGAGATGTGCGTTGATAGATCAGTCATTCAGTCAGTCACCTCTGCCTTTTATATATTTAGATTATAATTTTTGTAATTATCACAAATATTAATTGTCCGGCTGTCTTCAGTCAGTAATAGGTAATGGACCCCATATTATGGGTAAAATATTATGGGTCTTTCTTTTAGTAAAGGAACTGTACATTGTTCTAGCCCCAACACCTCCACGACGACGTGCTAGGCGTGGTGAACCACCTGGAACAGCTCACGACCCTGCTGGTGCTGGAGGCGCGCGCGAGACAGATCACCTGCAACTCCAGCGCAGCCGCCTGCCTCGAGTACCTGCTGAGCGAGAACCTCCTCGACAAGTTGTACGAATGGGCTATATGTACTGGCAAGTAAGTACCTAGAGTCACCTCTGGGAATATTCTTTTTGGGGATGGATCGTGCTCTGTGGCGATCATGTCAAGAGATTTAAGTCCAGCTGTGGATATCTACCAGTTGACATGTTGATGATGCTGATGGTGACGTCATCCCTTCGTAAGTTGACGATGCAGTCTAAGATGGTAGCGGGCTAACTTGGAAGGGGTATAGCAGTGTAAATACAACCCATATTGCTAATCTGTTTCTACGCACCATCGTGCCGGAACGCTAAATCGCTTGGCGGCACGTCTTTGACGGTAGGGTGGTAACTAGCCGCGGCCAAAGCGTCCCACCAAATATAGGCCAAATTGTAATAGAAGTATTTGTTTACACTTCCAATTCGTTTATCTAGTTTTTGTTGTAACCATATCATTACTAATTTCCTGTCTGATTCATTTATTTGATTTTATTTACATTAATGCTATATTAGTAGACTTCAATCAAGGCAAAAGCTAGTAAAAAACTAAGAAAAAAGTTTAAAAATTATAACTCCACTATGGAAAATTTTATGTAACATTGGTTATATAGACTTTGTTCGATAAAATGTAGACTGTCACCCGGACGATAGTAACGAATTGAATGACATCTCGTTCATCAAAATCGGCCCAGCAGGTTAGCGGCTACGGAGGAACATATGTAAATAGTCACATTAAGCACATGTTGTAGTGGGAAAGGCACCCCAGGTCCCGGTTGATCCAGTGAAACTCGTGATACTTTCCAACCGTTCCCGATTCTTTTATACGCACATTATGGTGTATTCGTTTGCCTCACAATATACAAACTGTTATTGCTTCGCAGACTTGCTTATCAAATAAATTATTCCTCAAGTACTTTATAAGATAAGAATACAAGTTAATCGAACAAAATACAAAGCACTATTGATGTTACCAGTAAGTCAATTAGATAAATGTCCTAGAAATAAATAGGGTATCAGTATTTCAGTGAGATTTTTTTAAACGAAATACTTAACAATTTTTTTTTTAAACAATATTAGTCAAGCGTAACTTGACTTATATTCTCCTCTCCCCTCCAAATAAACGGAAAGCTTGTGTTAGGAGTGACAATAGTGCAACGGGTGGGGCTCGAACCTGCGACCTTTCAGTTTTCAGTCCGCATCTTACCCATTGGGCTACTAAAGTAAATTAATTCTTGAGAACGGGCAGATAGTCGTGGGTAAAAGCTAGTTATAAATAAACTATAGTACCTGAGCATGTTAGTGTAGTTTTTTTTCTCTAATGAATGCTAACTAATTCGCCGGTTATGAGTTTAGTATTCCACGCGAGTCGTGGCTTGTTAATTGGCCAGAATAATTAATGTTATGTTCATTAGCGACAAACAATAAGGAAACAATATAAAATACAGTGACCATTACAGGAAACGATTAAGCCAAATACATTTCATCATTTTACGGAATGTGGTTTTACAAAATTAAACACTTTGGATAGAATCAGGCGTTACTTTGCGGAAGTTCATGATTAGCAAGAAAGGGTTAGAGTTATTTTGCTATAAACCGCCAACAGAAAAAATCTGTATGGTCAAACATGCAGTTAAAAGCTAAGCAGTAAGCACCGCTTACCTCCCCAACCAAGCAAAAAAGCCGTGGCTTGTAACTGCATGTTTGATCCTACAGATTTTTTCTGTTGGCGGATTATAGCAAAATAACTCTAGCCTTCTCTTACTTAACATTTTTGTTCATTCGTCAAAATGTCATCGCCGGCCCATTTTTTTTTTAAAGAATATTAGCCAAGTTGAAGTTAACTTATATCCTCCTATCCCGTCCAAATAAGCGTAAAGCTTGTGCTAGGAGTGGGTACGACAATAGTGCAACGGGTGGGATCCGAACCTGCGACCTTTCAGTTTTCAGTCCACACCTTTAACCGTTGGGCTATTGAGAACATTATGAAGAAGTCCATGCAGGTTTCCTCACGATGTTATTCTCCACCGTTAAACCAAATGAGAGAGTGGGTCCTGCGCCTGATCACTCCGGTCGTGTCGGATTTCCGACCAATTTGACTATGAGAGTGAGGGAATAGAGAGTGCACCTGCGCACTACACACTTGTGCACTATAATATTTCCTGTCGGTTGCCTTGTCCGAATTCGGTCGGGACGACATTATTATAGATTGTCCAATTCTTTATTTTCTTTTTGGCAGATCAAGAAATTTTGACTTTAGTGACGCCTTCACACGTTACCGATTCGATTTGAAGTAATAATCGATTTTATTTAAGAAGAACTTGCAATCGATTTAATGAAATACTTTTTAATTTTGATTTAACGTACTTATATTTTATTATATACATATTTTTAATCACTTAGATAAATTAATTTGACATATGTTTGCGGTACAGACAAACAGAAAAAATAATAAGTTGATTTGGGTTCTTTATCGATAATAATAATAATTAAGGTTTTCTTTCAAAATATGTTTAACTAGCGACCTGCCCCGACTTCGTCTGGGTTGAAATATTAAATATTTGTTTTTACGGGGCTGCGATCGCACAGAGCTTCTTATAGGAAACGATTGTTAATAAGATCACCACAGGAACCACAGGAATCTTCCGCGCCGATACCTGCCACCGTGCCCCGCCGCACCGGCTGGCACCATTTTATTATTTTATCACGCGGAAATATTCATTTTCTGATAACTCCGATATTAATTTAAATTGTATAGTGTATATAAATCAGATCAAGTTATTTATACCTTTGCCTTAATCCTTACCTAAATAAATGATTTCTCAAGCAAGGCAGTTTAAATACCTGTAAATTACTTTTTAGTTTATTAAAATCGGACATTCCATTCGAAACATATTACGAGTTTAATAAAATTGCTCAGTGAAATGTTTTTAAAAATTACGCGTTGATGTCAGTTGTCCTGCATTTACTGTACGTTTATGCCAAAATGTTTAAAAAATAAATGTCCAGCCGTGCGAAGCCAGGACGAGCCGCTAGTATTTAATAATTTTACTTGTTTCATTTGTATACCCAATTACGTAGCTAGTTTGTTAAATAAATAAGTAGGTAGGTATGTGATTTTCCAAGTATATTTGCTCATAACTCTTGATTTAAACTTGGTTTAGACGTTATTAACCACGCGTTTTGAAGTTAACTCACTTCACTAACGCGTGCATAGTTACATTTTAAGGCAGCCGTCAAAAAATAAATAAATGAAAAGAAAAATTTCTTTACTCTTGGTTTGAACTTAAATTCCAAGATTTCAACTTAATTCCTTGCAAATATTCAATATTGGAGTCATAGTTACTATTTTTATTTCCTTTTTTTATTAAATTTACAGAAACAATACTTACACAAAGTCAAATTATTTTTATCATAATCGTGAATGATTTATCGTCTTTCAAGAACTGTGTTATACTCTGTGGTTGTTTGTTATGCACAGGGCACTTCACTAAACGTCAATAAAGTACGACATTATTTTAGTACATTATTCCGAAAACAAAAAAGCGGTAATTTATAGGCGTAGGGTATTTGGCAGATGCCAAAAAGAAAATAAAGGCTTGGACAACGTATAAGAAATACATATAAGCTTAATATTGAATCAGTGGTAGATTCATTTGACAATCCGAAAGCACTTAGTAAAAGTTTACTTGAATAAAAAATTATTCTATTCTATTCTATTCTATTGTCATAAGACAACTTAGACCAAAATGTACGAGGGTTCCAGGGTTCCAAACGCGCCCTGATCACAGAAGAAAGCCATATAGTTTATCATACCATTAGAAATGTTTAGGAAAGTTAATTTGAGGCAAATAGTATTGCTTTATATCTCATATGTAAAAATATCCAATTCCCTTTATCATCAATTGTGTTTGGATTATAATTTGATTAAATAAGATAGGTATATAATTCACAGATAAAATTAATAAATAACAATAATCTTATCTTTATACCTTATCTATTTAAAGTATTTTATTGAATTGCTACTGTTCCTAATTAAAAATGCGTGATGTACTATATTTACTTGAGTACTGCAATGCTAAAAGAAAGGGTTATGATTTTATGTAGTAGGTAAAAATATCTGGTGGGAGGCTGGCCGTAGTTAGTTACCACCCTACCGTCAAAGACGTGCCGCCAAGCGATTTAGCGTTCCGGCACGATGGCGTGTAGAAACAAATTAGGGATATAGGTTGAATTTACATTGCCATACCCCTTGCAAGTTAGCCCGCTACCATCTTAAACTGCATCGTCACTTACCATCAAGTGAGTTCGCAGTCAAGGGCTATTTTTTCATTGAATAAAAAACTCTACAATACAAGACAGATCCTTACTAATATTATAAATGTGAAAGTGTGTTTGTTTGTTGGTTTGTCCTTCAATCACGCCCCAAAAAAGCAATGGATCTATGTGATTTCTTGCATGGGTATAGTTGAGGACCGGGAGAGTGACGTATGCTACTTTTTATCTCGGAAAATTAGAGTTCCCGCGGGACTTTAGAAACTAAATCCACGCGAGCGAAGCTGTGGGCATCAACTAGTATTTAATAAGTAACGATTTTTATAGCAATACTGTAACTATTTAAAAAAAACCATTTGCACTCGCAAGCACTTTTTCACGTTTTATAGTACTAGCTGATACCCGCGATTTCGTTCGCGTGGATTGAGGTTTTTTATTCCCACTGGAACTCTCTTATTTCCCGGGATAAAAAGTACAAGTATAATCTATCTTTGTGTCAAATTTCAGTCAGATCGGTTCAGTATATAGCATGCAACATTAAAAATTAGCTTAACATCTAGTACATTATATTACTATTAATTTATTACAATACATTATTATTAATTTATTTAAGTTATCGAAGCTTAGTGTTTACATTACAATATTATTTAAATGTCTAATATAAAATTTCTTATTAAATGTCAAAAGTTCATAATTAAATTTTTCCATAAGGTAAGGATAATAGGAATAGGATAACAGGATTTTCAGTGTTTCATTCCATTTTCCTTATTTGTTGCAGATACGAAAATGCAGTTCGGCTCGAGCAACTCAAACTATTTGGGAACCTTATCAGCCATTATAGTTCTCAGGTATACATATTACATATCTGTATATTTTTTTTATTCGATAACAAGATAGTCCTTGGCTGCGATCTCACCTGATGGTAAGTGACGAGTCTAGGATGGTAGCGGGCTAATTTGGAAAGGGATATGCCAGTGTACATTCAATTCATACCCCCTAATCGGTTTCTACAAAGCCATCGTGCCGGAACGCTAAATCGCTTGGCGGCACGTCTTTGATGTTCATTCTGTCATATGTGAGCACAAGCATAGAATACATAATAGTAAAGGTACAGAAGATTCACTCCGCAAAATAATTTAAATAAATAGAGACTTGCACACAGTAAAGTGTAATTCAAGTTGTTACAGCGCTAACTTACCTACAGTGATATTCACCTAGAAGTTGCCTTTCATTCTATCACGTAACTCTTATCCCTTCGCACTGTGTTAGCCCAGTGAGTGAGTTGGCCCATCAGGATAGAACACCGGGCACTTGTAGATTTATACCTAAAGTGCTGAGTGCTTGGCACAAGTGTGAATTTAAATCTTTTTTTTTTTGTTATTAATTCTAGTTTATATGGTTTTGAAGTTTCATTAGTGTATTTTTGCTTCTTGCATGCCTTTAAATGTTCCAAAATGTGTACTTTTCAGGTGATAGCTGCCGAGCCATTTCTACGACCGTTGTTAAAGCTTCTCAGTGGATTCAGAAACCAGTTGCCGCCTCCAAACCTTGAAAGTAAGCCCTATATATTTTTAAATAGCCCTTGTGGCATTGAGGCTTTGCTAGATCGATGACACCTAAAAAGAAGTGTGGTTGTTCTTATCACCAAGCTATATGTAAAATGTCAAAAAGTACCAAATATTCCCTCATTATGGAAACTAAGCTATCATACTTTTAGCTTTTTGAGCTGTTTTTTAAAATCCTCGTGGGGACAAATTGATTTTCCGGAATAAAAAGTAGAATATGTCACTCTCTAGTATGGCTAACTGTTAAGTATGGAAATGTTGTCTACCTATTTACTCATGACAGGACTGAAAACTGAAAGGTTGTAGGTTCGAACCCCACCCGTTGCACTATTGTCGTACCCACTCCTAGCACAAGCTTTCTGCTTATTTGGAGGGGATAGGAGGATATTAGTCAACTTCAGCTTGGCTGATATTTAAAAAAAAAAATGCGAATCCCAAAATGGCAAGAAGAAATGGTTTGGTCTGGTGGGAGGCTTTGGCCGTGGTTGGTTACCACCCTGCCGTCAAAGACGTGCCGCCAAGCGATTTAGCGTTCCGGCGCGATGACGTGTGCAGGAAACCGATTAGGGGTTTGGGTTGAATGTACACTGCCATACCCTTTCCAAGTTAGCCCGCTACTATCTTAGACTGCATCGGCACTTACCATCAGGTGAGATCGCAGTCAAGGGCTATATTGTCATCGAATAAAAAGAAAAATGGTTAATGGTTAACATTTTTGTTCTAGGTCAATTGGTTACGGTACTCAATCAACTATGCGTAGTGTTGATGCAAAATATGAAATTCATCGATCTGTTCTTTCTCACAACGCACACGCAAAACGGCTCTCAGGCAGAGTAAGTAAATTAAATACAGGGTACAGAGTATTAGGTTTAAGTTAATATTGCACTTACTGTGCTCAAACTGAAGCCAGAGACAAACAGCCCATCTACAGCCTCAATAACCCAATGGTTAAAGGTGCTGACTGAAAACTGAAATGTCGCAGGTTCGAGCCCTACCGTTGCACTATTCTCTTACCGGCTCCTAACACAAGCTTTTCGCCTATTTGGATGGGAGAGGAGAATATAAGTCAAGTTCAGCTTGGCTAATATTCTTTATGAAAATAAAAAAGAGTGAATAGGCATCATCTAGGCAAGCGTGCTCCAACCTAGACCTCATCAGTGCTATCAGCAGCATATGCAGCATTGATTGTCGTCAAGCGCAAGCCTATTTCGGATTAAAAAAGTCTTAACTAATCTGTGCCCTACTGTTTGGGCCATTCATCAAGCGCATACCTATATTTTTCATCTGTGGTCTGGACAATGAATATCGATGTGTTCTGTGGTTCTGTGGTCGTCAAACTAATGTCATGATTCATGTACTTTTTAAAACTTAGTAAAATGTTCGTTACAAAACTTAAGTCATGAATACAGACAATTATTATAATACTCGTAACAAGTGAATTTTATTTAAAAAAGAAAAATCTTGCCCTACTAACTCGTTTGTACAATAGATTCATCACTAACTCGTTTGTACAACAGATTCATCACTAACTCGTTTGTACAACAGATTCATCATCGGTCGGCTCCTGCTGTCGTCGGTGCACCGCGAGGGCGCGGCGGGCTCGGTGGCGCGGGACGCCTTCCTGCTGTGCGCCAAGATGTCCGCCAAGTGTCCGCCGCTGGCGCACTGTCTGCTGACCGGGAACGCTTGCCCCATACTCGCTACAGGTCAGTCAATTGCACTGTTGTCGTACCCACTCCTAATACAAGTTTTCACTTATTTGGGGGGGAGAGGAGAATATCAGTCAAGTTCAGCTTGGCTAATATTCTTTTATTAAAAAAAAAAAAAAAAATTACCTCGTTGATCTAGTGGTTAGCAAGTTCGGGTGCGATAGACGAGGTCCCATGTTCGGTACTCGCCCGGAGTTGGCGGTGATTCACCCCCGTGCCTTATAGAGCACGTAAAGCCGTCGGTCCTGCGCCTGATCTCTCTGCCTCACTCACTTCGACCACCCGTTGCTCCAGATCTTTTTTTCCACGTACTACCAAATTGTGGAATCATCTCCCTTCGACAGTGTTCCCAATTAATTACAATACGGGCTTATTCAATAAATTCCTTAAGAGCCGGCAACGCATCGGTGGTGCCTCTGGTACTACAAGTGTTCATGGGCGGCGGTAATCACTTTACATAAGGTGACCCGCCAGCTCGTTTGCCCGTTATTCATATTAAAAAAAAATGTATATGATGGTATGACTGCATATCGCTCATTTGCGACAAGGGTGACATAACTCAAAATTAACCAATTTTAGTGTTGAAAATTTATACTTTTTGCTATTAAAACAACATTACGCTAAGCAAAAAAAAAAATTAGAGCGAGAGAGATTGTGACTTAATGCTCTGTCGCTTTGTTGGCCGCTGTGTTGTTTCGAGACCGCAGCATCCACAAAACATTACTTTCTAACGAGAGAATTCTCTCATCATCGATTTTGAATTATGTCACTCTTGTCGTTAATGAGCGATATTTTGTGGATGACCTTTTTTTTTTATTCGATGACAAGATAGCCCTTGACTGCGATCTCACCTGATGGTAAGTGACGATGCAGTCTAAGATGGTAGCGGGCTAACTTGGAAGGGGTATAGCAGTGTAAATTCAACCCAGACCCCTAATCGGTTTCTACACGCCATCGTGCCGGAACGTTAAATCGCTTGGCGGCACGTCTTTGACGGTAGGGTGGTAACTAGCCACGGCCAAAGCCTCCCACCAGACCAGACCAGAGACAATTTAGAAATTATAAATTCCTAAATTGCCCCCGCCGGGAATCGAACCCGAGACCTCCCTGGCGCAGTGGTGAGCGCTGTGGTCTTATAACTGGGAGGTCTCGGGTTCGATTCCCGGCGGGGTCAATTTGGGAATTTATTATTTCTGAATTGTCTCTGGTCTGGTCTGGTGGGAGGCTTTGGCCGTGGCTAGTTACCACCCTACCGTCAAAAATGTACCGCCAAGCGATTTAGCGTTCCGGCACGATGGCGTGTAGAAACCGATTAGGGGTATGGGTTGAATATTCACTGCTATACCCCTTCCAAGTTGGCCCGCTACCATCTTAGACTGCATCGTCACTTATCAGGTGAGATCGCAGTCAAGGGCTATCTTGTCATCGAATAAAAAAAATAAAAAAAAGACCTCCCAGTTATAAGACCACAGCGCTCACCACTGCGCCAGGGAGGTCGTCAAAACCTGTGTTAACCTTCCAGGGTTAAGCGGCCTGTACTCGCTGCTGCCGCGCTCGCTGGGCGACACGGTCAGACTGACGCCCGATGACGTCAACGGCGTCCACAAGCTGACGCTGTTCATAGACTCGCTAGAGTTCTGCAATGCTGTGGCGCAGGTACGCCTTTTGAAATAGAAATAGATTTTTTTTTTATTGAAATAAACTTTTACAAGTAACTAGCGGACGCCCGCGACTTCGTCCGCGTTCTTAAATTGTTGAAATTTTTCCTGAATTTTCTTTGCTATAAACCTCACGGAGCCCAAGACCTTTCCAACGAATGCAAAACCGTGGAAATCGGTTCGTGCGTTCTGGAGTTATAGCGTCAGGAAGGAAAACCCGACTTATTTTTATATAATAGATTTTGAATCGTCAATGAATCTACCACTGGTTCGGAATGCCCTTCCTGCCGAGAAGAGCCAGCAATAAACTCGGCGGTTGCTCTTTTCAAAAAAAAAATTTTTTTTACAATAGGTAACAAAACTATGCTATGTATACAGTGTTTCCACAATAAAGTTTCGAAAATGAAAAACAATCCAATGCATGTTAAGACAGGCAGACAAAAGGCCGTTGGTGGCACCCGTTCACGAGCATGACGCATGATGAAGCTTTTAGAAGAATATTTTACCGTTAATTTTTCTCTAAAAAGTTTACTTTTTTTTATCATGACTGTTTTACTTTTTTTATAACAAAGTGGCTCGTGCACCTCACTTCAATTGCTTGCAAGTTACTGCGGCCGAAGATCGTGCCCTTAAGAAGTTTTTAAAAGAATATATTTTAAATATGGATAATTTTCCCCGTTTTTGCAACATTTTTCACTGATGCTTCGCTCCTATTGGTCGCAGCGTGATTTTATATAGCCTAAAGTCTTCCTCGATAAATGGACTATCCAACACAAAAAGAATTTTTCGATTCGAACCAGTAGTTCTTGATATTAGCGCGTTCAAACAAACAAACTCTTCAGCTTTATAATATTACTATAGATAATAAAATTTGTGCACAACCAAAAAACTCAGCCTGTGTATATAATGAAGCCTCAATAGCCCAACGGTTAAAGGTGCGGACTGAAAACTGTAAGGTCGCAGGTTCGAATCCCACCCGTTGCACTATTGTCGTACCCACTCCTAACACAAGCTTTCCGCTTATTTGGAGGGGATAGGAGAATATTAGTCAACTTCAAGTTGACTAATATCCTTTTTTTGAAAAAAAAAAAATGTTAAAACCCTTGTCTCTCATTCACCAGGTCGCCCACCCGTTGATCAGAAAGCATCTGCTCGATTTGCTGTACCAAGGATTTCTGGTGCCCGTGATGGGACCAGCTCTGTTGCAGGTAAACATTTGAGCTATCGCGGGTTGATGGTTTGTCATTTGGGGTTATACATTTTTTTGTCAATCAATAACCTGAAAATAGTTTTACAGGGAAAAAAACCAAAATTTTTGTTCGCTTATCTGTCAAACCAGAAAAATTACATGTGTTTCATTAACTGCATGCTAAAATAAGAACTACTATTCAATATTTTGTCTGTGGGGTTAGTATATTGATCGTATTCGTATACTGTGACATTAGCGTCAATGTAAAATGAACCATAATTACATTGAATTAGAGCTCAATTTCGTGCATGTATTCTTATACTTTTACGTATACGGATACGCTCCGAACTAAAATCGGTTGTACTGAATTTGTGACTTTAAATTAATACTCTTAAGGTTCATTTTACTTTGACGCTAATGTGATAGTATACGAATATGATCAATCGTGTTAAATCTTATACTACCCCCACTCTTCGCACTTCTATCAAAGCAAGCCAGATTTCTTCGAGAGACATTGGTGCTAATTTGGTTGTAAACAATCTCCGAACTGGACTAAATTGCCTAGTAATAATACGAAGAAGCAAAGAAATGAGATGCGCGAACAGCATTAAATACTTATTTTATTTGTATTCATATGTATGAGTATTTTAACTAATTTTGACACAATATAATGTACTAACATAATCTAATACTTACATTGTTTAAAATGTATGTGAAAAATTAAATTTATTTGTAGTCCAATAACATATAGTATCTAAATTGTGAACGTAGTGTGGCAGCAAAAATAATTTTGTATTACCAAGTTATTGCCATTGTTGCGTTGCTATCGCTATCTATGAGTGGTATGTATTTGGGCTGCACACGAAGTTGGTAATTTAGTCCACATTTATTTTGAACAAAGTTCAAATCGCACACCTAGAAAAGAATGTGAGATGACTCAAAAAAGGTTTCCTAGACGAAAAAAGTCTATAAATCTTTTTTTAGTAAAGTTAAGAGACTTATTTAATTTTAGAGATTTTATTTAATTTTCTCGACCTCTCTGGCGCAGTGGTGAGCGCTGTGGTGTTATAATTGGGAGGTCTCGTGTTCGATTACCGGCGGGGGCAAATTGGCGATTTATAATTTCTGAATTGACTCTAGTCTGGTCTGGTGGGAGGCTTTGGCCGTTGCTAGTTACCACCCTACCATCAAAGACGTGCCGCAAAGCGCCTTAGCGTTCCGGCACGATGATGTGTAGAAACAAATTAGGGGTTTGGTTTGCCCATACCCCTTCCAAGTTAGCCAGCTACCATCTTAGACTGCATCGTCACTTTTACCATCAGGTGAGATCGCAGTCAAGGACTAACTTGTCATTGAAAAAAAAAAAATTTAATATCATAAGTAATGTTGTGAAATGTGACCTAAAATAAAATTGAGTTTCATAACTTTACTAACAAAAGATTCGGACAGACTTTTTTTCGTCTAGGGAACAGATGTTATCACACTTTTGATCTAGGTGTGCGAAATTATATTTTTTTTATCTATTTTTGATAATTATTATAAGTATTTTTATTATTTATATATCTGAATGGAGAAATGTGTGTTTTCATAAATATTCATATCATAAAATGTATGGATGTAATATTAAAATGGAACTGGGCTTTAAGTTTTTCTTTACTTTGTGGTTATATACGTTCAAGTATATGTAAGTATTACATCCATAACGTGAGTTGGTATATTATTAAATTATATTATATGGTTTCGTGACGCGTGTGGTTATGGCAGTGCATCGCGGTATCGCAGCTTAGCGACTATACAGTTCAGAAACGATCATATTAAAGCGTTGGAAACTTTGGCCTGTTTGTTGACTCGCAGATTTCTATTACCGATGTGCGTGACGCTTATCGAGGGGTGTGTGTGAAATTCGTAATTTTCATAACTCATTTTGGTTTTTCACAAAACCTAAGCTCTTGCAAATTTTACTGACGGTACTTCTATGTCCTTGTCTCTTACCTGCTGTCTCACATGGACTTTAATTTGATAAAAGTATAATACGATAAATTTGACATTTTGTGACAAATAAGTCACATTGTTACTTTTAAAACTTTGCTAAATATATATGCGTTGGTGGTAAGTGACGTTGTAGTCTTAACAGGATTTAACTTAAATGGACTCATGAAAAGGGTTTTATGTAAAAGTTAAGCGGTCGTAAGTTTCTGAACTGTAAACGCGCTAAACTGTGACGGTGTGGACATCATGCCAGGTTTCACGGTTCAGTGACAGTCTATTGTGGACTTTATGCCGATCATCCAAGGTCCTGTTTTCCTTTAATAATGGCGCTTCATGGGAATTTACAGCCAAAAAAATGAGCTTTTTTAATTTTTTTTTTTTTTTCACGAAAAGATTTTGTTTTAAATTGCTTCATTACTCATATCCAATCACATTAAACCTGGTGTTAAGGTATCAAACAAAAATAAAATCATAATACATTCATTAATTTTGCTATTTTTTGGGTTCATCATATTGCGTAAAAACTACCACCAAATGATACTGTAACCATACATTATACTTGCTTGTTTTTTGTTTTGAAAATCTACAGATATTCAATATAATTTGACAAGTTTTTGCAATACATTTAACAAGCACATAGTTTTTGTGTAACTAACACTAGCACAACGTGTTTTAATATTAACAAATTAAAAAGACCTTTAGTTTACACGCATTATTATTTAGATTATTTCACTACATTTTTTTCAGTAATGTACACCTTTAGTTGTTTTTTTTGTCCCACTAAAAGTTAATCCCTTAATAAGAACTTTTTGTTTGACGTTCTCGCTTCAATTAAGAAAAAAATTTACAACTACCCTCATTCCTTCAATAACTGTCACTCGACCGCCAACTCTCGCTCGTGGCCACGAAACACGATGGTAGAAGAGAGCGGGCACGTTACAGAGTGGGGCCACGGAGCAGGCGACGGCCATGTCCTATCTGGAGCTGCTGTTAAGGTGCGTCACACCTGGAGGGTTATTAAGAGTTATACTGCACTTTCTGTTCACGTTTGACTACGATGGAGTTAAAGTTATGGATGTTTTGTTGGGAAGATTGGAAGGGAATTCGCAGGTGAGAATACTTTATTTTTATATTTCTACTAGCTGACGCCCGCGACTTCGTCCGCCTTGAGTATCGGCTAGCAAAAAAAAAAATATTTTTTTTCATTATCTGCTGTCGTTTTTGCATTTTTTTGTAAAAAAAAAATATGAGCCAAGCTGAGGTTGTCTAATATTCTCCAAATAAGCGGAAAGCTTGTGGCAGGAGTGGTAACAACAATAGTGCAACAGGTGAGAATCGAACTTGCCACCTTTCAGTATTCAGTCCGCGCCTAAACCGTTGAAATTAAAATTTATTTATTTCATGTAGGCCAACTTGTAGCTCTTTTGACGTCATGATTCCACCACCGATTCGGAATGCAGATTGTTGGACTATTGAGATGTTGGACTATTGATATGTCGGACTATTGATACGTTGGACTATTGAGACCATAAATATTGATTTTTAATATTTTTTTCCAGTTGTCCTTAGTAACGTTATCACTAATGGAGACTCTCATAGATTTGAACTGCGAAGACGTGATGATAGAACTGATATACAAGTACCTGTTAAACGGAAACCATTTAATGGCAACGTATAGGAACAAGCTATCCGATCCCGAGCCTTACAGAGAAGCAGCGGTGGCTTTCCTTGGACTAAGCCCAAACTGCTGCTCCAGACCCTTGGAGAAGACCAGGGAATGGGTGGATGAAATGGCCCTCAGTGGCAGGAGGGTTCTGGACATCAAAAGGGATGACAATAATAGGAGGTTGAACGGGGTGCATAACGATATTGCAATGAATAATCTAGTCCATGAAGTTAATTTTGATTATGGGGTAAGTTTTAGCTAAATATGATAGACTATTTTCAACCGATAAACAAGAACAAGTTTCACGCTATGCTATTTTTTTTTTTTCATTTTTTATGCATTATTTTTTTTTTTCTGTGAAATTCGTAAGTCTCCCGCAACCCCATGTCGTAAAGGGTGCAACGGAAGAGAGTTATATATTAAATGCATTACTAATGAATAAAAAATAAAGTCAGCGAAAGTTACCCGAAAACTGCCCCTAACTCTCGGACTATAAAATCATGTCTCTAAAAAAGAAGGAAAAATTCGATCCTATAAGATATCGATGCAATAGAACAAAGACGTAATTGCAAAAACTCGAAACTGACTTTTTGTCGTAAGTATTAAAAGTTACTTATACTTTCAACATCAATTTCGTCAATTTCGATGTATTGTATGTAAATAATTTTTTTTTAGACTAAACCAGAATGATACCGCTAATGCTAAAGTACCTAACTAGCACGTTTGTAAACTTTGATAAAAAAAATCTATTCAATATTGGTATCTTTTAATAATAGAATCAGGCATAACTTTGCGGAAGTTCATGATTAGCAAGAAAAGGTTAGAGTTATTTTGCTATAATCCGCCAATAGAAAAAATCAGTTTGGTCAAACATGCAGTTACAAGCTAAGCATCGCCTACCTCCCCAACCAAGCAAAAAGCAAGCAAAGTTCCCAAGCAAGCAATGCCACCACCACTCACATGCACTTAATATACTACTCGACACACGTTTCGCCCCGACACCGGAGCATCTTCAGGAGATGTAGACTTTACAATGCTGTATTGTCTGACAATACAGCATCTAAAAATCTATTCTTTTACAGAATCCCAACGAAACTTTATACAGCAACTACCACGCATACCTCTGCGACGCCCGATTCGAGATCGTATCTCGAACCATCGCGTGCGCTAACTGGACCTCCAAATACGACAATGTACCGTCGAAGCGAGAGACCAATAACAACTCCACGAAGGAAACGAAAGAGATAGTCATAGTCCCCGCCAGGGAACAGGACAGTCTCGTATCCCTATCCACCAGTGGTTACGATACATTGAAGAACAGTGACACTTCCGAGAAAGAACCGCATAGCTTGAACTCTTTGAACGAAGTCGCTGAGACTGCTAAGGTAGTCGACCAGCAATGTGAAGCGAATGACAGCAAAGAGCACGATAGTCTAACGTCGATCGGAGAGAGCAGTGGCTACGATAGTTTCAGATGGCGGGTGGATGAGAATGAGGATGAAGGGTTTGCGGAGGAGTCGTTCAGGAAGAGCGTCGTGAAGTGCGCCGATAGTCGCGACTGCGACGACGCGACTGCTGGTGTCAACTGGCGTGCTAGCGCTAACACGTTGATCGGTGAGTGATCCTACTAATATTATAAACGCGAAAGTTTGTAAGTCCATACTTACAAACATCCATCCATTCATCCATATGAATGGATGGATGTTTGTTACTCTTTCACCTAAAAACCACTGAACCGATTTGGCTGAAATTTGGCATAGAGATAGATTGGAATAGATTGATTGGATTTGGAAAATAAGAGAGTCCCCGCGGGTATTAAAAACCTCAATCCGCACGAACGAAGTCGCGGGCATCAACTAGTACACAACATTTCCAAGACCCACTAGGTGGACCGACGACATCAAACGAGTCGCTGGATTCAGGCGGCGCAAGACGGAGGCCTGTGGAAGTCCATGCAAGAGACTTTTGTCCAGCAGTGGACGTCTATCAGTTGATAGAGAAAAAGAACAAAAACCATTCTATATACTATTATACAGGGTGTCCCACGGCTATGCCACATGGAGGGGAAGTACCTTAAATATTGTAGATGGAACGTTTTACTGAAAGAAGACTTCATTTTAATTTAAAAAACAATTTAAACTGCATTCATAGATTTTTAAATAATTGCCTGGTTGAACCGGGACTCGAACCCGCTATACGAGAAAAAAAATTAACCTGTATCTTTATCATACCGATCGGAAGGCTTCATCATAAGGATTATTTTTTGTTAAATAACATAGCATGAGAAATAAAAGGAAGACCATGAATTTTAGCCTTTGATGTAAAATTTTGTTCAGAAAAATGAAAAGCTGACATTGGCGTATCGACATGTCCTTCAGTCCCGCTGCAAACTGTTGCAGCGGGATTGAAGGGCAAACCAATAAATCAACAAACAAACACACTTTCGCATTTATAGGTAATATAAGTAAGGATTAGTAAGGATAGTAAGGATCGGGAAATGATGCCTACTTCTCAAGTGGGTACTCATTAGTAATAGTTCATGTCAGTTGTATGTCGATACGCCAATGTCAGCTTTTCATTTTTCTGAACAAAATTTTACATCAAAGGCTAAAATTCATGGTCTTCCTTTTATTTCTCATGCTATGTTACTTAACAAAAAATAATCCTTATGATGAAACCTTCCGATCGGTATGATAAAGATACAGGTTAATTTTTTTTCTCGTATAGCGGGTTCGAGTCCCGGTTCAACCAGGCAATTATTTAAAAATCTATGAATGCAGTTTAAATTGTTTTTTAAATTAAAATGAAGTCTTCTTTCAGTAAAATGTTCCATCTACAATATTTAAGGTACTTCCCCTCCATGTGGCATAGCCGTGGGACGCCCTGTATATCTCGGGTGCTAAATGAGTATTTAAACACGCGTTCTTGTATAGTTCTTGCAACTCACGAAGGCGCGTGGCTCGTGGTTGTGTGTGTCGTATCTATATAAGCGGGAGGTCCCTTGCTCGCGTCTTACCGCTCCCACCTAGGCTCCAACAGGCACGCACACTTACGCAATGTGCATGTAGGTACACGACGTAATCACAAGTAAAGCGCTCGTAACTTCGTGAGATAAACGTACTATACAAGAGTGTCCTGATCTTTGAAGCCTCAATAGCCCAACTGTTCAAGGTGCGGACTAAAAACTGAAAGGTCGCAGGTTCGAACCCCACCCGTTGCACTATTTTCGTACCCATTCCTAGCATAAGGTTTTCGCTTATTTGGAGAGGAGAGGAGAATATAAGTCAAGTTCAGCTTGGCTAATATTCTTTTTTTTTTTAATCTATTCCAGGCCCCCTTCTGACCAGTCTTCTGAAGAAGGCCGCCAGCTTCCTGGAAGCGGACGTGGCGTCCACGTGCCTGGTGTCGAGCGTGCTCCGCAAGCTGGTCTCCTTCCCCACGCCTCTGCTGGCTTCACTGCTTCTGTGCCCTTGGCTGCAGTTGCAACCGAACGTGCCTTCTTTGTTCACGGTATGAGACTTTACTAAAAAGTTCGGCTATTTTTCGTGCCCGAGATAAATGCGATCAATTTGATAAAAATATTGTACTCCCTCTGACTTATACGCGCGTAGCGTGTTAGAAAAGGACAGATAGATAAGGTCTGATGACAAACACGAGACTGAAGTGCGATTGTATACCTTTTCGCGTTTTGGCTTTCTTTCGGTTCGGACAATTTTAAGTGTTGACCCGAAGTCCATATCGACTGTTCTGTAGAACAAAGTCTCATCTGCTATATTCATAACTTGAGATTTGAGCCTTAGAAGTTTTAGTTTTAAGGCTCAAATTTCAAGTTGTGAATTTAGCAGATGTGACTTTGTTCTACGAAACAGTCGATATAGCATTATATTATATGTCAATGGTTACCAGGTACAAAATGAAAATTTAATAGATTTATAAATACATATCAAAAATTCCGAGGCCGGCGGGATTCGAACCCACGTCTCTCTGGGAATCGCGCCCGAGTGTGTTAACCGCTACACCACGGCCGAGCCATACGTCAGCCACGAAATTAGTGATATGTATCTACTTTTTCAATCAGTTTTATAGCAACTGTTAGCGACATCTAGTAGCGACACATTACAGTTGTCGATCTACTTTTTTCCCAAGACACCATATTACAATGGAGCTCTTAAGAAATTAAAGATGCCACATTGCTTGTTACAATTTTTAATTTTTTATTGAAGTGTTAACCTACACTTAACCTACCAGAGAGACGTGGGTTCGAATCCCGCCGGCCTCGGAATTTTTGATATGTATTTATAAATCTATTAGGTTATTTCCTTTAAGTGTAGGTTAACACTTCAATAAAAAATTAAAAATGAAAATTTAATTCCGCAGGTACTGAGCCGATTAAAAGAAGAGATCGACGAGTTGACCGACGGGTTGGCCAACAACGGCGAGTTGGTCGACAAGGCGAGGGTCTTCCTCATACAGCGCGAGATGACGCTGGTGAACTCGCGGGCGCAGACAAACGACGACAGTGAGTATTTAGATCAGTTGATCTCTGCTCTGGCTCAGCTCAGACTCAAGATAGAGGTTAAAGTGAGATACAAATATGCTCTGACATAAATCTGTAAATCATACTGTCAAGTCTGAGCAGAATGAGAGTGCGGTCTATAGATTTCAGCCTAAGACTTCTTAACATATGTACTTTTTGGCAGTCACCTATTTTTGTTTTATTTATCTACTATATAAAAATAAGTCGGGTTTTCCTTCCTGACGCTATAACTCCAGAACGCACGAACCGATTTCCACGGTTTTGCATTCGTTGGAAAGGTCTCGGGCTCCGTGAGGTTTATAGAAAAGAAAATTCAGGAATTTTATCCCGGAAAATCAAAGTTTCCACGGTCTTTTAAAATCTAAGTCTACGCGGACGAAATCGCGGGGGTCAGCTAGTTTATTAATAATAAAAGGACTTTTGCTATTGATAACAATTATACCGTCAAATTAACACAGTTTGTTAACACGAAATGGGATAGCCACTGGGGTACTCTGAGCATAGAGAACTTCAAATTCTTGAGAGAAAACCCAATACAATTTTGATCTGATCCAGGAGTCGAACCCGGGACTTAATATGCCAACCACTAGACCAACGGGGTTGATATGTATACTCTGTGTTATATATATAGCTATATATAAACAGCAAACGCCGAGTTTATTGCTGGCTATTCTCGGCAGGAAAGGCATTCCGAACTAGTGGTAGATTCATCGACGGTTCTAAAGTACTTGTAAAAGTTTTTTTGAATAAAAAATATTTCTATTCTATTCTATTAACAGGTCCAGCGCAGCGTCCGAGCTCACCCGCGCAGGGCAGCGAGGACTCTCCGTTCCGCAGGATGGAGTCCAAGCGACGAAGCATTTCCTCCAGCATATCCAGTATGTTCCATAGGAAGGCCTCGGGTAAGAAAAAAAATCAAAATCCATTTATTTCATGTAGTTGGCCTACATAGTACTTGTAGCTCTTATGACACATCATAAATCTACCACCGGTTCGGAATGCAGATTCTGCTAAGAGCCGGTAAGAAACTCAGCAGTTGCTCTTTAAAAAAAAAAAAAAATTAACAATAGATAACAATACTATGCTATGTATACACATAAGTTTTTTTTTAAATTATAACTAAAGAATAATTGCTATATTGAAACTTGTCTATACTATGTCCTATACAATGTATAGGAAAGTTTGATTGACTAACTAATCAGTTTTTTTTAAAGAAGAATATTAGTTATAGTTCTTGCAAGTCACGTGTACATGCACATTGCGTAAGTGTGCGTGCCTGTCAAGAGCCTAGGTGGGAGCGGTCAGGCGCGAACAAGCTCTCGCTCACACTTATACAGATACGACACACAACCATGAGCCACGAGCCCTCATAAATTGCAAGAACTATTTGTATTTAATTATTGTTTTCACCTTTCAATTAAGTCGAATTAATATAAATGTGTTAGGTTACGACATATGTGATTTTGACGACCTCCCTGACGCAGTGGTGAGCGCTGTGGTCTTATAATTGGAAGGTCTCGAGATCGACTCCCGGCGGAGGCAATTTGGTGATTTATAATTTCTGAATTGACTCTGGTCTGGTCTGGTGGGAGGCTTTGGCCTTTGCTAGTTACCACTCTATCGACAATGTCGCTGCCAAGCGATTTAGCGTTCCGGTACGATGGCGTTAAGAAACAGACTAGTTTGGGTTGAATTTGGGAACATAATTTTTATTAAACTATTCCAGTATCACCGTCACAACAAAACACGCACAGCCTACAAAATACGGCATACAACTCCCCCACCCAAAAACGTCCGATTTTCACCCAAGAAGTTTATTGGAACCAATCCATCACACTGCGATCTGTGCTCAACGCGGTCATACTGGACCAATGGATCAAAGAACTATCTGCCATCTGTGAAGAACAGGCCTTACGACTGACGGCCGATTACTATGAAAATGACACTTACATACGATCAGTCGCATTATGACTGTTGGCCAGTGCCTCTGAGGGCAAATTAAAAAAAAGTAAAAGTATCGTCTCTGATACATGCGTTTAGTAACATTTTTTAGCAATGCCTTAAAAATAAAAAAATTCAAGCGGAGTTTAAGACGTTTGTGAAGACCAGGCCTTATAATTCATATGGCAGATTATAACTACATACGTATGAAAATGGTATTCAAACAAACTGGATAATACGATCAAGATAAGAAAATGAATGTTTAAACGCCATTTCCTATTTCTGTCTCGCTCACACGTGTCTGAACGAGACAGAAATAGAAAATGGCGGTACATTATCCTGGCTTATGATAGGATCTAGATTGATCCTGTAACAAACTTCTGAGAACAAAAAAATTGTCTTTGATACTTGCGTTTAGAAACCTGTTTAGGATGCCTTAAAATAAATTTAGGATAACTTTGCTTTTTGATTTAACTTTGACAGTCAACTTTGATATCAATTTTATTATTTTCATTTCTAGAAGTATCTAGAAGAGTGTAGTACTTATTAATGTCAATTTGTATTAAAGAGACTAGAAGCGTGTTTTCGATGTAATAAAATCTTAGTTTTTCAACAAAGTTAATGTTAAAAGCAAAGTTCTAGTTCAAGTAATTGTAAATAATTATTATAAATTTTATAAAATGAGATTTTTCTTTTAAAAAGAACAATTTATTCTTATTGAATTTAAGGACAATATCTTTGATTTTTTTTTGTTTTAAAGCCTCACTGGAATAAATACGCGGAACAGGTGGGGTAGCGTATCGCAAGTAAAGGGTAAGAGGAAAGATATAAAAAAGAAAATTAAAAAAAATATCGAAACTGTATTCTTTTTTGAGATAAAGTTAACTATGAGCCTTATTTCAAAGTTCCATGATTTTTTTACTGTTCATTGACACCTCTTTTTGATTGTAGTTTTTGTTGTATTTTTAATGACATCAAAGCTCAGCTGAAAATGAACTAGATGGCGTACTTATCCAAAATTGAGCAATATATTTACTTTGATCCTCTTTCCCCCTTAGGCCAAGCACACACGCCATTCTAGCTCATAGAAAGTTTATCCTGTAAAAAAAAACGTGCGGTGTATTGCCATGTGAACCTAACCTTACCTTTCAAGTCTATTTCAACCGTAAAGCCTTTATGCTGAAGACGAAGTAATACAGTGTGATATTGCGGCATGCTGTATATTGTGGGAAATATGCTAATCTTTTTTATACTGTCAAATTTAAAATACCACATTTCTGTTCAAACTACAACGTGTTGTTCCATAGACTTAATTTTGTCTCATAATATTATCTCACTTGGAGTTTTAGTGACAAACTACATAGACAATCTTACTTCCATGGTAAGTACTCTTCCTTAGTCTATGGTTATTCCTTAGTCTTGGTGTATTAGGTTAGTATTCTTACTAATATTATTATACCGGGACCGGAAGAGTGTCATAGACTACTTTTTTACTTTTTTTTTAATCAATGAGATCCCGCGGGATTTTTAAAAAAACTAAATCCACGCGAGCGAAGTCGCTGGCATCAACTACTACATCATAAATGTAACAGGGAGCATGCCGCAATGTCACACCATTTTGCTTTGACCTAAACAAATCTTTATCGGTTAATTCGAATTAAAGAGGTGTGCGTAGATCAGACATTGTAGGTGTACCTAAATATCACAATATACTTAATTCTAAGTACCTAAATTTATACATAAGATAAAAATAATGTAACTGAAATTAATTTTAATTAAGATATCAAATGCCATGAACGTAATTTTGAACTGTGATTTTATAATGTTCAAAAACATAATTGGATTATTATAATTTATTATGTGAATTTACAATATTAATTTTAAGTAGCATAAGCTAAGATTTTAATAGTAATATTAAATTTTAACAATGCAATATAAATAGTTTTCAGTTCTTTTTTACTTTTAATTAAATAATTATGTACTCTCTTGTTTTATTTCGTATTTTATATTTTAGTTTAGGACAATTTGTAACTGTTTTTGTTTTACTAATATCACAATTTCTATGTTAATTTTATTTTAAATGATATTTTAACTATAGACTTTTTTATACTTAGTTATTTCATTCGGGTGTATCAAAACTAAACTAATTTTAAAGCTAAACCTAACTAAGGCCTAAAAAGCCCTTGCAATTCATACGATGTTTGTACAAATGCACCTACTTATTACCATGATAAGTCTATTTTTTATTGTTCTATGTAGATATAAAACTAAATAAAGTATATGTCGGTTTATCTCTAGACTGACTATATGTCTTAAGTAGTCTTAACGCAATAAAAATGCATATCTTTTTCTTTCATAAATAGAGAGAAAGAGACGCACTATAAACTTTAGTTTAGTTTACTTTTGCTACGCTCGATTCAAGGCCATTATTAATTTTACTGTTTTAATTTTTATCTGTTGTTATATTCGTACAACGATTTGGAATCTTGTTACTATTGTGCTGTCAAAAAAAATTTGTTATGATTGTGCTGTCAAAAATTTTTTTAGTTCGCGCCACGAAAGAGGAAGTAAAAATAGTATAGATTAATCTTCAGAAGAATCTTGTTTTGTTACTTGTCTCTTTCTTTAGCACCACAACTTTTTTTGAAAAAATGCGCAAATCTTTCACATCGTGTCGTCCATTTCCGTCCACGGAATAAATGTATCTAACGATCATAAAATATATTTTTAATAAGTGTGTCGTATAATTTGAAGCTTTTTACAATTTGAATGTTTAAAATAACTATAGGTTATTTTTAAACAAATGTAGGTACCTAATTCACTATTGAACCCAGTTTAAAAAATAAATTGTCAATTTGTAAGATAAAAATGAATAGGGTGACCAACCCAATTGCTAGCACTGCACCAGTTTATTCGCACCTTGGCAAAAAACATTAAAATATAAGTTTCTGACTGTGGTTTTTAAATTTTCAGATTAAAAATATTTAGGGGAATTCATATTTTTCACAATCGCAACCTTTCTAATCTGGAATGTTTTAAAATGACGTCAGTATCGTAGTTGAAAGATATCATTCTGGAGTTTCCGAAGTTTTTCGGCCATTTTGACTCATCGACGTTAAGGGTCAGTACTTACTTAATAATGATTTAACTGTGGTTTTATTTGAGTTTTAATAATATTATTGTTTTCAATTGATTTTCTAAGTATTATTAGTTACTAATTCAAAAAGTAAATGAAACTTTCCCGTTATTTCATTGCAAAACAAGGGGTGTCAGTATCTGGTTACAAAATTTGGAGATTTTCCTGTTTATTAACACTCCGAAGCGATTCGATTCCCTAGCAGACTGGGAGTCTGTAGACGATCTTAACAAGTGTGTGTAAACTGTCCATACTCTGAAGTGTAAATTCTTTAAGACCCATCACACGAAAAGGACCAAGAAGTTCTCTGACCTTACTCTCAAACTGATGGAAGACAGACAAGAGACGAGACTTCAGTCGTCAGCAGACGCGGATGCCTACTGGTGGTGGTAGGTTAATAGGCAGATCTCTAAGGCAAGAACTCGCGACCTGCGGGCCTTGAATACCAAGTGTATTAAAGATACCATCTAGTGGAACAGAAGTTCCATTCCAAAGTGTCCGTGAGAGATCTATCTATCGGACAGAGCCAGCTGACGCAGCTGAAAACTGACGAATGCTGTCACGTTTCTTCTCCACCTGAGGTATGGAGAGAGATTGAGAAGTTCTATGGGCAGTTATATATCACGAAACAAAAATCATTCAGCGGACGATGGAGAGAGCTATGCTCGGAGTATCCCTGCGAGATCATATCAGAAATAAGGATATCCGTAAGAGAACCAAAGTCACGGACATAGCTCAGCGAAACTGAAGTGGAAATGGGCGGGCATATAGTTCGAAGAGCTGATGGTCGATGGGATCCCATGGTGCTGGAGTAGCGACCCCGTATCGGGAAGCTAGGTGGAACGACGACATCAAACGAGTCGCAGGGAGCCGCTGGATTCAGGTGGCGTAAGAGCGAGGCCTGTGGAAGTCCATGCAAGAGACTTTTGTCCAGCAGTAAACGTCTATCGTTTGATAAAGACGAAGAAGAAGAGAAGATGTTTTTTTTTTCTTATTAAATATGTAAGTGTGTTTGTTTTAAATATAATAAATATAAAAAAATTAAGTCACCTACAGTTACTATAATACTTTCCTTATATTATTTCGTAATAAAATCTATGTTCTAAAAGACTTAGGTAGGTAGCCTAGCCTTTTATTTCCCTTAAACCCTATTAAAATCTAAGTGTTGATAATTGGATAATTTTGTGCCCATAACTGGTAACAAATGTGCGAATAATTGGGGACTGGGTCATTTTTCAATCTTATTTAAAATTCTAGTTGATTTAAACGAAAATATTTCAATATCTTCTTTAATTATATATTTTATTAAACAAGTAACCTTATGACTACAGTGATTTATAGGATTTGGTTAATTTTTTATTTAAAAAACATATTTGAAGTTAGATAAACTCTTAAAGTGCCCATAATTGGGTCTGCCACCCTAAGTAGTTTTTACATTTCTATTTTATTTCTTAAAATGTGTCACACACATTGATAAGTGATAAAAATGAATAAGTTTGTTTATGGTCACACTTACGTGTTTGATATTCCATACGTTTATCATTCTCTCTTTTGCACATTCTAATATTTTCAATTATTGTAAGAATCTCAGAATGCTTTTGTTCTAAGTGGTTCATTATACTATACTTGACAATAAAATTACGCATATTTTAGACATATTTTTTATCATATACATAGGTTTTGATAGAGAAAAATGGCGACAAAATTTACTAGTTGCTTTCGCCATTTTTTAAATATAAACTAGGCATAAGACTAGAAATATGTATAAAATATCCGTAATTTTACTGTCAAGTATAGTAATGAACCACTTTGGTCAAAAATATACTGAGACTTACAATAATTGAAAATATTAGAGTGTGCGAGAGGGAAAGATGCAAAAGATAAACTGGCTCTTAATCACCACCACCATAGATCTATTATTTTATCTATTATAGAGATAATTGTGTTACTCTAATATGCAACTGAAAACGCAGCATTAGATATACAGAAAGTCAATGATTTATTTAGAGATGTGTTTATTGCTTTTTAAGCATAAAGATACCATTATGTTTTTAAGCAACTACACTTTACGTTCATCAATGGGAGATTGTGAAAACTTGCACAAGTTTCATAGAATGTATTAAAAAATTATTTTATAAAATGTTCATACACTTAAAATAAAGTTGTGAATAAGTTTCTTTGTTTCATTTCAATTCTCTAGTTTACATATTTAATTTCCAAATCCAAATGTCCCTGCGCCGTAACGCGTAAATTAACACGATAATAAAGGCATTACGCAGATGGACCCAATATTTTATCGCGTTAAATGTGTTGAAACATTACTATGACGTTAAACGCTAAGCGCTAATCCATTTGTTTGAGCGCAGCCTTTAACACCAACATAAATGCAGATGGAGCAGTAGCATAATGAGACCAAAGCAAAGATAGAGGCCCAATAACACAATGTAATAATTACTTGTGGTAATTATCTGCTACCAAGAAGCATAAATTAAACAAAACGTAGGTAGTTAATGGGAGGTAAAATCCTCTATAAGGATGCTGCAGGCTGCTTTTTTCGTTCGTTGATTTTAAAACGTTTATTTCAGAACGTGTACTAAGAACGTCAAAGTGATGTCAGTGACAAATGTTAATCACTGGCACGTCAATGTCATTTTCTGTTTTCCTGTGGTTATGGATGGTTGTTCTCGCGCGATCCTTTTCGTAAAATAATTATTTCCGTCGCGGAACAGCTTCACGGATGCTTGCCGATTGCATCACGACCCCACGAAATGCTTAGTGGGGCCAATCGGTTAGTTCCGTGTTATTAAACTGAGTAAAATGTCGTCTTTCGTGAACTATAGGAACGAGAGCACAGTGAACGTAGTTGAAACGTCCACAAAAGACAATGTTACTTTCTACAAAATCGTTGTTCAAGTGGGAACTGTGCAGTGGAACGTGATACATCGGTACAGTGACTTTGTAGATCTTCACGAGCGTCTGGTCAATGACCATGGAGTGGCCAAGGACCTGTTACCACCAAAAAAAGTTATACGAAACAAAACACCGAAATTCGTCGAACAAAGGCGAGAAGCGTTGAACGATTACCTGAAGAACGTGTTTAACTACCTTAAATTAACCATGCCGTCGGAATTTGCCCACTTTCTTGACTTCCAGATGTATGACATATACTTTTTGTTACAAGATTTGGCAAAAAAGCTGTTTTTGGAAGGCGATAAATTGCTGGAAAGTGAAAAGTCTCATAAATTCACTCTACTAGAGGTATGTATTTACTGTTTTGATAATGAACATTATTGAGTAACTCAAACAAAGCATGCAACGTTACCTTTTGATAATAAAACAACTCTGTGTATTATTAGATTACAAAATTCAAGGTTAATGTAAAATCTATGAGTCAGTAGACCATGTGACATGTACTTAATGGTCCTACTTTACAGATTTTAATTTTGCTTGTATCAATATTTGCTAATATTTTTTATCACTTTCCTAAAAGTTGATACAATTAACTGTTTAAGTTTAAACAAATTAATTACCATAAAACTGCGTGTTTTAAGTTAAGCAAGTGAGTCAATCACACATACAGATTCAGAACAAGATTCAAATGAGCTAAATGATGCCAATGAAAGATTTAAATCAGTAGATCACTTTGAAGAAACAACTCACTGAGTCTTTCAGTAAAGAGTACACATGCCTAAAATGTAATAAAATTTATTGTTACAGTTGCATGCAATCAGCGAGAGATTTAAAATGGCATGTCCGCCAACAGAGAAACAAGACCAAATGTACGACTTCAGTCACATTCTGGATTTCTGCTCGCAAGTCAACTCTCTCAGCATAGAAGGCAGCTACGAGAAGCTAGGCACAAGCAATGTGGTACCGAATGATTTACATTTTGACCTCATTCCGTTTAAATCTTTAGCTGATTTGAAGATACTTGGAGTGCCAATGGGATGTATACAGAGTGTTGGTTAGTAAGAATACCATTTTTTTATATAGAATAGAATAGAATAATTTTTTATTCAAATAAACTTTTACAAAGTGCTTTTGTGTAGTCAAATGAATCTACCACTGGTACAGAATGCTGTTCCAACTGAGAAGAACCAGCAAGAAACTCGGTGGTTGCTCTTATAAAAATAAAATAATATGTAATTGTATTGTTATACTGAGTATTATTTATTCCATGACAAAATTTTTTGATTTCCTCATTTCTTAATCAATGAGAGAAATTCCTAGCATAGCCATTAAAATGTTTGTCTATCTAATCAATCACAAAAATTTTTAACCATTTTATCCCAAAATTTTATTAAAAATATATGAATAGAACAGGTCAAATGACCCTAGATGGCGTCACTAGGATTACAAGGTATATTTTATTTTTGAAATCAATGAAATATGTAATATCGTAAATTATTCAACATTGCAGTATGAACTCTTAGAAACTGAGTAAAAAGAAAGAAGTAAGAAAAACGCTAAGTAAAAACGAAGTAATAGTGTAGACGGACAATGCAAAGTGAGATTATTAAAAACTAAATCCATGTGGATGAAGTTGCGGGCATCAGCTAGTCTTTGTCAAAAAAGGGTGATGTTACGAGATCTGTCTGATAAATGCAAACTAGCTGTTACGCAATCCAGTCATATAAACTAGCCTTAAGATTGTCCATGTCATTATCTGTTGTCTTTGGCCATCTAGTAAAGTGATTAAAACAATAATGTAAATGTACCTATATAATTGCAGGCAGTCTCCGTGATACTCTCAGCAGTCTGTCCGTACACATCGCCAGTGTGATATCAATGAATGAGTTTCTGTTAGTGGATGTACTGCACAAGGACCCCTCTAGTCTAGCTGATACTGTGGTTAGTATGGAAAATGTTTTTAATAGACAATAAATTTAATAGACAAGAGGATGTTAGTTTTGGTAATTATAGATGGGTAAATCATCAAAACTCAAAAATGAGGATTATTTAATAAAATAATCCTCATTTAAGCTTCTATTATGTTAGAAATTTATTATAACGAAATCTTATTATAAGGAAGTAAACCTTCCTTAAAATAAGATTTCTGTATTTTTTTTTCTAAATAAGATTTGGACACCAAAGTGGTAAAGTGCAGAGATGAAAATGAGATAATTACGTAGTTCAATTCTTACCTCTGTTTAAAAAAATAAGAATAACTAACTGAATTGAAAAGAAAAAATGTAAAGGAATCTTTTTTTTCGATACTCGATACTCAAAAATTAAAACACTTGCCCAAAAAACAATGTTGCAATTCAAAGTTTATATTGTGTTTCCTGTTAATTGCATGAATACGTACATACATACATACCAATTCTGTGCTCTTAACCATCAATAGTAAATACTAAAATCCGTATTTATTGGGTTATTTATCTTGTTAGTCATTGCTGACTCATGAATTCATAACATCTGTTCATAACTGGGTTACATCACACGACAGTAGGTCAGGCGTGTCCGTTTCGCGTCCTTATCTTATGAAATTACGCATTATACATTAGAATAATAGTATTATCAAAACATTAAGCGTATTACAAAATATGCCCTAGATATGGGCATAAAAATATAAGAAATTAATCTTATTTAATATTATAAATACCAAAGTTCGTATGTTTGTTACTCAATCACGTCGCAACGACTGAACCGATTTGGCGGAAATTTGGCAAAGAGATAGATTATAGTCTGTACATAGGCTATTTTTTATCCCGGGAATTAAGAGAGTTCCCGCGGGAATAAAAAACCTTAATCCACGCGAACGAAGTCGCGGGTATCATCTAGTTAATCATAAGTAGAAGTTTAAGTTAAAATAATATTACTTAGTAGCCCATAGGCTAGATAAAATAAAGCCACCCTTACAGAAAGGTGGTGAAAAAAATTAACCAGTAATATCAAGATAAAAAAAATAGAAGAAAACCCGTAGGAGGCCACGGGGGTTTTTTTTAATAAGTAAATTTACGCGGACTTAGTCGCGGGCACTATATAGTTAATTTTAAAAAAATATTACGTTTCGGTTTCTTCTCTTCTTCTTTGTCAACTGATAGACGCCCACTGCTGGACATAAGTTCATGGACCTCAACAGGCCTCGGTCTTGCGCCGCTTTGAGCCAACTAAATTAATATCTTTTTACAGATATGGAAAAAACTGTCGTCTGTAAGCTTCGTGAGCAACAACATTAACAAGGTCGACTGGGCGATCAAGTTGGTTCCAAAACTGCAGCGTTTAAACCTTTCATCCAACAAACTACCCGAACTTTGCGACATATCGTGCCTTCACGAACTGAGAGAACTCAACTTGTCTATGAACAGGTTTAGTCTATGCGAGAATTGGCACGCCAAAATAGGCAATATAGTCAAAATAGATCTATCCCAAAACAAAATCGAATCTCTGCACGGCTTTACGAAGCTTTACTCTTTGGAAAGCTTAGACTTAAGTTGCAACTTAATAACCGACGTGGAAGAAGTCCAACATATTTGTAACTTACCTTGCTTGGAGTATCTATGGTTGACGGCCAATCCCGTCGCGTCATCCATAGATTATAGAGTAAAAGTCATAGAGCAGTTTAATTCAAGGATGGCCGAAATTTGCTTGGACAATGAAAGACCTTCGGAAAAGGAATTAGATACGGCTAGAGTTTTGCAAGCTTTAAGAATAGTTAAAGAAGGAAAGACGCCAAGTTTCTTGCAGAATAATAACACTACTCATAGTTTTAATAAGAGTTGACGTCTGGAAATCGATTTCGAATCGATTATCGAGTTCAGAATAATCGATAGATGTATTATTAGTGCCTAGTTCAATAACATACACATCACACAGTGATAGCTCTAGTTACATTATGTACTAGGGACTTTATATTATTTAGCCTCGTTTTAAGCTTTTAATATTTAAAAGTCATTAGTGACTCAAAAGAAAACAATTTAAAGCTATTGCAAGTCTTTATAAAAGTTGTCTCAAAAATTTAGTTTGTCAATGTCATTTTATTTCGCCGCTTATTCAAATATTTTCTAAGAATAACAACAACGTAACATTCCAATACTTCCATATCACATCGAGCCATAACCGCCGACTTATCGTAAGCGACATTTTTAACTAAATTGAGTTTTTTATTGCTAACGATATTTTAAACTATGAAGGACTTGGGCACGTCGACATTTCCTAGGAAAACAACGTATTTGAAATTTAAATGTTATATTCCCAGGAAATGTCAATGTGTCTTATAATATTACACTATACCTACTATTTATAGGATCCTATTTCGTATCATAGATTATCATCCTAGAAATAATATATATGATGATCTATATAGAATATATGAGATGATATAATCTATGGTACGAAATAGGATCCTATAAATAGTATAGTGTAAAATGGGCCTAATTCCTTTATAGTTTAAAATAACGTTTGTAATAAAAAAACTCCATTTAGATAAAAATGTCGCTTACGATAAGTTGGCGGTCATGGCTCTATATGTTGCTTAGGTACAAATTATTGTACTATTATTATTTTTAAACACGAAATAAAAGGGACGCATAATTTTTTCTCTTTCATACTCATACATAGTAGATATTGCAAGCGAGATAGCTATATATGCATATTTGCTTCCTTACACCACGTGCAGTGTAAAGTAAAATAATAGCATAATTGTTATTTTAAAACTATTTAACTTTTTAGTTTAATTATAGTATTCGATGTAATAAATAATGTTTGTCATTTTGACCTTATTAATGTGATAATTATTAATTAAGTTATATAACATAAAAAAAAATTGTAATATTAGCAATATTTTGACGCAATTTTGTAAAAAAAATACATTGTAGTATGTTCTTTTTATATCCTATTTAATGATTAATAAATATTGTAGGTGCAATAATTTAATTATTTGTCTTTTAAATAAATGTGCCTTGTTTTTGACCCACTAGTTCAATAAACTAAAATACTAACCTAAAATATTAAATAACATGTTGTTGCTTCTACTTTGTAAAATAACTTCTTTTATCATATTGGATTTTGTAATAAAAATACTTTTTGGTGCTTTTTGCAGTACATATTTATTATTTATTCCATTTTTAACCAAGAATAAAAAGAATTGGTGCAATCTATTTATTTTTTATTTAAGCGGCACCGATTTCTCCGAGATTTCTGAACCGATTTTTGAACCGAAGTTTGCGAGATGGGACATAAACAGGACGATACTGCCCACCTGCCTAAACTGTGGAGATTTAGAAGAGTTAAAACGAGACAGATTGATGTCAGAGCATACTTGTGTGTCGTATTAACTCTCGCTGTACTGCCGATTGTGACTTGATATAGTTCATAGCAACGTACCAATAATTGGTATAGAATAGATTATTGACTCATTTCTGTCAAGTCTTAATAATTGAGTTTTACTATTGTACAATACTAAGCCCTTATGGGGAAACTCAAAAGTGGTCAGTCATCTTGACGTCAAGATGGCTGACCACTTATTAAATTAAGTTTTTCTGTTACTATTGAGGTACTAAATATTTAAACAAAGGTATTAAATAGTACTAAATAGGTACTAAATGCTGGAAAAATTTGACGCTGATCGGTCACTTTGCTCGTCAGTCATCTTGACGCTTACGTATTATTATGAATACCCAAGTATTATAATTGTGATTATAATATGACGTTGCGAACATTTTGTAATGATTGTTTTAAAAGGGTGTAATAATTTACAATAAAGTTGTTTTAATGTTAACTTTTTCTTTCATTCCAAATACATAATCCTAAAAGAGAACTGGTGCTCGCGACTTTGGATTTAGTTTTTAAAATCCTGCGGGAACTCTGATTTACCGGGGTAAAAAGTAACCTACGTCACTCTCCAGGTCCTCAACTATACCTACGCAAAAAATCACGGCGATCCGTAGCTCTGTTGCAGCGTTATTGATGGACAAATCAACAAACAAACATATATTAGCAAGGATAATGTAATTCAGGAAGAACTTTGTCGGGGTCTGGCGTTTAGAATCCCAGTCCTCTAAGGCCGAAAATAGACCGTACTCTCTCAGCTCAGTCTCAGGACAGTTAAAACGAGACGGATTTATGTCAGAAGATATTTGTGTCTCTTTTTAACTCTAACTAAAGTCAGAGCACTACTACTATGGTTTTCTTGATCAAAAATAAAACATGAAATATTTTTAAAGTTATTTATTATGAATTATAATTTCTATAGATTACATTCAACATCACGTCAATCAGTTAAAACCTTAAAATTAATTACTTAAACTAAACTTAAAAATAAATTAATTATCAATAAAAATAATATAGCGACTACAAGCTATATTGAAAAATCAAAATAAGGGTCAGTTCACGCATAGCGGAGGATTCGCACGGACGTTTTTTTACATCTGCGTTTTCATGCCGCGTAAAACATAATATGAAACCCCTATTAAGAAGTCTCTTGAGCGTATTCCATACAAACGAAGTTTGATTCTTATTTTAATAATAGCCAATCAAACTCTATGGACTTTTTGGTCAAATCTCTGTAATATGCCTACCTAATTTCTTAGTTACATTGGCTTGTTTACATTACAATCCTTAAGCTAGTGTAGTTTTGAAAGTATGTTTTTACAGAAATCTGAAAGATCTCACGTGGAAGAAAGAAAAAATATTTTAATCGTGTCAAGAATTTAGCTCATTCCAGGATATGTAACATAAAACCATGTTCTATAACATTTTTTCATTCGTATGGACATGTTATATAACAATGTTAAATATGTAATGCAACATGGTACAGTATAATCTGAACGCAGCTTTTAATAAACTTACTACATATTTAAATCAAAATACTAACTGGAAATCCCGTTCGAATTGGTTGTGCGGTTTTATACGCACAAACAAGCACAAAGTAATCTATTTAATAAAAGTAAATGAGTTATATAAAAAATTCTTAATAATTCTTACAAATAAACACGAAGCATACCTAAGTATGTATATAAGTTTGTGTTATCTTCTAATCATAAATGTGATTTAGCACATTGTTTCACAATGTCTTCATTATAATATTTACATAATTATATATAATGACTTTACAATTAAACAGAACTTAGCCATAGTTAATTTAAAAAACTTTTCCTTACCAACCTTACAATAAATCACATCCAACACCAAAAAACCAGTCTTCCATTATTTAAATATTTAATACTTAATTATTGCTTTAATCAAATAACGCAACGTAAAAGCCTCGATGTGGATCAACCTTAACTTTAACACTGGCTTTTACACATTATTTTATTTAATATCACATCTTAACCAAAGTTTCACGATTTAGGGAAATAAACAATGTAATTTAAATAAATTAATCCATTCTATTTATTATGACGATTAAATATTTTTACACAGGCGTGAAATATCAAATATTTCACATTGCGCTATGTAAGAACGTTTTCCCGACTTGGGAGATACTATAGTGCACAAGTGTGTGCGCACACAGGTGCATTCTCTATTTTCTCACTCTCATAGTCCGGACCGGAAGGGCCGGCGGCTTTACGTGCTCTCCGAGGCACGGGGGTGACACATCGCCAACTTCCTAACTCCGAGCTCGTACTGAGAATTTTTTGTTCAAGCATTACGCTTGCAATCCGCCTAAGTGCCTACATACGGACGCCGCTACTCCAGACCCTGAACTTGTCGTGCTGCCTCACCTGATCCAGCTGGACAGCAGGAAGACTGCGAGTGCCAGGTGAGTGATTTTTCTAATAGATAATAGTATTTTTTTGCATTGTACATTGTTCTGGTCTGTGAGTCGTTTTTTTTTTTTTCGTTTTTCAAAATGTAGTCAAATTTTTGGCTTTTTTCTATACTTTTTAAACGCAACGCATCCACCAAAAGTAGTTCAGCTACTTACACGCTGGACTACCATGGCGCGGGCTCAACCGGCGACCAGCGCAGGCTCAACAGGCGACAAGCGCGGGCTCAACAGGCGACAAGCGCGGGCTCAGCAGGCGAGCAGCGTGGGCAGCGTGAAATGGTATTGCTCGTCGGTGCACTGGTAGAGCGGGGCGCGCGCGCGCACGCCGCTCGCCGTCGGCCGCTGCCTCGGGTCGTCAGACAGCATCAGCTTTAATACTTCCGTCTGAAAAAACATTTTTTTTAGAGCATATAAATTGATTAATTAAAGACGTCGGTGCGCCATTTGCCATATAATTAGTTCCAGAGACACTCGTATCGACGTACAGCGCCAAAATGGCGTTAATCGAGTCCGAAAAAGACATCACCATCCAGTCCACTGTTAATCTTTTTTTTTTTATTATTTTTTAGCGAGCAAACGAGCAGGCGGATCACCTGATGTTAAGTGATTACCGCCGCCCATGAATATTTGTAGCACCTGAGGCACCACCAATGCGTTGCCGGCTTTTCAGGAATTTGTTGGTCCGTCCCTTGAATAACCCCGTGTTGTAATTTAGTGGGAACACCGTCGCAGAAAGTTGGTTACAGTTTCAAAGCACGTGGAAAAAAGATCTGTTTCATATAGATAAACTAGTTGATGCCCGTGGCTTTGGTCGCATGGATTTACTTTTTACAATCCCGCGGGAACTTTCTGATTTTCCGGGATAAAAAGTAGCATTTGTCACTCTGGCGGTCCTATGCAAAAAATCAGGTCGATTCGTTGCTTTGTTGCGTCGTGACTGAAGGACAAACTGATAAACCGACAAACAAACACACTTTCGCATTCACAGTCGAGGACTTGGAGTGTGACATCGGTTACCTATTATCCCGGAAAAACAGAGGGTTCCCGCGTACGTCACAATAGCTATCTGTATGTCAAACTTCTACTTGATTTATCAAGTGTTTTGAGCTGTGCGTTGATTGATCAGTCAGTCAGTCAGTCAATCATCACCTTTATCTTTTATATATTTAGAAAAAAAGACGTATTCCTAGTTAATTACATAAGGTTGTCGAGATCGCTTTTTAGCGATAAGACCGCCTTTTCGTACTGACATAATATATTTTGTCAAGTTTACTTTTTTCTGTTTGTGGTACAATCTACACTACTATTATAAACTCAAAAACTACTGGACCGATTTGGCCGAAATTAAAAATGAAGATACTTTGTATTATTATACCTTGGATTAAAACATAGGCTACTTTTTATCCCGAAAAAAATTATAGTTCCCGCGGGATCTTGAAAACTAATTCCACGCGAACGAAGTCGCGAGCATCAGCTAGTCTATACATATAATAAAATTGTAGAAAAGTGGTGTCTGTACAATGGAAATATATAAAAAAAGTAGCAGGGGTTGTTATTATATCGATGCCGAACCCGAAATTGTAATTAATTTTTTTTTGTCTGTTTGTCTGTGTTTGTGCACGCTAATATCAGAAACGGCTTATTCGATTTAGATACGGTTTTCACTAATATATTGTAGTAAGCTTCACTTAACGTTTAGTGTTTATTTCATGTCAATCGGTTCATAAATAAAAAAGTTATGTCAATTTAAAGAATCACGGCGAACATTTTTAACGTACAGAGTACGTACTACACGCCTCGCGCCTGAGCGTCCGTGGCTATATAAAGCGCGCTGAGAGCCGCGCCCCGAAAACTCACTATTCCACGCGAACGAAGTCGCGGGCACAGCTAGTAAAGAATAAATAAATAAAATAACCCAGAATTTTCGAAGGATTTGTACGAAATGTTTCAGAGATATACTCGTAGTTAATAATTACTTACCTCGTTCGGATAACTGTTCTGGAAGGGTTCAGGGTAGTGTCCGTTCCTCAGCCGCATGAGGCAGGACACGCGCTCCGCCTCCGTGCCGAACGGGTGCAGGAGCTCGAACAACACCAGGCCGAGGGAGTAGATGTCCACCTTGTAACTGTACGGACGGCCGAGCAGTTGTTCCGGAGACATGTACAGGTGGGTACCTGGAAAAAAAACATTTTTTTCAATATTTTTAAGCTATTGCATAGCTTCTATCGCGGGCCTTGAGCGTGGAGACCGAATCCAGAAATTCCATAACGAAAATAACCTGACACGGGACTCCTCTCACCGCTAGATGGCGTTGATAAAAAATGCTATGCAATAGCTTTACCGCGGCAGTCCCCGAGTGCCACACGTCTTTTTTATATTTTTTTTTATTCGGTGAAAATGATAGTCATTGGATAAGTCTATCTTCACTAAAAGCCCAATCCCAATCACATATTTCGACCATTCCGTAGAACAAAGTCTCATCTACTAAATTTACAACTTGAAATTTGAGCCTTAAAAGTCACATCTGTAAGGCTCACATCTCAAGTTATGAATTTAGCAGATGAGACTTTGTTCTACGGAACGGTCGATTTGGAGGTTATATGCAGTTAGTTACTAGCTGATGCCGCGACTTTGTCCGCGTGGATATATTTTTTAAAATCCCGCGGGAACTCTTTAATTTTCCGGGATAAAAAGTAGCCTATGTCACTCTCCAGGTCTTCAACTATACTCATGCAAAAAATTCCATCGATCCGTAGCTCTGTTGCAGCGTTATTGAAGGTTAAACCAACACTCATAATGGAAAAATTAATCTCCAATTCAAAAGGGAGGTGGCAGATTGTTCCAGCACTTGGCATTTCTCATATGGTAAGCTACAGTCAGTGCTTACCAACTCTATGCGTGTGACTCGCATAAGCGTTTATCTCTTGCGGGTGTTCCCCATCTTGCGAGTTTTCAGTCATAGTGGTAACTAGACCAAAGTCCCCCACTTTGACCTTTCCGTCCGGTGCGAAGAATATGTTACTAGGCTTGAGGTCTCGGTGTATGAGCCCTGCGAGATGGACGTACTCCACTGCTGACAATATCTGACTGAATAGGGTGTTGATCTGGAAATACAAAAGGCATTTACAGTCCTCTCTATTTTGTGGTGGCGGCCATCTTGGATTTGAAATTGATCATAGTGTGTACGAGCTCATTGTGTCTATTCTTATATTATGTGTGGTGTACAATAAAAGTATATTCATTCATTCATAGTATTCTATTAGTCAGGCCCTTTCATTTGATACCCGTATTGCGTGAGTTGTTAAGAAATATGTAATCCACCATTTTGTGGCGGCGGCCATCTTGGCTTTGAAATTTATCATAGTGTATAGAATTCTACTAGTCAAGTCCGTTCATTTGATCCCCAAATTGAGGGAGTTGTTAAAAAATATGTAATACGCCATTTTGTGGCGGCGGCCATCTTGGATCGAGTTTCATCAAACATAGCTTCCGATTAATTCATCTTTCAAACAAAAAAAAAACAAAATCAAAATCGGTTCATCCGTACGGCTGCTACGATGCCACACACGCACGCACGCACGCACGCACGCACGCACGCACCTACAGACACGTCAAACTTATAACACCCCGTCGTTTTTGAGTCAATCAATCAGTGAATACTCAACCCACGTTACCTGATCCCTCCTGGCGTCCCAGGTCCTGTTGTTCCTCAGCCAGTCGTGCAGACTGTCCCTGCGGCACAGCTGCATCTGTATGTAGAGGTACATCTTGCTGCCGTTGGGCGGGTCCGGCGCGCGCACGCACATGTCCAGCGACCAGTGGCGTGTGTGACCCTTCTATGACATATACATGATTTTTATTTATTTATTTTACTAGTTAACGCCCGCGGCTTCGCTCGCGTTGATTTAGTTTTTAAAAATCCCGCGGGAACTCTTTGATTTTTCGAGATAAAAAGTAGGTTATGTCATTCTCCCGGTCTATATCACGAAATTCCGCAAAGTTACGTCTGCTTCTATCCAATAACTAAATCTATAATTTATCTATGATTTCATTGATGATTTTATAGATTGATAATTTTATAGACATCCAGTCCAATTTGTTCCAGAAACACTCGTATCAGCGTACAGCGCCAAAATGGCGTCAATCGAGTCCAAAAAAAGAAATCGCCATCCAGTCCAGTGGTAATCATAGATTAATTACAGAGGTCAATGAACCATCAATGAGGTCAACCCAAAAAGGATAATTATTTTCATAATTTAAGTTTAATTTTATAATTCAGTTTGGCACAAAAAATAAAGTGGCTATAATATAAGCTGGGTATCCCGAGATTTTGTCATCATTTTAATAGTGCTTCAATTGTGATTGTATAAATGCAGCCATTTTTACATAGTGACATAGTAGACATACATCCGTAGTTTAATCGAGACACAAAAATATTTCTTACTGGCCTAAATTCCATACATTGCTGCTCATTCTCCTTTCCTACCTTTTTCTTCTTACTCAGGCTGTCCTTAAAGCTGTCACTCTCCTTAACCTTCTCCAGCATCTTTATGGACACGTCTTTCCTCGCTTCAGATACCCCACTGGAATGTTCCGACGGATGCTGCGAGTTCGCGAACACGATGAAGGAATCGTCGTTGTCGCCGCTGCCTACGTTCTTTGACAGCATGTTGGGAGGTGTGACGTCACTGCTGAGGCGCTTGGCGACGCTCGGTGACGTCATCGGGGCGTCCCTAGAGCCGTTCTCGCTGAACACTATGCTGAACGAGTCGTTGCAGCTTAGCGACCTGTGATATAGGTATTATGTTCTTATTTAATTAAAAAAAAAAAAAAAGTACTCTAACTATCTTACTATACCTTTATGTTGCACCGTACTACACCGTTGCCTGGTAGAGATCGCTCTATTTCTTTATTGCTGTTTTTTTTATTGCTGTTTTTTAAAAAGAATATCAGCCAAGCTGAACTTGACTGATGTTCTCCTCTCCCCTCCAAATAAGTGAAAACTTGTGTTAGGAGTGGGTACGACAATAGTGCAACGGGTGGGATTCGAACCTGCGACCTTTCAGTTTTCAGTCCGCACCTTAAACCGTTGGGCTATTGAGGCTTTTTCTGTTAGCAATAAGGCCGCCTTTGCATGTGTAGTTTTAAGTTGTATTCATTTTTGTTTCTTTCATGTGTGCCATTAAGTTTTTATCTATCTTACTTTGAGTTAAGTATGCAAAATGGTTGGAAATTGAATAATCTTTCCGAAGCACTAACGTTACAAGTCAAATTTTCGTTCTTATTGACACGAAACCACATAATCTCATCATCATAATCGACCATCTGATGTGCCAGATCTTTTTTCCCACTAAACTACAACATGTGGTTATTCAAGGGGCGGACCAACAAATTCCTAAAAAGCTGGCAACTCATTGGTGGTGTCTCAGGTGCTACAAATATTCATGGGCGGCGGTAATCACTTAACATCAGGTGATCCGCCTGTTCAATTGCTCGCTAAAAATATTAAAAAAAAAAAAAAAAAAAATTGATTTTAACTGTCAAAACTTTGTCTTTCAATTACTCGAAACTGCATATTTCGAATTGTACCATTAATGAATTTGATTGACGAAGTATCCTGTAAAATAAAATGGTGCTTACCGGTTTCGCCTGGGTTCCGACAGCTTCTTCTCATAGTCGAGCGCGTCGATACAGTCGTCGACGCACTTCTGCAAGTTGAGCGTGACACTGCCCCCCTTCGCCGGGGACTTGTCAGCCGGAGACACGGGTGAGGTGTAGTCTTCCGACATCACTATTGATGCGCCGCCTAATTCCCTGTGCCCATAAACAAGTACCATTTCAGTTAGGTATATCGTTGCTTCAATTCGAAACTACCATAAATCAAAATTACACTTTTTTTTTATAGAAGAGCTAATAAAATAAAAATAAACTATTTTTTGTCTACTGCTTTCTTATTTTATATCAAACTAGCTGATTCCCGCGACTTCGTCCGCAAGAAAAGTAAAGGATAAAATATAGTTATTGTGGGTTATCCCTAAGAGATAGACATATACCATCACTGACTTTTTTGTAGACCTTTTTAGCAGAACATTATATTGATCTATCTCGTAGGGTTCAGTCAGCGTTTGCAATGTAAGCGCTAAAAAATGTGTTTATTTACGACATCACATTAGAAACCTCTAAAATTATCAGTGTTTCTCCATTAAATTATACATGTATTATACATATAAACCTTCCTCTGAATCACTCTGTCCATTAAAAATACGCGCATCAAAATCCGTTGCGTAGTTTTAAAGATCTAAGCCTACATAGACAGACAGACAGACAGACAGTGGGAAGCGACTTTGCGCTCGCGCTTCGACTCCCTGCACACAGTACCTCGCGGGATTACCTCATCCAGTAGGCGTCACGCTGCTCCTGCCAGTGCGGCGGCGGCTCCTCGAGCCACGCGTTGAAGTATCGCACGATGTGCTCGTGCTCTAACTTGGCCAGCGCGCGCACCTCGCGCAGCACGCGCTCGCGCTTCGACTCCCTGCACACAAACAGGAATTGGGTATTTCGCTATTTTTTTTATATGTACTTAAAATAATAGTACATTATGGTACGAGTGTGGAAGATCGGTGATTACCGCTGAGGCGCTATTGAGACCCGAGCCGTTAGGTGAGGGTCTTAAGATAACCGAGGACATAATCATCAATACACACGTGTATCATACGACGCTTTGAACACACTTGTGAATAAAATAATACTAAAATAGTACATTATGGTACAAAACAGTAAAAACGAGTTGTGAAACTTTTTTAAGAACAAAGCAACTCAACCAATAAAATTAAAAAAAAAAACTCTATAACTCACTTGTGAATAATCGTAATGAAAAAGTCACAATTTGAGTATAGGTGTCATTATGTGCCTAATTGTGGTGAAATTGGAGCCACTTTATGAGCAAGTGCGTTGAAAAAAAAATTTTGTGAAATACCCAATTGGGTATTTGACAGGTTTTGACGACCTCCCTGGCGCAATGGTAAGCGCTGTGGTTTTATAACTGGGAGGTCTTAGGTTCGGTTCAGCTAGCTTTGGCCGTTGTTAATTATTGATATACTTTGTAGTGCCGTTTGAAGTCAGTTTGTAAAAAGAATTTTTACATATTAACAAATATTCAATCCCTAACTACTGGGCTATCACTGCTTGTACGGTCTATGTCGAAACCGTACAATTCGCCCAGTCATCATTCATTATTATAAATACGCTTTTCATTTATTCATACACCAGTGCACATAACATCGCATCGCGCTCACATTACTGCAATTAGGTTATTATCAGCCTAAGTAGAGGCCAGTAAACTTAGACTTCTACTCAAGCAGTTTCATTACTGTGCGGTCCTGAACCGTACACTGCTCAAGGCAAAGTCCAAGTGCTAAGACATAAAACTCACCGTCTCGGCAAAGTGATCCTCTTCACAGCATACGAACAGTGGTCAATATTATTCCTCGCCTCAAACACCACCCCGAACCCCCCTCTACCCAAACACCTCAATGGGGTAAAATCATTCTCATACCTTCCAGAATACTCCGTGCCATTATTCGATGGAGGTCTCTCATAATGCCTTTCCACGACTATGACCTCCTGGTTCAAAGGCAAGGGGGTAGGGGGTCTTATCTTGGGGGCGAAGAATCTCGGCCATATCATCAGGTTCATCAGAAGTGCTGAGCTGACGGCGATCAGGAGGACCTCCTTCCACCAGAACCAGAGGGAGTAGACGTGGACGTGCACGTGGTGGTGGTCGTTGGGCTGGTCGTCGCTGCTGTTGGGCAAGACCACGTCAGGGCCATCGAAGGAATCCTCGTTCACTTGGATGGATTGGTCGCAGGTTTCTTGGAGGTACAGGAAGAATCCCGTGTCATCTGTAAGTATTATGACATCTGTACAAATAAATAAAATTGAAGTGTCTGTTTGTAATATCAAAATCGACTGTTCCGTACAACAAAGTCTCATCTGCTAAATTCATAACTTGAGATTTAAGCCTAAGAAATTTTAGTTTTAAGGCTCAAATTTCAAGTTGTGAATTTAGCAGATGTGACTTTGTTCTACGGAACAGTCGAAATAAGAGCTTTCTATTAAATGCATACGTAAGTAAATACGGTACTTATAACAAACGATGTTTTGAAGATTCAACCGCTAAGGGACTACAATAGGGGGTTCGAAAAATCGAACTGAACGTGAGCGAAGCTGCGGGCAAGTTAGTTCTGTATAAAAGATAAAGAAAGAACGTCACCTTTTGTGTTACAATGTTTATTTACTTATACAATATGTAACAAAAACCCTGTTGTTCCTGTGAGCTACGAAATGTGTTCAAGAAACTGAACAACTTTCACCAAGAAACAGGTCGAAAATGAGAAAAAAAAAAAATGTGGACCTCCCATACAAAATTGACGATCCGCTGATTGATTTACTATGGGAGGTCCATATTTTTTTTTCATATTACGACCTATATGTTTCCTGGGGAAAGTTGTTCAGTTTCTTGAGCACATTTTGTAGCTCACGGGAACAACAGGGTTTTTGTTACATATTGTATATTTTGTTCTTTTTTTTTCATGCAATAAAGTTCTATAATTAATAAATTAGCCTTCCAAGTTAGCCCGCTACCATCTTAGACTGCATCGTCACTTACCATCAGGTGAGATTACAGTCAAGGACTATCTTGTCATCGAATAAAAAAAAAAATGACCCTTCTTTCCAAAGTCGGCGTGAAAGGCGACAGCGGTTAGGGCTTGCGAGTCGGCGTCGTGCGGCGGGCGTGGTGCCGCGTCGCCGTCGGCCAGCAGCGCTGTGGACTGCTTCAGCTTCCACGGGATCGGTTTCGCCGTTATCGACGTTTCCATCTTTCGCGCGTACACCACGCTCTCTTGGATATAAAGCTGGAAATGTTCACCTAAATTATTATTTTACATTTTTTTTTATTCAATGACAAGTTAGTCCTTGACTGCGATCTCACCTGATGGTAAGTGACGATGCAGTCTAAGATGGTAGCGGACTAACTTGGAAGAGGTATGGCAGTGTCCATTCAACCCATACCCCTAATCGGTTTCTACACGCCACCGTGCTGGAACGCTAAAACGCCTGGCGGCACGTCTTTTGACGGTAGGGTGGTAACTAGCCACGGCCAAAGCCTCCCACCAGACAAACTATGTATTGTACTGTGCGATTGCAATAAGATTTGAATGTAATTTAATTAAGACTTTAGGTCAGAAATTATTGTAATCTGTTTGGTTTGCCTAAATAAAAAAATCATTGGTAGAATCTTTTCAATAATGCATTATTTTTGTATTGGTAGCTTTTATATTATTTTTGTACTGGTAGCTATTGTGCCTTATTGCCTTATTTTTGCACTGGTAGCTTTTACATTATTTTTATACTGGTAACTTTTTGTGCATTATTTTTACATTGGTAACTTTTGTGCATTATTTTTGCACTGGTAGGTTTTGTTCATGATTTTTACACTGGTAGCTTTTTGTGCATGATTTTTAACTGGTAACTTTTACATTATTTTTATACTGGTAGATTTTGTGCACCATATTTACCTGTGTATCGTGTACTCCTAAGTACAGTGATGGTACAGAGGGGTTCGCTTCAGCGATCGCCTGCGCGGCCTCCCACAACACGTCCATATGCTCCAGCAAGCCCCCTTGAAGTCTCCACATATTCGCCACTGGCGCGTCTAGCTAGACATACGAGCGAGGGGAAAAGAAATATTTGTCACTTTCAATCTAAATATATAAAAGGCAAAGGTGACTGACTGACTGACTGATCTATCAACGCACAGCTCTAACCACTGGACCCATCGAGCTGAAATTTGGTATACAGGTAGCTGTTAGGACGTAGACATCCGCTAAGAAAGGATTTTGGAAAATTTCAACCCCAAGAGGGTTAAATAGGGGGTTAAAAAATCGAACCTAACGTGAGCGAAGCCGCGGGTTAAAGCTAGTCTTACTATAAAAAGTGTAAACACATCTTACAGTTCTTTCAACTCACGAGGGCGCGTGAGCTTTACCTGTGGTTACGTCGTGTACATGCACATTGCGTAAGTACGCGTGCCTGTCCGGAGCCTAGGGGGGAGCGGTCAGGCGCGAGCAAGCTCTCGCTTACACGTACGACGCACACACAATCATGAACCACGCACCCTCGTGAATTGCAAGAACTATGTCTTAAATGAATAGGCAATTTCGAAAAGGGTAGACAATTGAAATTTTCAGAGAATGTGTATTTCTGTTGCCGCTATAAAAACAAATACTAAAAATAAATTAATAATTAAAGGGGGAAACGTGTATTTTTGGTACGGAACCTTCCGACTCGCATTTGACCGGTTATTTACTTCCCTTATTAATTGGATCAGATTGGATCTGACTGGATCAGATTGGATCTGACTGGGTCAGATTGGAATGGTTACCTTATGTTGCCACATCGGCTGATTTGAATCGGACCTCCGGACAGCAACGAACCCCTCTGGCAGGGCGACTGCTATAGCCACAGGGGTTGGGGGTCCGCTTGCGCCGGCACATTCGCGACGACTTAAAGCCATTTGGTGTTCCGCTACGCTGAAATTCCATCTAGCAAAGAAAAACAAAATTATTACCATTAGTAAAAACAAATAGATTGCTAATGTCTTTTAAAGATTAAAGTTTTTAAATATTTTTTTAGATTAAGTAAAAAAAATGTTTTTGCACGCCAAACTTGGCAGTTGATACCATATTTGTAAAACCTAAGACCTATGAAAATTTAAGCAGGTATGTGTCATTTACCATATTCATGCAAAATAAAAATTATTGATTGATTAACTCTTCGTAATTTGATACTACGCTAAAATGATTTTAGATGGCGTTACTAGAATTTCAAGTTATATTTTAGTGTTGAAATCGACGAAACATCTTATGTCGCCATATTTATTTATTTCTACGATCTAATGGCCATATTATACAAACGATCCTGTTTTCACAATATTCATGCCCGCAATATTCAGTCAGTTGTTCCTAAGTATGAATATTCGAATATTCAGACTTACAATGGTTCTAATACTCACTTTTCGGTCCCGGAGCGTGGATCAAGATCTCTGACAGTATTAGAATCCCTCCTTAGCCCTAGAACGTCGCTTCCAGCTACATTCATATATGACTTTACGATTGGAGATGGTATTATTCGAATATGGAAAATGTTGATAGCTAAATTATTACAGTAGGTATGCTTGAACTGTGTCGAAATGCGTCTTATCGTTTTATGAATGAATTCTATTCACGATTGATCATATTAAACAAGCCTGGTCCTGTTTCCACAATATTCATGTCCGCAATATTCAGTCAGTTGTTTCTAAGTATGAATATTCGAATATTCAGACCTGCAATGGTTCTAATACTCACTTCTCGGTCCCGGAGCGGGGATCAAGAGCTCTGACAGTATTGGAATGCCGCCTCAGCACCAGAACGTCGCGTCCGGCGCTAGCGGTCTGCTGTTCGCTATTACACCCACTTGAGCTGCATTCGTATATGATTTTGCCGTTATGTGCATCGATACCGACCCATAAGGTTTCTCTGGCACCTGAAGACAAAAAAACAGATGTAGAAATGTACAAAATGACAATAATAGTTATTTGTTCAACAAGATAGCAAAGGTTATTTTTGTTGCTAGTTTGAAACCCGAGCGGGCAAAGGATTCTATAATAGAATAGAATCCTGAGTGTAGTGAGGGATTCAAAGGCAAAAGAAACAAAAACTTTGCTATCGTGTGATACATACAACTTTTCACCTCACTAGTAGTAGTAGTTAGTTCTTAAGATTATAATGTACAGAATAAATAAATAAATAAAGGGCGCCTTTGCTGTCTAAAACCAGTGAGCAAAAGTCGTTTTTGCTCACTCAGTGAGAAAAAGTGCTGAACTTTTCTTGAGACAACACTTTAGTAGTGGTTGCTATCTGTACTAAGTGGGTCTAACTTAAGATGCGGGGATGCGCGGAGCAAGAAAGCGGCCAACTTGACGTGAACGGGTAGTAAGAATAGTGCCATATTTTTTAACTATGTTCTCAGCGCAAAAAGAAAGCGTTACTCGTGCAAAACCATTAATTTTAAATTAAAAAAAAAAAAAAATTTTGTTTATTTAAGAAATGGTGTACAAGAGAGTTAGCATTGCTATCGCATATCTTACGATTCTTCACTTATTATATTACTAAAGCGCAAAATAACTGACCATAAACCTCTTGATAAGATAAGATAATACAAATACGTAAACACAAATAAATCAATTGAATCTAAAGAAACAATATTTAACGTATGACTAATGTAATCAAAACTTTCAAACGTACATAATACGTAATCAAATAATATGTGTTCTATAGATTTAAATTAAAATTATGATGCAATGAATGACTGAATTTGATCTTGTTTAGGAAAATTACTTTCATGCAAAAAGTTTTTAGGTGTAGCACCTATATAAAGTATGTACTTTAATGTTCAGTTAAACATTTATTTAACTTTTATAAAACTGTAATTCGACGATTTCTGTGCATTAAATATATGTTTTGAATTTTTTTGGCTGTGAGGCTTTGTCCGTGGCTAGTTACCACCCTAACGTCAAAGACGTGCCGCCAAGCGATTTAGCGTTCCGGCACGATGGCGTGTAGAAACTGATTAGGGGGTATGAGTTTCTACACTGCCATAGCCGTTCCAAGTTAGCATGCTACCTGCCTAGACTGCATCGTCACTTACCATCAGGTGAGATCGCAGTTAAGGACTACCTTTCATGCAAAAAGTTTTTAGGTGTAGCCCCTATATAAAGTACTTTAATGTTCAGTTTGACATTTATTTAACTTCTATAAAACTGTAATTTGACGATTTCTGTGCATTAAATATGTATATGTTTTGAAAATTTTTGTCCAAGAAAACTTAACCTTTAACCGTTGGGCTATATGTAGAGGCTTGATAAAATATAATCCTATAATATAACCCTCATTTTCTGTCCTATCATCATACCCACCTTGCATCATGGTTGTCTGGAAGAGATCGCTAGCGATAAGGCCGCCATTTGTGCTCTCATTTATTTTAAGTTAAAATCTTTCTGTTTCTCTGTATTTAATGTGGGTTACAATAAAGTGTATTCGTTTCATTTCATTTCATCCTTACCGGCTATAACCATGTCTTCGGAATATTTGAACGAAGAAGACAGCAGCTGGTCCGCGTCAAAGGGCAAAGGCTCGATCGAGTCACCGCTGAGGCTGTACAGCGTGCCGCGGAGAGATGGCACCAGGCGCACCCACTTGCCGTTCGATGTGAGCTGCGAAAATATTGTTATATATTGATATTACATAATTAAAATGTACTTCAATCTACCGGGTATTGGCATGCAAAGATAAAATCTATACTAATATAATAAAGTGCAAGAGTTCGTTTGTTTGAACACGCTAATCTTTGGAACTATCAGTCGGATTTGAAAAATTCTTTTTGTATCTGATTGGGCTATCATTCTTAAGGAAAGTTATAGACTATCCAACATCTCGGTATGACTCTTAGAAGCCAAGTAAAAAAATAGCGCGGGCGAACAATGCGATGCGGTGAGTCGGTGGTCCAGGGCGGTCACCCAATGAGAACCGAACATGAACCGAACCAAAGGCTATTTATTAATTATTAATCCGGAAGATCAAACAGTTCCCACGGGATTATTAAAAACTAAATCCACGCGGACGAAGTCGCGGGCAAAAGCTAGTATTATAATAACTCTTATTCTAAGTTTATTAACAATCCTTATAGAACTTTCCAAAAACCATAATTTATAAAAATTCATCCAATAATACATCATAATATAAATAATATTTGAAACGCTATTTATTTACTAGTTGACTGGTTGGCCCGCGGCTTCGCTCGCGTGGATTTAGTATATAAAAATCCCACGGGAACCCTTTGATTTTCCGAGATAAAAAGTAGCCTATGTCGCTCTCTCTGTTCTCAACTATACCCATGCAAAAAATGACGTCGATCCGTTGCTTTGTTGCGCCGTGATTGAAAGACAAACCAACAAGCAAACACACTTTCGCATTTATAATATTAGTAAGGATTAAAATACCATACTTGAAGTAAAGTAAGTTTAAATAACTTGTTTCCTAAGTTGAAGTAAATGTAAGCAAATGAAAAAGAATTATCACAATCCAATTAATAGTTTCCGAGAAATGCGTGGGCAAACATACAAACAAAGATTTTAGACTTGATACAAACATACGTTACAATACCATACTTGAGTACATAACAACCTTTAAGGATGACTCACACTGTATCACATAATAGAATGCAGGCGAAAGTAAGTAAATTAAATAAGCTACAGTAAAAATGGACAGCTGACTCATAGGTTGGAATTTTAAATAACTTTACAGTTCTGAGAAATCTACTTACCTATTCGATCTAATGTGATTATGTAAATTACTTTATGCCTGATGGTAGTGAACTTTTTTTGTAAAGAAAAGCAAAACATGTCTTACTAACTCTGTCGTTAACTTGTGGTAGATTCATTGACAATTCAAAAGTGCTTGTAAAAGTTTATTTGAATAAAAAATATTTCTATTTCTATTTCTTGATCAGATAAATATAATTCAACCTACAAACCTTTGTCAAATTAAATACATACTTAATCTAAAAGAATAAAGTTAACTTTTCCTCGTAGTATGGCATACCTGTTGTCTCTCATTACGATCATTAACCTTAAAGCAGGGGCTCCCAAAATCTTTTTATGTCCTATCCTATCAGAAGGGCTGACATGTGATAAAAAGATTTTGGGAGCCCCTGCTTTAGCATTATCTGTCGTAGATAGAGACAATACATTTGCAGTCTGGCTCGAGGCACTGGAAACTGACATAGGCTACTTTTTATCCCGGAAAAGCAAAGGATTCCAGAGACTTAAAAAAACCTAACTCTGCACAAGGTTGCGGGCATTAGCTAGTCATAAATAAATTCATAATGCATACCTCAACATGGTGTAAGTTAGATGAAAGTAATGGCTTGGTGTCCAGAGCCCAGAGTTTGATGCCATCGTCAGTAGAGAATGCTGTGACTCTCCCATCAAGTGTGCTTACTATCACCAAACTGTAAACAAAGTTCAAACCCCACTAATATTATAAAAGTGAAAGTTTGTATGTGTTGTGTGTATGTTTGTTACTCCTCCACACCCCAACGATTGTACCGATTAGGCTGAAATTCGGAATGGAGATAGCTCATACCCAGGATTAACACATAGGCTACATTTTATCCTGGAAAATTAAAGAGTCCTACATTAGTGACCACATACAAGTTTGTGTGCTTTACACCTTCATAAGTTATAATTTTAAGTTAGGCAAGTTAGTTATAACATATTATCATAGATTATCATAGATATTTGGTAAATTGTTTTGAATATTAAATTTTAAATATAAAAAGGATCATCAGATACTGACAAAATTTTCAAGGAATTAGTTGGCATCCTAAGGATGAAAATAGGATACTTTTGATCCTGGAATTTCCAAAAAAAAACCCAAATCCACTGTTCCCATACCAAGCTACAAATATCAGCAAGTAATACATAAATAACAGATTCTTGCTGTGATCAATACACTTATGCCTACAAAATAATTTCTATACTTACTCATGCATTACAGAAGATAAATTATAACAAAATAATTGATATTATTGATATTATTATAAAAACAAACATTAACATACAATGTAATCACTTTGATTACTCGCTTTATAAATGCACATAACAATTACATGTAAATTTAGGTTAAAAGATAAGTTATCAAGGTCGTCATAGGTTGGATTAAAGAGTTTGACTGGTCAATTTTACTTTTCCAGAAAATTAATTCTATTATAGGTACAAACTAACATGTTTCTACATGTTCGCACAGGTTGATACCTTGTTATATATTCATATTACATAGGTATTATATATGTTTTTACAAATATAAACAACGTTTGTTTACAAATATTCTATAGACCTCAGGAAAGTCTGTTTTTGCAAATAGTTATACAGAGTCTAACGACAGCTTTTATGAATAAATTGATACTTCAAGTTCAAATTAACTTACTCTTTATTCGCGGAGGCATCGTTAGCGGTGTGAGGATTACAGAAGGGTAATTTCTGAATAGTATCAGCTCGAATGTATGATACAAAACATGTAAGCACGAACGCCGCTTTCAAAGCAATGATCCGCCAATACCACGCCGACATATTACTATTGTAAAATTATATGTACACATCGCAAAACTCCTCGCACGGGTGTTTTTTTAAATTATGAAACTTTATTGCAAAGTTACGATTTTAGAAATGTAAAAAACAACAGCCCAAACGATCACGGCAAGGCTTCCACGTAAACTGTCAGTGTCAGCTGTGCTGTCAATGTCAAATGTCAAAACATTTTCTGTCAGTGTCAAGAATGTAAGGCATGGAAGTGCAGTAGGTAGATACTACTTCCATGGCAGTTATAGATAAGAATTTGAAAAACCGGCCAAGTGCGAGTTGGACTCGCACACGAAGGGTGTACGGAACCCTTTGTGTTCGAGTCCAACAATCAATCAATATCGTAACAGCGATTGTTAAGGTAGAGCAAAAAATGGCGAAAAAAACACATTTCTGGTAGTTAGGGGGACTTTCCTTTATTTATTTATTAGTTGTTATAATGCGGCAATAGATTATCTACCAATATAAAATTCTGTTCACTCACTGACAGACAGATGAACGGACGGACAGCGGAGGCTTAGTAATAGGATCCCATTGGCACCCTTTGGTACGGAACTCTAAAAATGTTTAAGGTAGGTAAGTATATTGTCTGTGAAATTAACTGTCAAAATGTCATACTGTCAAACCACATGTCAAACATGTGTCAAACGCACAAACGGACTGTCAAGTGTCAACTATTCGTCTGTGACTGTTCGGACTATTCGCTTCGCGCGTTATTTGACAATATGAAAACATGTCTCCGGTTTACAAAATAAAATAACCGAAACTTTAATACATACGTGTTCACATTTTTCTGCAAATTATATAATTTGTGTGCAGTGTAAGGTGTTTATTTACAACAATGGTTCGTATATTTTCTTTAATTGTTCATATCTTTATAAAAAAGTTATAGGTATAACCAAAAAAATAATTTTAAGTTTAGTTAACGTTTTTATGATTACGAACGTAATTTTGATACAAGTTAAGTAAGAATATGAATTACAATATGAATTGAATACAATTAAGTTACAAGCAAGAAATGGTTAGAATCATTTTGCTTTAATCCGCCAACAGAAAAAATCTGTATGGTCAAACATGCAGTTACAAGCTAAGCACCGCTTACCTCCCCAACCGAGCAAGAAAGCCAAGTTCCCAAGCAAGCAATGCCACCACCACTCATATGCACCACCACACAAAACTTCTATACTACTCCCTTTAGAGATCTTTTAATTTAACTTTACTCCATAAAAAAAAATAAGTGAAATTTTTCATTATGTTGTAGAGTTCACCGATACCTGATACACCGTCAGATAGAGAGGGTGCACGCTCGAGGATGACGTCACCGGCGCGAGATTATGAGATGTTCGAGGACGAGGGTGCCATCTTGGGCGACAATCCTGAGCAGGAAGAAGAAGATGGGGAGGAACTGTTTGGCGATAACATGGAAGCGTAAGCTTTTTAAAAATCCAGCAGAAACATACAAACACAGTTTACTCTTGCTAATCTATATATTTTTTATTCAATGACAAGATAGTTGTTGACTGAAATCACACCTGATGGTGAGTGACGATGCAGTCTATGATGGCAGTGGGCTAACTTGGAAGGTTTATGGCAGTGTGTAGAAATTGTAAATTTCCAAATTGCCCCCGCTTGGACCAACCCGAGACCTGCCGAGTTATAAGACCACTGCACTAAACACTGCACCAGGGAAGTCGTCAATATTATAAATGCGAAAATGTGTTTGTTTATCCTTTAATCATGCAGAAACAGTCCTATGGATTGATGTGATTTTTTGCATGGGTATAGTTTTTTGAGTGGGATGTAGAGGATGTACACAGGCTACTTTTTATCTCAGAAAAACAGGATCCCTGCTGGATATTTTAACCAACAAACAAACACTTTCGCATATATGGGTCGTTCTACTTTTCTACCGACAATGAAACGACGTTTTTCTGTTTTTTTGGTTTTTGAACTATCTATAATTGTGGTTTTATCTATAATTGTGTGTTCGGCTGGCAACACTGCGCCGTTGACATAGCTTCCCCGTAATAAAAAGTGAAAAAAAGTGAAATTTACGAATAATCAGCAATAAATTGATTAAAAAGTTATAATTTATCGTCAAAATGAACTGTTACGTGTAAAAGTTGTGTGTAATAATTCGGCAAAAGACAAAAACATCGAGTTACAACCTAACAGTGTAAAACTTAGATAAATTCAAAATTTCGAAATTTCAAGCAATAATTCATTTAAATAGTGCTTTTATACATACAAAAACAATAAAAACTACTGAAATTTGTGCATAATAGTGTATAAAATTACAAGAACTTTTTTAATAACCTCAAAATAACAGTGTCAAAACTACAAAAATAACCGACTTTTTGTTCAAACAATCAGTGTTCTGTGGACAAATCTTACTAAAATAAAAGCGCCAATTGATTAATTTCTACGATAAAAGATCTTAAGTGTTTAGAGCAAATCCTTAAAGCCTACTCTTACCAAATATTTTATGATCTAACGAAATTAAGTTTACCAAATTGATTGCCGGTTTCTATTCAAAATCAATTGCTATTTCATTGAGTGGAATCAGTAAAAACTACCAATTCTAACATAAAGTACACAACATTAAAGTCCTTACAACATGGATAAAAGTATGGAACTGCTGTTTTCAAGATTAGAAGAGAAACTTAACCAGCAGACTTTGACAATATCAGCTGAAGTTACTAAAAATGTAATGCAGGCATTAGATGAGAAAATGAGCGCGCTTATAGAGGAAAATAATGTTTTGAAAACAAGAATTATAACGTTGGAACAAAAGATTGGTTTTATGGAAAAAGATAAAAGGAAAAACAACTTAATATTCTTCGGAATAGAGGAGAAAGGGAAAAGTGAAGGCGAACTAGTCGATCACTTAAAAGAAAATATAGTGGATATGGGACTACACCTCGAAAGCCATGAAATAGCTAATGTATACAGAATTGGACAAAATTCAAATAAAAACCGGCCAGTAGTGGTGACCTTTACATCTACTTGGAAAAAACATCTCGTGATGAAGAACAAATCCAATCTTCCACAAGGCATCTATGTGAAAGAAGACTACCCCAGAGAAGTGCTCGAAATACGTAAGAAACTTCAACCCAAATTGGAGGAAGAACGGAAGAAGGGTAATATAGCATATTTGAAATACGACAAGTTAGTAGTGAAGACACCAAACGATACTAATCGAGAAAAGCGGAAGAGGGGAAAGACAGAATCACCAGTTGAAACTAATCACACCAAAAAGCAGTTCACCAATAGTAACATAAACCAACCCAACGAATCACCTGTAAATATAACGAAGAGTGTACTAAAGCCAAACTTACTTAATTACGTAGCTCGAGGAAGAACATTGTCAACGCAGGAGCAAGCAAAAAACTAACCAGCACCCCGAACCCAAACAAAACTGACCGTAAACCATTGCCAAGTAATACAAACATAAATTGCACCCCAAGCCGGCTGGTCACCGTGGGGGAAGATGACCGCTACCCTCCATCAAATAAAAATAAAAACAAACAAAATACAATAAAATCTGAACTAATTAACAACAAAGCCAAAAGAGAACAAAGCCTCAAAATTTGCACATACAATGTAAGATCTCTATCGACAACAACAAGAATGTTAGAATTTGATAATGCAATAAACAAAATAAACTGGGACATAATAGGTCTAGCAGAGGTTAGAAAAATGGGATGCACTATAGAAGAACACAAAGATTATATCTTTTGCTACATAGGCGAGACAGCTGGTCTACATGGAGTCGGTTTTATAGTAAAGAAAGCATTTAAGGCCAACATTATGAGTTTTTTAGGCATATCAGAGAGAGTCGCTTTACTAAAACTTAAATTTGGGGATATGCTGCTATCTTTGATACAAGTCTATTCTCCTACCGAGAGCTCAAGCGAAGAAGAAATCACAAAGTTTTACAACAACTTAGCAAAAGCTCATGAGCTAGCAGATAAGACTTTATTGGTCATGGGAGATTTCAATGCAAAGATTGGTTACCGGAAACCTCATGAGAATATAATACTGGGCAACTATGGATATGGGAAGCGGAACTCCCGGGGCGAGCGTCTAATACAGTATGCATATGAAAATAAACTATCAGTGATGAACACTTATTTTAAGAAAAAACAATCTCGGAAGTGGACCTGGCTATCTCCAGATCACAAAACAAAAAACGAAATTGATTTTATATTGAGCCACAACCCAAAATCTGTGATAAATGTAGAGGTAATCAATAAAATAAATTTTTCATCTGACCATAGAATGGTAAGATGCTTTCTGAAAATACAACCGCTCAAAACGAGTCGAAGAACATTCAAAGCACTACCTAATATGCTAAAGTCTCCTTCGGAGAAAAATAACTATTCACAGAATTTGAGAGAGAATTCCACAACACTAAACAAAGCTATGAAAAACATTGAAGACATACAAAAACTTAGTGACTTATTAGAAGAAACAATTATAAGAAGCCTTAAACCAGACAAAAGTTTCATGAATAGCAACAAAAAACACAAAATACTCAGCGATCAAACATTAAATCTAATTTCTAAAAGAACTGAATTGCTGACCACAAAAAGAAAAACTAAAGAAATGAAAGATGAACTAAAACAGCTATTTAAAAAGACTAACAAAGAAATCAGAAACGATTATGATATCTATAGAAGAACAGTCATAGAAAGAAATATGCTAACATTCCGAAGTTCTAAAAGAGCCTACAAGGATCTATCAACTCATAAAAATTGGATACAGTGTTTAAATGATGGAACAAAGGAAGTTAGAGATAGGAAAGATATAATAAAATGTACAACAGCCTTTTATTCAGACCTATACAAAAAACCACCACAAGAAATAACACAAGAAGAACAAAATAACACAAATACTAAAGACAGTTCAACAAAAATAGCTGTGGACCCAATAAATGAAAGGGAGATAATAAGACATATCAAGAAACTTAAATCCGAAAGGAGCCCAGGCCCAGACAATATAACAAATGAAGCATTAAAAATCGGAGCATCTGTTCTAGTCGAATACTTAACAAACCTCTTTAACCTAGTACTAGAAAAGGAACAAGTACCAATGCAATGGTGCAAATCAAATATAACATTACTCTACAAGAAAGGAAACCCGCTCGACATCAGCAATTACAGGCCCATCAGCTTATTATCCACAATTTATAAACTCTTCTCATCAATCATTCTGAGTAGAATAGCTCCAGAAATTGACATACATCAACCTATCGAACAGGCAGGCTTCCGACCAAATTTCTCCACAATTGACCACATACATGCTCTGGAACAAATAATAGAAAAATTCAAAGAGTTTAATAGACCATTATACATAGCATTCGTAGACTACTCCAAAGCATTTGACAGCATAACACATTCATCTATATGGAATGCTTTAAAGAGTAACAATATAAACGAAAAATACATAAACATAATAAAGAACATATATAACAGGAGTGTAAGTCGGGTGAATCTAGAAATGCCAGGAGAAGAGTTCAAAATTGAAAGAGGGGTGAGACAGGGAGACCCTCTCTCTCCCAAACTATTTATAGTGGTTCTGGAGGATGTCTTTAAAAGCATAGATTGGAGCAATAAAGGCATAAGGATATTAAATAAAAGGTTGACTCATTTAAGGTTCGCGGACGACATAGCTCTATTTGGAGAATCTGCTTCAGACTTGGAAGAAATGTTGCAAAGATTAGACTCAGAAAGTCAGAAAGTTGGTCTACACATGAATACTTCCAAAACAAAAATCATAACAAACAATCATAAGAGAGAAATCAAAATAGAGGGAAAGTCGATAGACTATGTGGATGAGTATGTGTACTTAGGTAAACTAGTATCTCTAAGTGCAAATAGTAATGAAAATGAAATTGACAGAAGAATAAATATAACATGGAAGAAATATTGGGCGCATAAGGAAATTCTAAAAGGGAACTACCATCCAAAAATAAAAAAGATAATAATGGATTCCTCTATTCTCCCTAGCCTAACTTACGCAAGCCAAACATGGGTATACACTGAAAAAGTAAAGAACAAAATCATGTCCTGTCAACATGCAATGGAAAGAAGCATGCTGAAGTTAAAAAGAATCCAAAAGATAAGAAACGTAGAAATTCGTAAGAAAACCAAGCTAACAGATGCGCTTCAGTATGCTCTAGCACAGAAATGGAAGTGGGCAGGACATGTAGCAAGATATAAAGATAAGAGGTGGACCCATCAAACCACAAAATGGCTAGGTCCAGCAGGCAAAAGGCGCGTGGGAAGGCAAAAGAAAAAATGGACTGATGACATCATACACATAGCGGGGAAGGATTGGATGTGTATTGCCCAAGATAGAAAAAAATGGCAAAAGATGGAGCCTGGAGGAGGCTTTTACCCATAGGGGACCACACACAAAGAATAGATCAAGCTTACAAACCTAAAGATTAATTGTTAAGATTTTGTGTGTAGGATAAATCGTACCCTTATTGCAAAAACCGATTATCTGCACCAAAATTTGAGCGAAAAGTTTTTGAGTTATAAGCATTTGAAACTTTAACGACTTAAAAATTAGTTATAATGATGTCCATTTTTAAACAATAATAATTTTTATAAACAAGAAACTATTCAAGAAATGTTAAGTAGGTTAATAATTGAAAAAAACTTACTATTTTTTCAACAAAAAGAAGAAAATAACCGGTAAGGAGCTCACTTAGTTAGTTTTTCCTGAATGTAGAAAAACTACAAAATTTTCAAATTTACCGTTCTGGTAGCTCTAATGGCATTTTTTATTTAATCACTTGTTTTGAATAGTAATAATCATCAAGACAAAAATCGTTTTAGTTCAACTTTAGCCAGTACAGGTGTAAAATAAATATCTTTAGTCGCTTTTGGCTGAAGGTAAAGTAGATTTCATTTAACTTTGTACGTACTAACTGCAGCGCCCTATGGTTTTACCCGAGGAGTTCCCGTTCCCGTGGGAAATGGGCAAGCCTACATTATTTCTTATTATCTCAGCTATCTTTAAAAGAAAGTTTCGTTGAAATCGGTCCAGCCGTTCTAGAGATTAGCTCATTTAAATTATTTCGTTTTATTATATTAGAATAACTAGCTGTGCCTTGCGGTTTCACCTACATTTGTCCCGTTCCCGTAGGAATTTAGGGAAACACTATAACTGTAAACTTTCCTCTCGAATCCCTCTATCTACTGATGAAAACTGAATTAAAATCCGTTGCGTAGTTTAAAAGATCTACGCGTACATAAAGAGGGCCAGACAGCGGGAATCGATTTTGTTTTATACTATGTAAAGATAACATATACAGCAGAGCTAAGTTTGCCCGCAAGCGTTGCTATATGGGTGCCCCATTGTAGCTTTGAATCCAGGGTTAATCCCAAGAACACTTTGGAGTCCTCTGTTTTCAAAGGTTCATTATTTATCTTTAAATTTTTACTGACAGTTCTCGGGTTAGGTAATAAAAACTCAACACACTTTGTTTTTTTAGTATTTAAAAGTAGATTATTTGCCGTAAACCATTCAGAAACTTGAGATAATGCATTATTTACATCGTCAAAATTGTCTTTTATCCTATCGACTTTAAAATTCAAAGACGTATCATCAGCAAATAGTACAATATCGCAAGTATTGTGGACAAAATGTGGTAAATCATTTATGTAGACCAAAAACATGAATGGACCTAGAATAGAACCCTGGGGTACACCCATTACTGAGGCTGATCCGGATGATTTTACATGATTGACACATACTCTTTGGACTCGTTCACTGAGATTAGACGCAATGAGACTAAGTGCAAAATCTTTAATGCCATAGTGGCTCAGTTTAAGCAAAAGTGTCTCGTGATCAACGCAGTCGAATGCCTTTGACGACAAATCACAGAAAATACCAATGGCACTCTGTGAGTTCTCCCATGCATCGAATATGTGTTGTAACAGCCTTGCGGCTGCATCGGTTGTTGATCGACCCTTTGTAAAACCATACTGCTCAGTGTGTAGGATTTTATTTAAATTAAAGTGTAAAAGCAGTTGGTTGAGCATTATTTTTCCGAATATCTTGCTGAGAGTTGGCAAAATTGAAATTGGCTTGTAGTTATTCGGGTCACTTTTGCTTCCCGATTTAAAAAGCGGTATTAGCTTACTACATTTCATAAGGTCTGGAAAATATCCAGAATCTACTGATTTATTAAAAATTAAAGCAAGATATGGCGCAATAATATCAATTATGTTATGAATTATTTTAACTGATATCCCCCATAGATCTGCTGTTTTCTTATTTTGTAAAGATTTAAATGTTTTGACTATGTCATATGGGGTAACGTGTTCAAACCTAAATAACTTATTGCACTCAGAGACATTGCTCCTTAGAAGACGATAGACTTCTGCTGGCGAGGAATTCAGAGAACTGGTTGTAGTAATTGGAATATTTTTGAAAAAGTTCTCAAATGTATTTACAATTACTGTATCGGAGTTAATTACATGATTATCACTTTTAAGCTCCAATTTATTATTATTATGTACTTACCTTATGTTTACTCATTTCATCGCCGATGATGTCCCATGCTGTTTTAATTTTATTATCAGAATTGGCAATTTTTTGTTTTATGTGAAGTGACTTTGCTTGTATGCACACATTTTCAAACAATTTAGAATAGTTTCTTACATATTCAATAAACGCGGGGGAATAATTATATTTTTTTCTGCATATAAGTCAAACAGCTTATTTCTACTTTTATAGATTCCGGCAGTTGGCCAGTTACTAAACTTAAGATCTTTAGACAGTCTTTTCTCTATCACCTTAAAGATAGAGTTATATTGTGAGCTTAACAAATCAAAAAACTTTTGATTTGTGAAGATGTTCAAAAACCCTCGTAGCCCAGTTATACAGTAAAAGTGAACTTAAGTTCTTTTACCTGCAATAATTTTAACAAAATATTGAGTTCATTATTCTGCAATAAGCAACTAATGTTGTTTAGTTCGTTTTTCTTTTTAGATACATCAGCAATTTCTAGTATATTAATAAAAGCTGAAACCTGTTAACGCAGGTTAACATGTATTAACAGAATAATATTGACATAATGATAAATCAAGCAACTACATCTGAAAAGTATTATAATACAATACATTGTTTTTGTGGTATAGATTTATAAATCTAAATTATTTAAATGAGTTTAGTTCTTTTTTTAAGAAGATAATTAAATCATACCTGTAGGTAGTTGCTTTTAACTCTAGCTATCTCCGTAAAAAAGCGTCGTAGCAGATTATGGGTTTTACCTACAGCTTCGCCGTGAGTTGAGGAGTCGATTGATATATTTAACCTAATTTTGGTACAAAAATGCAGATAATCGGTTTTTGCAATAAGGGTACGAAATAAAGCTTAATAATAATAATAATAAATAATAATAATTGTGTTTTATGTGTGGGATTTAAAAAAAACTGCATCTGTGTTTTCATTAGTACTAATTAAAGTTTCCTTCCTAGCTAATATTGATTCTTTTTTAATGTTGGTTTTTGAAAAAATAATGTGACAAAGTGGCCTTTTTCTGTGGAGACAACATTTCAGTTTACCACTCTGTCACTGCATTATACGGAAAACGAACGTATAAAATATGCTGGTTAGAGAACATGAAAAATGACATAATATTAATAGATAAGAAAAATATGGACGTTTATTCGAACCGAATAAAAAACCGTTTATATTAATACTCCAACGAGATGCCATAATAAGAAGAAAGACAGACTATTGTCGGTAGAAAAGTAGAACGACCCATATGCATATAAAAAAAAAACTTGAGAGGTGTCAAGGGACACCCGGATGGAACGAAGTTCCTTTTTTTATTATTTATTATTTACAAAAAACCTGTATACACTCAACAAAAATAATCGTCGCGACACCACACTGTTCAATGCGATATAGAAATGAAAATATCTGGCTTGCTTTCTATAAGAGAGAGAGAGACAGACAGAGAAATGCGACGCCGCACAGCTTACCATAGCTTACTATAGCAAAAAGTGTCGTGACAACTTTTCGTAAGAATTTTTTCCGTCTAGCCCCCTTTCACAACGCGCGATAAGGAACTTCGTTCCAAAAACTTTCATGTTTGTTAACTAATTTGAACCCAATAAAATAATATCAACAATACTAATTGTTTCATTTAATGAGTAATTTTTAACCCCCCACCAAAAAAGAGCAATGTTATTAGTTTGACATGCGACATCATAGCTCCCAATTTACCAAACAGACTGACTGAATGGACCGATTTTGATGAGGTTTTTTGTGCACAGAGACTATCGTCCGATGCCAGCCCTAGATCGCTACGACGCTGAAGACCTGGATGACGACGACTATGATGCGATGTCTGTTGGGGATCGAGTGGCTGCTGAGAGAGAACTTCAGAGAAGGGACAGAGATGAAGGGAGGATCAGAAGAGATGATCGGGATCTGTTGTATGGTTAGTGGTTCATCTATATCAGTTCAGCTTGTGGACAACACCTCCTTATCAGTGCCTTTCCTAATAAGATAAGCTACACCTGTGTCCACTTCTTCTGTATAATATTTTCTTTCAACTATTTAAATTTACATAAATAATAAAAATAAAATGAATAAATAAATAAAAATAATAAATTTTTTCATAAGTTATGTTTTTAGTTGTCGAGGATTTTAATTATTTATAAGATTAAGTATAAAAAAATTTATATGGAAATAATTTTAATACCTAGCAAATATTAATTATGTAACACTAGCTGATGTCCGCGACTTCGTACGCGTGGATAGAGGGTTTTTTATTCCCGCGGGAACTCTTTAATTTTCCGGGATAAAAAGTAGCCTATGTGTTATTCCAGACTATAATCTATCTCTGTGCCAAATTTCAGACAAATCGGTTTAGTCGTTGCGACGTGATTGAGTAACAAACATACAAACATCCACACTTTCACATTTATAATATTAGTAGGAAGTAGGATGTGCTTGGCTGCGATCACACTTGACGGCAAGCGAAAATGCAGCCTAAGATGGAACACGCTTGTCTAGCCTATGCACTTGCCTAGAAAATGCCTATTCACTCTTGACTTGAAGGTACTCAAATTGTAGCTCTAATCGGGACAAACGGAAGCCGGAAGGGCATTATGATCCATTACCATGAAGTGAAATCACAGTTAAAGTTTAACTTATGTCATTTTCCTGCCCAGATGAGTCGGATGAGGAAGGCGGGGACGCACCTCGTGCCAAGCGGCGCAGGGCCGCTGAGAAGGCAGCAGCCGGCACCGATGAGCAGGTGGAGGAGGGGATCGAGAGCATCGAGAACCTGGAGGACACTAAGGGGTACTCCACCAAGGAGTGGGTTTCCATGCTGGGGCCCAGGACTGAAATCGCTAATAGGTATAAACTTACTGTTAATGCTTTTTATGGGAGCTCGCGCACTTATGGCTATGACCGTCTTAATAGGTTAACTGTCCAGACAACAGACACAATACTTAAACAATAAACATGCTCACATATGATTCATGGGACAGTGAAAGGGTTGAAAAAGATCCAGATGAATTGCGAACCTCCTTCTTCTTCGGAAGTCTGTTAATAATGTGATCATAACACATTGGACATGATACCGCACTAATAAATAAATATAAAAAAAAAATAGCCTTTATTCTCTGATCTCTTATATACTAGTTACAACTAACATTATTACTATTCCTATGTCTAATATTAATAATAATTGGTTCATTCTTCTTATATATATATCTTAGGAATCGTAACCCCAGCATTACGGATCCGGTTGTCCTTTGACATAGGCCTAATAAATAAATACATAAAAATAATTTCGATAAATGAATCATTTACCTAATATAATATCCAATTTTAATATTGCAATGTGTATTATTATTATGTTAGTAGGTCCATGAATGCAAATAAATGAATAAAAAATGACTGCAATGATCAATTGTTTACATGACGTGTGAGTAAACCTAGTGAACTCCTTGATGTAGGATGCTACAAGAAAAAAATTATTTTCAGGTTCAAAAACTTCCTACGCACATACACAAACAGCAAAGGCCAGTTCGTATACAAGGAACGCATACGTCGCATGTGCGAGCACAACCAAGCGTCTTTCCACGTGGAGTTCGACGTGCTCGCGCGTAGAGAGCAAGTGCTGGCCTACTTCCTGCCGGACGCGCCGTTCCAGATGCTGCAGATATTCGACGAGGTCGCCAAGGAGATCGTGCTGCAGATATTCCCGAGCTATGAACGCGTCACGTCAGAAATACACGTCCGTATAGCGGACTTACCGCTCATAGAAGAGTTGAGGACTTTTAGGTGAGTTTCACAACTCGTTTTTGGACTTATTAACTGTCAACACCACTCGCTTACAGCATTGAACGCTACTGAAAGGTACTAAGAGTACTGTTTAGCACTTACGCACCAAACCGCCGGGCGGGGCGGTGGGATGCGGGGTGTCCGCCGGCGGTTGTCACAATCACGACACACACAGACGTCAGGCGGAGAACGAAATGTACATACTATCATAAGTTTAGCGACCAATTATTACAGTCCATAATTAGCACACAAGATGTTTTCATTTCACCAAATGGTCCTTCGAGCCGGATAAAAAAACCAGCCATCCTAGCCATATTACCAATGTGTCGTTTTTATTCTTTTTCCATGATCATTATTGCTAACACTAAAGCAGGGGCTCCGAAAGTTTTTTGTCACACATCCTATCCTTTCACCTAGGTGAGCATAGGCAGGGGACATATAAATGGTGGAAATAATAACATGCTGTAGAGCAGGGGTTTCCAAAGTCTTTTTGTTATCACACTTCCCTTCTGCAGGGTGAGCAATGAGCATGGGCAGGAGACAAAAATTTTACCCATTGACAAGGGATAAAATTATCTTCTCCCATGCTAAAGCATGGCGACAGGGGAAAGGAGAAGTATATTCCTATAAGTATCCTATCCACTGTGGATATTATTTCCACTGTTTTGGCCATGCTCGATGGGTGGATAAAACTGAGTGAGGGATAAACATTTTATCCTGTCCCCATGGATAATATGTCCCCTGCCTATGCTCACCCAGCTGAAACTATAGGACGTGTGATAAAAAGTTTGGGAAGTATGTTAATAAACTTTATTTTAATTTTTTTTTTAATTTCAGGAAGCTACATTTGAATCAGCTAGTGAGAACTCTGGGAGTTATAACGGCGACTACGGGGGTATTGCCTCAACTGTCCGTAGTGAAGTACGATTGTAACAGATGTGGTTACATTTTGGGTCCGTTCGTACAATCACAGAATTCCGAGGTCAAGCCTGGATCGTGTCCGGAATGTCAGAGTTCTGGGCCGTTTATGGTGAGTTGTTCACGGGTTTGGGGCTAGTGTAGATGACAGATTATGGTCAAAAGAAGTCCATCTGTCGATTACTACTACTGAGTTTTAGGTTTCCTGGCCAGAAATGCCAAATTGACTGCATCCTAGTGCAGAGCACCTTCATCTTAAAGTGGGAAGTCTCAGGTTCGATTTTTTTTTATTCGATGACAAGATAGACCTTGACTGCGATCCCACCTGATGTTAAGTGACGATGCAGTCTAAGATGGTAGCGGGGTAACTTGGAAGGGGCATGGCAGTGTAAATTCAACCCATACCCCTAATCTGGTTCTAATCGCGTTCGATTCCCGGTGACTTAATTTAAAAGACGAAGCCCAGAGTTAGAAGTTGGTGGTGTGAAACCCCTGTGCCTTGAAAAGCACTTAAAGCCTCTTTGGTCTCATTCATCCAGCCTAATCTCTCAGCAGTTGTATCGAATTTCCGTCCCGAGTGAGGGAATAGAGAGTAGATCAATAATCGCGCACACCCGATTCAGCTTATCTCTGTAAAATCCATGTAATTCTTTTCAGGTGAACATGGAACAAACAGTGTACAGGAACTACCAGAAGGTCACCATCCAGGAGTCCCCGGGGCGCATCCCCGCGGGCCGCATCCCGCGCAGCAAGGACTGCATCCTGCTGGCCGACCTGTGCGACCGCTGCAAGCCCGGGGACGAGGTGGACCTCACCGGGGTCTACACCAACAACTATGATGGCTCGCTCAACACCGAACAGGTGAGTTCATTGAGGTATTCAATTCGATGCCTTAACATGGGTAGCCTAAGTACGGGAATGGGTCTACTTTCTGTCTACCCGTCTTAACATGTATTGGATTGTATGGACTAAGGAAACATCATTGTCACTTCTTCAGCTTGACGACTTTTGTCTTTATTGTTCAAGTGGTGGAGGCGCCGGGACAACCTAATCTAGGTATACCTATAGGGTAATGTGTGGCACAATTCATAAAATAAACGTTTCTTTCTTTCTTTCATTGTGGAATTTTTTACCATAGGTAACAAAACTATGCTATGTATACAACATATTGTAAAAACCTATTGTAAAAAATTTTTGAAAAGAGCAACCGCCGAGTTTATTGCTGGCTCTTCTCGGCAGGAAGGGCATTCCGAACCAGTGGTAGATTCATCGACGATTCAAAAGCACTTGTAAAAGTTTATTTGAAAAAAAAATATATATATTTTAGTTAAAACAAGGCAGATTTATGTCGAAGCATATTTGTGTCTCGTTTTAACTCGTATGTTAAGTCCGAGATAAGTCGGAGCACGCTCTATAGATCTCACCATCACAGAGCTGAAAAAATGGTAAGCAGTGCCTTTTTGTTTCTATGAGTTGCAGAGTTTCTTTGAGCTTATTAGGCACTTTCAGAGCTGATATATCGGTAAGCAGTGCCTTTCTGTCTCTATGAGTTGCCGTGTATCTTTGAGCTTATCGGGCACTTTTAGAGCTGATTAACCAGTAAGCAGTGCCTTTCTGTCTCTATGAGTTGCCGTGTATCTTTGAACTCATTAGGCACTTTCAGAGCTGATAAATCGGTAAGCAGTGCCTTCTGTCTCTATGAGTTGCCGTGTATCTTTGAACTCATTAGGCACTTTCAGAGCTGATAAATCGGTAAGCAGTGCCTTCTGTCTCTATGAGTTGCCGTGTATCTTTGAACTCATTAGGCACTTTCAGAGCTGATAAATCGGTAAGCAGTGCCTTCTGTCTCTATGAGTTGCCGTGTATCTTTAAACTCATTAGGCACTTTCAGAGCTGATAAATCGGTAAGCAGTGCCTTCTGTCTCTATGAGTTGCCGTGTATCTTTGAACTCATTAGGCACTTTCAGAGCTGATAAATCGGTAAGCAGTGCCTTCTGTCTCTATGAGTTGCCGTGTATCTTTGAACTCATTAGGCACTTTCAGAGCTGATAAATCGGTAAGCAGTGCCTTCTGTCTCTATGAGTTGCCGTGTATCTTTGAACTCATTAGGCACTTTCAGAGCTGATAAATCGGTAAGCAGTGCCTTCTGTCTCTATGAGTTGCCGTGTATCTTTGAACTCATTAGGCACTTTCAGAGCTGACAAATCGGTAAGCAGTGTCTCTATGAGTTGCCGTGTATCTTTGAACTCATTAGGCACTTTCAGAGCCGATAAATCGGTAAGCAGTGCCTTCTGTCTCTATGAGTTGCCGTGTATCTTTAAACTCATTAGGCACTTTCAGAGCTGATAAATCGGTAAGCAGTGCCTTCTGTCTCTATGAGTTGCCGTGTATCTTTGAACTCATTAGGCACTTTCAGAGCTGATAAATCGGTAAGCAGTGCCTTCTGTCTCTATGAGTTGCCGTGTATCTTTGAACTCATTAGGCACTTTCAGAGCTGATAAATCGGTAAGCAGTGCCTTCTGTCTCTATGAGTTGCCGTGTAACTTTGAACTCATTAGGCACTTTCAGAGTTGCTGAGTTTCTTTCAACTGCACTAAATCATGTTCTGTGGTGACACTTGCAACACTCATATTTTATATAAACACAGTTATACACATAATTTAAAATCAATATACAATTTTATTTTCAGGGTTTCCCAGTTTTTGCAACAGTGATCATAGCAAACTACATAATAGTCAAAGACTGTAAACACATAGTCGAATCACTCACTGACGATGACATTGCCAGTATTGTAAAACTGTCAAAAGACCCGCAGATTGGAGATCGAATCGTAAAAAGCATAGCTCCATCTATATTTGGACACAACTACATCAAAAGGGGCTTAGCATTAGCGTTGTTTGGAGGAGAGCCCAAGAATCCAGGTATGCATATATTTATTCAGATATATTTCCAAAAGTATTTGTATAATATCGAAAGTTTTTTTGAACTGTTAGTTAATGATCATAACCCTGACTATATATAAATTCGATTGCATCAAAACTGGCTTAGGCAGAAATCTATAGAGCGGCCTCTTATATGGCTTGGACTTGAGTCAGAGTTAAAAAGAGACAATTACTTACTGACATGTATGTCAGTAAGTAATTGTAAATAATCAGTCTCGTTTTAACTATATCTAAGTTTAAGCCGAGACAGAGAGTGATCTATTGAGATCAGCCTTAGCGTAGAGTTTGTTTTTTATACTTTTAGCGAGCAAACGAGCAGGCGGGTCACCTGATGTTAAGTGATTACCGCCGCCCATGAACATTTGTAGCTGTTTTGATGCCTAAGAATTTTGCCAAAGAAAATTGTACCTTATACATACTGTCTAATATGCTTTGCCATCAAAATACATTATTTTCACAATCAAAGGTGCTTTCAGAGTATATTATTTAAGCTTAAGCTGTGAAAGAAGATTTAAACACCATTTTGTTTTTAGGCGACAAGCATAAAGTAAGAGGCGACATTAATGTTTTGATATGTGGAGATCCTGGCACTGCAAAATCACAGTTCTTGAAGTATACAGAAAAGGTATTTATAAAACTTTCATCCCCTATCCCGGATAAACCTTATTGTTTATCCATTTCATTTCCGCATAAATTGTTTTTCATGGCAATCGAAATTATATACAAAAAAAAAAAAAAAATTACTTTTGTATTTGACTAAATTTTTTGAAAACAATAAATTGAATTGTATATCTCAGATACCGTCAAAGACGTGCCGCCAAGCGATTTAGCGTTCCGGCACGATGGCGTGTAGAAACCGATTAGGGGTATGGCTTGAATTTACACTGCTATACCCCTTCCAAGTTAGGCCGCTACCATCTTAGACTCCATCGTCACTTACCATCAGGTGAGATCGCAGTCAAGGGCTATCTTGTCATCGAATAAAAAAAAAAAAAAAATATCTCAGATTGCACCAAGAGCTATATTCACGACGGGGCAAGGCGCCAGCGCGGTGGGGCTCACGGCGTACGTGCGCAGGAGTCCAACGACGCGGGAGTGGACGCTGGAGGCCGGCGCGCTGGTGCTGGCCGACCGCGGCGTGTGCCTCATCGACGAGTTCGACAAGATGAACGACCAGGACCGCACCTCCATCCACGAGGCCATGGAGCAGCAGTCCATATCCATATCCAAGGCCGGGATCGTCACCTCGCTGCACGCGAGGTAACTCATCATATAATAATAACTCGCTAATCAACGTTATAACATACTCTGCTGTTCTGTCTGTACTCTAGCTTGAGGTGAATAGAATAGAATAGAATAGAAATATTTTTTATTCAAATAAACTTTTACAAGCACTTTTGAATCGTCAATCTACCACTGGTTCGGATGCCTTTCGGCGGTTGCTCTTTTCAAAAAAATAAAAATTTTACAATTGTTATTGAAACTATGCTATGTATTCAGTGCTTCCACGATGAATTTTCCTGAGTACCATACAAGTAAAAATAAATACAATACAAATACAAATAAATACAATCCAATACATGTTAACACAGGCAGGCAAAAGCAGACCCATTCCCGTCGGTGGCACCCGTTCACGAGCATGACGCATGATCCAGCCATTGCTTCGCTCAACCATATTTGAGGGAACGTAACAACCCGAATAAATCTAATCTCTTATTAGTTATAACCAAGCTTTATATACTGCCCGTCGTCACGTGCGACACCTAGCGCACCGCCTGAACGTCATTATTCCCATAGCAACAACCTCAGGGTGGCCATCTTTGAAATGTTGCCATGCTATTCATTAAAATAATTGTATCTATAATACTACTTTTCACAATTTACCGATTCTATAAATCAATTCAGAATCCAGTCCACATTGTTATTTTTTTAAAACCATGACATTCATCTCGACCAATAGACTGCTGGATGTAGGTCAAATAATGCAAATAATGCAAAATTAGAAAACTTAATATAGTCACACAAATCACTGACAAATAGTAAGAATAAAATAGGGCCCAAGTGAGAGCCCCGAGGGACACCCAAAGGTACTTTAAATGGAGTTGATTCATAACCACGAACCACAACTTTTTGTCACCTGTGCAATAAATAAGTTCTGAGAGTAAAGCAAGAGATTAAGTTTCCTTAATGCCAGAGCTATGCAACTTAATTATTAGGATAAAATTATCTACCCTATCAAAGGCTTTGCTTACATCCATATATATAGCGTCCACTTGTCCCTTGTCCATTTCGGCAATAATATGCTCTTGTTAAGGGTGGGTATGATAGTACTGGTCCGTTTTCAGTCTGCACCTATAACCGTTGGGCTATTGAGGTTTTAATTGGTAAAGCAGATGCGACATTTGGTAACAACGTTGATGATTTCAGATGCTCAATAATAGCGGCGGCGAATCCAATTGGCGGGCGCTACGACGCGTCGCTGACGTTCACGGAGAACGTGAACCTGTCGGAGCCGATCCTGTCTCGGTTCGATGTGCTGTGCGTCGTCAAGGACGAGGCCGACCCCATGCAGGACGCGCATCTCGCCAAGTAAGCGCTATTATTCTCCAATAGGCGGGCGCTTCGACGCGTCGCTGACGTTCACGGAGAACGTGAACCTGTCGGAGCCGATCCTCTCTCGGTTCGACGTGCTGTGCGTCGTCAAGGACGAGGCCGACCCCATGCAGGACGCGCATCTCGCCAAGTAAGCGCTGTTATTCTCCAATAGGCGGGCGCTACGACGCGTCGCTGACGTTCACGGAGAATGTCGCTGACCTGCACGCCTGAGAGTTCTCCATAATATTCTCAAAGGTGTATGAAGTCTGCCAATTCGCATTGGGCCAGCGTAGTGGACTGTAGTCTATTACCCTGTTGCTGATGATTATGATGATTACAGATTCGTAGTCAGCTCGCACATAAGGCACCACCCGACACAACGGGGCACCACGCTCGAGGACAACACAGCGGATGATGACTTCATACTGCCGCAGGATCTGCTCAAGAAGTACATAGTCTACGCCAGGGAGAATGTCCATCCTAAACTGCAGGTAATTTTTTTTTTTAATTTTTAAAAATAATATTGCTGCCAAGCTGAATTGGCTAATATCCTTTTATCCCCTCCAAATAAGCAGAAAGCTTGTGCCAGGAGTGGGTACGACAAAGTAGAATTGAAGACTCCTCGGGAAAAACAATGAATGTCAAAATATGATTAAAAAGTGAAACACAACTTTTTATAGTTTCAAAGTCTATATTTCTTTCATTTTATGCTGATTTTGTATAAATATTGAAATACCATATAACTATTTAAATATGTTCTTTGACTTTATAAAAAAATATAGTTTAGTTCTATATTTTAGTAACAGATGGCATTAAAGGCTCAGTTTCACGAAAAAAGTGACATTCATTGTTTTTCCCGAGGAGTCTTCAATTATCCCCTTAGCTGTTGAATTACACTATCACACTTCACACTAATATTTTAAAGGCAAAAATTTGTATGTGTGTGTGTGTATGTCTGTTACTCCTTCACACCCCAACGAATGAACCAATTTGGCTGAAATTTGGAATGGAGATTGCTTACACCCTTAGCACATAAGCATCTTCTTTCTTCTTTCTTGAGTTGCGGCTATGTAGGTCACAAGTCCCTTTAGCAAGTTGACCGTTGCCTATATTTTATCCCGGAAAATTAAAGAGTTCCTGCGGAAATTGAAAAACCTTAATCCACGCGGACGAAGTCGTGGGCATCATCTAGTTTTTAATAATCCTTTCTTAGGAAATGCTTACGTTATTATAGCTAACTGTATGTCAAATTTCAGCCAGTGGTTTGAGCTTTGCGTTGATAGATCAGTCAGTCAGTGACTTTTTCCTTTTATCTTTATATTTAGAAGACTATTTTCACAGAATATGGACCAAGACAAAGTAGCGAAGATGTACAGTCAGCTGCGACAAGAATCCTTGGCTACGGGCAGCCTTCCCATCACCGTCAGACATATTGAATCAGGTACTTTAAATAATTTATTGTTAGTCACTCAGCACAGATCCCCCCCCCCCCCCCCCTTTTGTTTTAATTTTGTGTCATTATTTATTAACTAGTCATTGTTAAATTTTTTGATTCGATGTTGTATAGATAACTAGCTGATGATGATGATGTGCATTTAGTTTTTAAAATCCCGCGGAAACTTTTTGACTTTCCGGGATAAAAGTAGCCTATGTCACTCTCCAGGTTCTCAACTATACCCATGCAAAAAATAACTTCGATCTGAAGCTCTGTTGCAGCGTTATTGAAGGACAAACCAACAAACAAACAAACACACTTTTGTATTTTTAATATTAGTCAGGATTCATTTATTTGACATATATTGTTATAAATAAAATGCTTATAAGATGTAACCTATAATATTTTGGAAGAGGTCTTTACTGCATAATACCGAAACATATCGCTTGAATTGTTATTCTTTTTAACCGACTTCCAAAAAGGAGGAGGTTATCAATTCGGCCGGTATCTTTTTTTTTTTTTTTTAAGCGATCTTTACCGTATATGTTACTTTACAGTAATCCGTATGAGCGAAGCGCACGCCCGTATGCACTTAAGGGTACAAGTGAATGAGGAAGATGTGAACTTGGCCATCCGTACCATGCTGGAGAGCTTCGTGGAGACACAGAAGTACAGTGTCATGCGCGCTATGAGACAGGTAATTATTGTTTTATTGAGGGTACGAGTAAATTGTCAAAGTTTTGACGACCTCCCTGGCGCAGTGGTGAGCGCTGTGGTCTTATAACTGGGAGGTCTCGGGTTCGATTCCCGGCGGGGGCAATTTAGGAATTTATAATTTCTAAATTGTCTCTGGTCTGGTCTGGTGGGAGGCTTTGGCCGTGGCTAGTTACCACCCTACCGTCAAAGACGTGCCGCCAAGCGATTTAGCGTTCCGGCACGATGGCGTGTAGAAACCGATTAGGGGTATGGGTTGAATTTACACTGCTATACCCCTTCCAAGTTAGCCCGCTACCATCTTAGACTGCATCGTCACTTACCATCAGGTGAGATGGCAGTCAAGGGCTATCTTGTCATCGAATAAAAAAAAAAAGTATTAAAAGGGGTAAATGCAAAAGTTGATTAAGAAATCTTTATCACATTAATGTAAGCCTCAATAGCCCAACGGTTAAAGTTGCAGCCTGAAAACTGAAAGGTTGCAGGTACAAACCCCACCCATTCCACTATTGTCATACCCACTTCTAGCACAAACTCTCTACTTATTTGGAGAGGATAGAAGGATATTAGCCAACTTTAGCTTGGCTGACATAAAAAAAATTTTTTTTTTCAGACTTTCCAAAAGTATCTCTCCTACAAGAAAGATCACAGCGAGCTCCTGTACTACATTCTACGGCAGCTCACAATGGACCAACTCGCCTACATGCGCGGTCTGCACAACCATTCGCAATCCACCATCGAGATATCAGAGCGAGACCTCACGGAGCGAGCGAGACAGATAAACATTTCAGATCTGAAACCCTTCTATAACAGCAGGATATTCAAAATGAACAACTTCAGTTACGATCCAAAACGCAAAGTTATTGTTCACATCCTTCCTGAAGTACCAACTGCTTCATAAATTTGACATCTCACTCGCACAATAATATAATCGCTTAAGTGTGAACAAGACAAAAGTCTGTTTCAAAACTAAGTTTTTATTAACACAGTCAACTATCGAGATATTAGAGCGAGACCTCACGGAGCGAGCGAGACAGAAAAACATAAAATCTAAAACCCTTCTATAACAGCAAGATATTCAAAATGGACAACTTTACTTATAGTTCTTTCAATGCACGAGGGTACGCGGCTCATCCGGTTCGCGGTTGTGTGTGTGTCGTATCTATATAAGTGGGAGCGAGAGCTTGCTCGCGCCTGACCGCTCCCACCTAGGCTCCTGACAGACACACACACTTCGTGAATTGAAAGAACTATAATAACAGAATATTTTTATAATTTTTTTCAGAGATAAATTACAGAGACTGAAATTTTACTATTGTTACAATACTTTTTAATTCAATAATCGACTCGTTTCTGTTCAACTTCCAACAATTTATTTAAATTTTCTCATTCGTGTCTGTGATTACAAAATAGTATTACACTATTTTCTTATAAATGTAAGTTTGTGTATGCCCACCTAATATAATTACAATTTTTATTTTAAAACTGAATAAGTGCCTTAAAATAAGTTCATGTTGATTGTTGGTGCTAATTCGGTTGTACACAGTGTCTAAAATAAATAGATAAGTTTAAATAAGTGTAACATTTGATCGCAGAAAAGCTGCATCAATCATTGCCGTCAGTCTCAATTTTTTTTTAAACTAGTGCATACCTTCTATCGCGGGCCAGCGTGGAGACCGAATCCAGAAATTCCGTAACGAAAATAACCTGACACGGGACTCCTCTACGGTGAGCCGCTAGATGGCGTTGATAAAAAATGCTATGCAATAGCTTTACCGCGGCAATCCCCGAGTGCCACACGTCTTTTTTTTTTTGTGGTTCTTGGATGAGTTTGTGCAATTCTTGCTACAGTACATTTTAGCCAATAACGATCGGCCAATCAGAAGTGATTCCAATCGTTACACAGTTGGAATCATTTTAAGCAGTCCCTGCTATGCTGAGATTGTGTACAACCGAATATACACCATTGTGCTCATGCCTATTTGCTGGTTCAAAGATCAATGACATGTAGTAGAATGTTTTATGTAATAAAAACTCATTTTTATAAAAATTTGTTTAATTTCTTCTTCCAGCATTAAAATATAAAAGAATCTAACAGCCAACACTTGAAAACTAATGATTATTATAAATGCGAAAGTAACTCTGTTATGCTTTCACGCCTAAACCAATTTTGATGAATTTTGGCATGGAGATAAAGTGAACATTAAAAAAATACATAGGTAGGTTTCTTTTTGTTACAAAAATAAAACTTGAAGGGGCTGAATAGAATACAATCATCGCTTAGTACAGATAGCAACGTACCTACCGCTCGCAATTGTCACCTAGTGTTCGTGGTCTGTAATTGTGCGCACTATTAGTCGCAAATCTATCGCATGAGAAGGGTTTAGGCTAGTCACACTGCCCAAGTATGGCATTCCATAGACAGACCATGATGATTTTAATAAAACCATAGACATATAATATTGCATGAATGAATAAAACATATATTTTTATCCAAACTCATTTATTTAATTTATGCTTATATTTTCCACATTAAATAAAAACATTTTGTATCCAATTTTTTAACTAATCTTTTCTTTTTCATCACGTTAATTGAAACAATTTAACTCCCAAAAACTCATTGTTAAACAAAATCTTAAATGTCAAATAGTAAAATAGAAGTACACCATCTAATAAACGATACAATTATTAAGACTACATTTACAAGCATATTTTTACAGCTTTTTAATACTATGCATTTTCTCTAAGTCTAAGGAGTTATATTGTTAACAAAACATAAATATACTTAATGTGCTAAAATAATAAATTCACGAAAATAAAACATTCTTTCTTAAAGTACAAATTATTTACCATCACACTAATAAACAATAAATATAAATAGCTTACAACAACTTTTTTACAAGACCAATATGTAATACAACTAGTCATTTTTATTTTAAAGTCATAGAAATACAATCAAATTGTTTATCAGAATTCAGGTAATGTTAACGTCAAAATATTTAAAAATTACAATCACGTTGCCAGTAGGTACAATAAGGATTGACACAATAATATAGAGAAATCCAATATCCTACTATTAAATGACCAGCACTGACATTGAACCTTACTGGCAAATCTGTGGAACCTTTAAAAATGGGTTAGTGAAATAGAAATTGTATTTTAATAAATGTGAATATGAAAGTAAAGAAAGATTAGGAAATAGAAAAAAAAAATCTGCTATGTGGGTGAGTAGTCTGTACTATTTGATTTAAATTATTAAGGTTCCACACACATACATCGAATTACATTACAGTACAGTACAGCTAGTGTTACACAAACAGCTTGAGAAAGGAATACTCTGCTGTCTTCATCTCTAGTAGTGTCGTCTCAATCGCACAAAGCAACACGAAATTGAGAGCGACAGAAATGGCATCCTGGCATCATCTTTTTGCATAACATTTACTGCACGGTACTGTACATAGAAAAAATATTAAATTAAGAGTCACTGCAAGATTCAGAATCGCTGCCACTTCCGCTTTCGCTGTCACTCTCAGAGTCGTTGCTGTCACTGTCACTGCCGCTGCCTGAAGAGTTGGAGCTGTCAGATTCTGAGCCCGATGAGCTGTCAGATGAACTGCTGCCAGAACAGTCTGAGCAATCTGAGTCGTTGCTGCGCTTCTTTTTGTTCGGTAATGAGCATTTGCCATCGCTAGAACAAAGAAAAATTAAATATAGGGGTGTGTTTAATTAAAAACGTCCATGTCCCGTAGTTAGCTCACTATCATCTTAGACTGCATTGTTGCATAGCATGAGGTCAGAATCGCAGTCAAGGGCTATCTTGTCATGGAATGAAAAAAATGTGTAATTGAATGTAAGAGTTGATTTAACAAAGACTTATTTTTGTGTATATAAAACAGGACATAACTAACTAATATAATGCATTGCCTAAATTGAAAGACCAGATAAGCAATTTGAGGAAATAGTCCTTGGGAATCCTAGAGGGGCATGATAGGGATTTTTTGAAATTCCATCCATAAAGAGAGCTATTTGAGATTAATTTTATTACACTCATGAGTGCATAAGGTCTAAAGGACTTATAATAATAGGAATAAGGAATGTAAATCCCACTAATGAAAAGCCACAATAACCAATACAAGATTTACATAAAAAGCAAGTAGGTATTTAAAAAATGAATATCTTCCAAAATTTATATCGACAAAAAATCGAGTTCACACTTGACAAAGATGGTCTACACTAGTAAAATGAGAATAGATTATTGAGAGGAATAAAGAAAATTAAAACATACTAGGCTTACATTACTTACAGTAACCTTAAATTAATTAAACATTAATAATGGAACAAAACCCACCATCATTTACTAGAAACAGCATAGAGTTCTAGAAAGTTACAGCAAGCCATACAAAAATAATAAAAAAGGAGGGTAGATATAAAATCACCATGTGCTATTTTATTAAATTGGCTAAAAATACTAAAAATATGCATTGATTTTACATGAAAAGTGTATGCGTTGTAAAGCTACAAGTGAATTTGTGAATAGAATCGTTTAAAAATCTACATGGTATATGCAACATCCCTGCAGCTACTTTCTAGAAAGTTACAGCAAGCCATACAAAAATAATAAAAAAAGGAGGGTAGATTTAAAAAATCACCATGTGCTATTTTATTAAATTCGCTAAATATAATAAAACTATGCATTGATTTTACATGAAAAGTGTATGCATTGTAAAGCTACAAGTGAATTAAGAATAGAAATGTTTAAAAACCTACATGGTATATGCAACATACCTGCAGCTACTTTCCTGCTGTGACTTCAAATTTTTCTTTAAAATCTGCGACCGCGATGGCCGAACGAGGATCTTGCGCTTTCCTTTGCATTCGTAGCTCCAGTGACCATATTCCAGGCATTTCTGGCAGCGTATGCCCTGAGGAAAAGCTGCCGCCAAAGCTGCTTGCCTGTTTGGACAAACAAAAAAAACGTCAAAAACCCTAAATTCATACGAAAATATTAAAATAAAACGTAGTAAATAGGTAAAAACATACTTTTTACGTTCAGCCTGATGTCTGTTGTAGGTACCCAGAGTCATTTTGAAAATCAAATAGGGCTCCGTAAATCCACGTGGAATTCAATTCTTGCGAGGATGCAGGTGGCTTGAAGAAAGTACCCGTGTCAAACGGAATATCTTGCACTGGCGGAGTCGCGAATCAATCTAATCAAATAGGCGGAAATTGAAAAACACAAAATACAAATCAGCGTCAAGCGTGGCCATCACAAAATTAATGAAATGTCAAAGTCAAACAAATGACAAAGTTCAAGAAAACATTAGGGATTTCGTTCGCAAAAAAGTCGATATCGAAAATCTTTAGAATGTGCCCTGCGTTATTATTCATTGTGGTTTTAAAAATGCGCGAGTCAGCCCTCCACAAATCAATTTTGGTTACAATTGGACTATATAAAAGTTATAGCTGGGCGTGAGCCTAAACTATAGTTTAGTAATTATAGTTACCTACTGACTACTGTTCAAATCATACTCGCGTGTGTGTTATGATGTTCAGAATACGGCAATAATAATGGTATTTCTATGATTTAAATACAATAAATTCACACCGAACTTTTTTCCTGTATATTTTAACCACACTTGTTATTATTATTAAGCTTTTTTGAATTTATATTATGTACTCTATAAAAACTACAAAGGTGTGGTAGGTACCTACTTATTAAGTTATGTAACTAACAGAAACACTAACTAAGTTTTAAAGTTCTTTTCAATTAAGATAATGTAACAAATAACTGTATACATATAATATATTTAAAAAAAATACAAATATACATATTATTATATTGATTTCATAATCACACATTACACAACCTCCCTGGCGTAGCGGTGAGCGTTGTTGTCTTTTAACTGGAAGGTTTCGGGTTCAATTCCCGGCAGGGGCAATTTGAAAATTTATAATTGATGAATTGTCTCTGGTCTGGTTTCCACCAGACTAGTTACCAACTTACCATGAAAAACATGCCACCAATGGATTTAGCGTTCCGACACGATGGCAAGTAGATACCGATTAGAGGTATAGGTTGAATGTATCTTGCCATATACCTTTCGAGTTAGCCCGCTACCATCTTGGACTGCATCGTCACTTACCATCAGGTGAGATCGCAATCAAGGGCAAACTATATTGTCATCAAATAAAAAAAACAATTGTTTTCAAAAATTTTACTTAAATTATGTCGATATAAATACTTGCTAAGAACATCACAACCCTATTGTATGACAGAGTAACGAACAATTTCTTTTGTTGTCTATTACCTGATTACGAAAAAAAGAAAAATCAAACGATTTAAAATATTTTATTAATTTTAATAGGTACAATGTTTAAAATTTGTCCCTGCTCAGTTTATTTCATTTATTTAAATAATTTTGTGAGTTTGTTTAGTTTATTTTCATTATTTTTTAACATTGTGACAGAAAAATGAAGCGACATTAATATTTGTAAATTGTGACAACTGACATTTGACTGACAGGTTTTTTGACAAAAATGAAAATAACCTATTAATTGCAACTCAAATGAAATACAAAACATTTCAAAAATTGATGTAATCGTGTCTCGTGATGATAAAAGACATTGAACTTTTTTATTTATCGAACAAGACATGGCAAAATACATTGCTCAAATAATCGTTCTTGGAGCGCAGGTTGTCGGCAGAGCATTTGCTAGAGCCCTAAAGCAAGAGTTACGTGCGTCGCAGGAGGCGGCGAAAAGAGCTGGTGGTGGTCCTGAAGGAGCCAGACGAGCAGCAGCAAATGCCTCGACTGGACTCACATTAGAGGAAGCTATGCAGATCCTTAACATAGAAAAGATAGACCCAGAAAAAGTTAAGAATAGCTATGAACACTTGTTCAACGCGAATGACAAGGCCAAGGGTGGTTCCTTTTATTTACAATCAAAGATTGTTAGAGCTAAGGAAAGAATAGACACAGAACTAAAATCAAGTAGACCCAAAGCAGAACAAAGCCAACCCAACACATCATGAAAATAAAAAAATGTTCCTAGTTTCATTGTACATTGTAGGTGCTTGTTTTAGTAAAACGAATTTAGTTTTCTAAAATATTTTATTACGTAGAAAATGGACACAATAGTGACTAGAATACATCAGTCTTTATAAACTACGAATCTGATTATGTTGTCATTACAATAAAATACTTAGGGCTAATTTTTCATTTGCTTTAAAACATTTTGATACGTTTTGTAATGGAAATCTGTCAAGAGTCCAGTTCATAAGTTTATTAGGCAATAGAAAAATCAACCATTAGTTGTATACCATTCTAATTTAAAACATTTTGCATAAGCATTATAATATGAGATCAAATAAATTTTGCTAAGCATTTATTGGCTTTTAATTCTATTAGAAATATCACAACATCATTGAGGTGAAGTTGAATGAAAGCAGACTGGCCACATAGTTTTAAGCTTGTTATACCACCTAAATTATTCCCTAAATATGGATCCTTTTGAGTGGATACTGCTTTTCCAGACCAATTTTTTACCTCCCGTAAAATTTGTTGGGACAGGTCTACTGTTTGTCAGCTCCTCAATGATATTATGTTTAGAAGTTTGTATAAATGTCTATGTTTATAAATCTTAAATATTGTAAATCTTAATAATGGGCCTTGATTACATAAACTATTAGATACATAGCAATAGCAATTACGTCATATTATTATGGACTTATTCTCTCTCTAAAGTAGATTAATTAATCATTTTATGAGTAAAAGCAAGTACATTGTAGCATCATTAATAAAACATCCTTAATTTACTATTGTACTAATATAAAATAGAGAGTAAAAAATATGTAAAAATATGTAAAAATAAAAAATAAAAATATAAGTTATATAAAAAGAGGTATTTGAGCAACAGAAGACTTTTAAATGATTTGTTCTATTAAAAATATCACTTATATTCTAATTAATTTAATGACTAAACATTTCTTATACATTAATTTCAGTTGGACATCTTGGTGCACAAGTGATCTCTAAGTTTCGTTTTGGTTAAAATCGAAGTTACATGCATTTTCCTTCGGGATTATTATGTAGTTTTTGAAAAACATTGCATAATTCTAACTGCATAGTACATTTACGACAATATCTCGAAACATATCACTTGAATCACATGTTCCAAGCTGTCCATTTATCCTAGAAATGCAATAATATGAGTTAAAAATATTTGTAAAAATACATAGTCCAAATATTGTAAAAACCTCCCAAATTCCAGATTGTTCCCAATACATTTTTTTTTATATATTAACTTTTCATACATTCACAAACACACTTTACAATAAAATCAATAAATACATCATCTGTGGTAAGAAAGAAAATAAATAAATCATTTTGATTCCTGACTAGAATTGATACCTAATGAAACATGTTTCTATTCTAAGTATTTGGCTTATCAATATTTATAATATGTTTGTGATAATTTTAGCAGAATTTGATTTTAATAGATAAAGTAATAGAAATCTGACAAAACAAAGTCTTGCAAAACATCTAATTGGACTGGTAGTATGTAATAACATAAATGCTATTTTTTATGGGTTTAATGCTGTTTTTCTTTATATAACCATAACCACATGATATAGACACAATAGTCAGTTCTGTTGAACACAATCTCTAAATTAAATTCAAAGCTCAAAAATTAAATGCTTATTTTTTACCAGGTAAGGTAAGGCTTTTGAAAAGGATAGCACTACTTATAGACCTGGGTTTTGATTCTGTAAAAGCTGTATTAATCATTGCTAGTCACAATTGTGGCGATTGGCTGAATTTACCGCCTTCTTTCTGCAACAATACATTTTAGCAATAGCGATGGAGTATCAGCCAATCAGAGACGATAGCAATTATTACACTGTAGTAATTTAGAGAATTGCAGCACTGTTTTAGTTGAGATTATGAACAACAGAATTAACATCAGCATATAAATTACACACATACAACACTCATGTGAATATTGAAACACTCAATTATTGATGGTAATATTTTAAGATATGCATGAAAAATTACAACCACATGGACATGGCATGTTAAATATTTGGTCTCACATCTAAGGTTTTACATCCATCAAAACAACCACCTCATATGGACTACATTCAGACATACCCAAAGTGTTGCAAAGCCAACCGTAGAAACCTTTCTCAAAATCACAAACATCCTTCCACCAATTCGCACCACTAAAAGTCAACTGCGCTATACCGGCGTACAACCCTAGCCCAATAGTAAATACTACTATCACAAATGGGTACGACAGAATGACTATGGGTGCCAATAATACCTTCTTGATACAGCTAAAATCTTCGGTAACATGTGTAAATATATTATACCAAGCCATTGTACCCATGTAGAATGAATACATAGCAGAAATACATGCAACAAATGGAATGCAGAGTAAGCTAAATAGAAATATATGTGGTCCATTGTAAAGTGAACACTTTGAGACATCCATTTTATTGTATTCCTCAGCTACAATTGCTGCTTCGATGATCTCAAGTTCTTCCCTCGATATGTTTAACTTTACATCAACATTTTGTCCTTTTTTCTTACCTCTCTTTATGGTCCCAGTCATTGTTAAATATCCTTCTCTATTTTCGGACAATGAACATTCAGGGGAAATTGATCCTTCCGATTCAATTCTTAAAGCGGTGATTTCTGTGTCCGTATTATCAGTTTCAACAATCCCTGGCACAATGTTGACTCTCTTTCGCCTTTTAGCACTGTTTTTGAGACTGTCAGTCAGTGGGCCCATTTCGAAGCTGTTTTCTGATTGAGTTTGTGATAGACTGTTGGGTGTGGGGCAAGAACTTTCGTTGTTGTCAGAATTCAGTATCCTACAGCTTCGTTGCATCTCAATATCATTAAATTCTCTCAAGTCTCCGTGGCTGGAGCATGCATCAGAAGAATTTTCATATATTGGTGACAAATCTATAATTTCACGACTGCTGTTGATAGTCGACAGACTCTGGTAGCCGTTTTTCTGTAGCTTCGGATCTGATTGGGAGTTTGCTTCGTTGTTTTCTTCATCATTTATGTCATTAATTATTGGGAGATTAATCTTCATGTTGGACTTGAGTCCATCCATTGTTGAGTGTATGATACCATTCACTACATGTTCGGAAACAGGTGAGAGACCATTTTTATATTTTGATGGTAATTCATTGTCTCCAACACCCTTAAAGAAAAAATAGAAAAAATAAATAAATTATATTATTAAACTTGCTTTTGTCTGCACCCTCGCTTATATTGAGTTTTCAAACCCTATTTTATCCACTTGCTATTGGGTGCCTACGTCATAACAGCTTTCTGTGGGCCAAATTTCAGTCCGATTCGTGCAGTGCTTTGACCTGTGCATTTACAGATCAGTCAGTCCTTTTATATACTTAGATATAAGATTTCAGGTAAGGTTTCAAGAGCATATTTAAATCTATAACAAGGTAAGGTATATATGATACCACAAAAACCGATAAAAAAATGATAGTAGTAAGTGATATAAACAAGCATACCTGTACAGTAATGATGTGATCAACATGACCGGCGATCGTGATTGATTTTTTGCCATTACGTTTTTTTGGCAGAATAAATATTGGCTGCTCCACCTTAGCCATGGTATGAAAAGAAAATGTATTGAGTTTGTAATTTTAAAATTCGATGTTCGCAGTTTTTCCGATTGCCTTAATCTTTGTTTCTATAAATCAAAACAGACACAAAACATAAACCCTGTCGCCAGGTATTAATTCTTAGACACGCACTTCGAGTTAAATCATTTTTAGAAACGAATATTATCTTATTTAGGAAAATCTGAAAATTCACACCGCCACCATTTTCAATGTTTTCTTTTTTTTTTTTTGCAAGGAAAAGGTTTTTTTTTGTTTTGTGTCAAATCATTCGGATACGTGTATCATTGATGAGGAGGATGAGGCGTCATCGATTTTGTATTTTTAAAGTTTTATATAATGTTTTAAGTCGATTTATAACAATTACTTATTTGTAAATATTACCTAAATGATATTGATATTGCATGATTTTTGACTGATCGATTTCAGATGTGAATTAGGGTGACCAACCCAATAGCTAGCACTGCACCAGTTTATTCGCACTTTGGCAAAAAAGATTAAAATATAAGTTTCTGATTGTGGTTTTTAATTTTCAGATTAAAAAATATTTAGGGGAATTCATATTTTTCACAATCAAAACCTTTCTAATCTGAAAAGTTTTAAAATGACGTCAGTATCGTAGTTGAAAGATATCGTTCTGGAGTTCCCGAAGTTTTTCGGCCATTTTGACTCATCGACGTTAAGGGTCAGTACTTACTTAATAATGATTTAACTGTGGTTTTATTTGAGTTTTAATAATATAATTTTTTTCAATTGATTTTCTAAGTATTATTAGTTACTAATTCAAAAAGTAAATGAAACTTTCCCGTTATTTCATTGCAAAACAAGGGGTGTCAGTATCTGGTTACAAAATTTGGAGATTTTCCTGTTTATTAACACTCCGAAGCGATTCGATTCCCTAGCAGACTGGGAGTCTGTAGACGATCTTAACAAGTGTGTGTAAACTGTCCATACTCTGGAGTCTAAATTCTTTAAGACCCATCACACGAAAAGGACCAAGAAGTTCTCTGACCTTACTCTCAAACTGATGGAAGACAGACAAGAGATGAGACTTCAGTCGTCAGCAGACGCGGATGCCTACTGGTAAGTTAATAGGCAGATCTCTAAGAAAAGAACTCGCGACCTGCGGGCCTTAAATACCAAGTGTATTAAAGATACCATCTAGTGGAACAGAAGTTCCATTCCAAAGTGTCCGTGAGAGATCTATCTATCGGACAGAGCCAGCTGACGCGGCTGAAAACTGACGAAGGCTGTCACGTTTCTTCTCCACCTGAGGTATGGAGAGAGGTTGAGAAGTTCTATGGGCAGTTATTTATCACGAAATAATAATCATTCAGCGGACGATGGAGAGAGCTATGCTCGGAGTATCCCTCCGAGATCATATCAGAAATGAGGATATCTGTAAGAGAATCAAAGTCACAGACATAGCTAAGCGAAACTGAAGTGGAAATGGGCGGGCATATAGTTCGAAGAGCTGATGGTCGATGGGATCCTATGGTGTTGGAGTAGCGATCCCGTACCGGGAAGCTAGGTGGACCGACGACATCAAACGAGTCGCAGAGAGCCGCTGGATTCAGGTAGCGTAAGACCGAGGCCTGTGGAAGTCCATATAAGAGACCTTTGTCCAGCTATGGACGTCTGTCGTTTAATAAAGACTATGTTTACGTTTTCTTATTAAATATGTAAGGGTGTTTGTTTTAAATATAATAAATATAAAAACATTAAGTCACCTACAGTTACTATTTAAAGAATTTCCGTATATTATTTCGTAATAAAATCTATATTCTAAAAGACTTCCGTAGGTAGCCTAGCGTTATATTTCCCTTAAACTCTATTAAAATCTGAGTGTTGATAATTGGATAATTTTGTGCCCATAACTGGTAACAAATGTGCGAATAATTGGAGACTGGGTCATTTTTCAATCTTATTTAAAATTCTAGTTGATTTAAACAAAAAAATTTCAATTTCTTCTTTAATTATATATTTTATTAAACAAGTAACCTTATGAACACAGTGATTTATAGAATTTGGTTAAATTTATACTTAAAAAACATATTTGAAATAAGATAAACTCTTAAAGTGCCCATAATTGGGTCTGCCACCCTAATTTTATTGTGTACCTACTTATGTCAAAGGTGTATGTGTAGTCTATGTGGTCAAATCAAATTGTGGTGGTCTATGTGGTCTATCGTAGTCTATGTTTGAAATAACCTAGAAAGAGATAATATTTAAATAACTTTCTGAGTTATCATAACAATTTTTGACTAAAACTCCTATCATTATATTACAATAATGCTAAAGGTAAGTCTTTGTTTGACTATATGCATAAACTTTGTGGTTTTTGCATATGTAAACATTAACATAACCTCTTTCTAGGGTCTAGTGAGTCTAGTGACCGGCGGAGCTTCAGGTCTTGGAAAAGCGACAGTAGAAAGGCTAGTACAAAATGGAGGGAAAGTTGTCATACTAGATATACAAGGTACAAGGGCACGGGAAGTAGCGAAAACCCTTGGTGAAGATGTTCATGTTTCTGTAGGCTGTGTAAGAAACCGTTTGTATACCCTTGATTATTTGGCTAATAAGTAAATAAATATTTCCTGTCTGGAGCAGTGATGACATCTTGCAATCAGAAGGGTTTCGAGTTCGGTTCCCAGTTAGGTTTGATGAAAATAAATATCATTTTTTTCAGTCACTAATGTAATTTGTAATATTATATATACTTCTTAAATATTTCTAGGTAACATCAGAAGAAGATGTCAAAAAAGCATTAGATGTTGCTAAAACAAAGTTTGGGCGATTAGATACGCTTGTCAACTGTGCAGGGTTCGCGCAAACTAGTCAAGTGTACAACTTCAATAAGGATAAGGAATCTGGACTGGATAGTTTTGTTAAATGTATAAATGTAAGATTTACTTTGTAATCCTTTTTTAAAAGAAAATCATGCTTAACATAACTTAATACAGTGTAACCTCGATATAACAAATCGGAAGGGAACAAGTAAAAATTCGTTATATCAAGTAATTCGTTGAACTGAGGTTTGTTATGTTGAGGTTAGGTTGGTCTAAAATTTGTTATAAAGAGGTTTTACGAAAAAAAAACGTGTCGAAACATGTCGCGACATGACTCACATACTATGGAGTTAAGAGTCATGTAATGGCGGGAACTTTATATAAAGGTTTTGGGTTGACAAAATTCGTTAATTAGAGGTATTTACCCTTTTTTTGATAGTTGAAAATTCGTTATATAAAGAGGTTCGAAAAAAATGTTCGCAATACAAAGGCATATTTTACATTGACTCTTATGGACAATTCAAGGGGATTACGAAAAATTTGTTAAATCGAGGAAATCGTTATATTGAGGTTCGTCATATTAAGGTTGCACTGTATTCCTTTTTCCTCTCTAAGTGCTAGAAGTACGTACAACAAATTGGCTTTGATATCATTTTGATAGATTTTCATTTCGTCAGATTTTTTTTTTCAGATTTTCGTTTCATCACATTTTTTTTCAACAGTAAAAGTACAATGAAACTAGGGTTTCAGCCATTGACCTTTTGGTTTTAGTCCACTGCTCTGACTGTTAAACTATTGCTTTTATTCTTCCCTTTAATCTTTGGAATAAGTCCGGAGGATAAAATTTTTATTTTTAAATAAATTTTCTTTATTTGGAGGGAGGATGGATTCTAGTTCCCGTGACGATCAAAAACCTTTATTCACAGATAAAGTAGCGGGAATCATCTAGTCTACTCTTTCTTTCAGGTAAATACGATAGGCACATTCAATACAATACGACTAGCAGCGGGTCTGATAGGTAAAAACCAGCCGACAGAAGACGGTTACAGAGGTGTCATAATCAACACAGCATCAACAATTGCATATGAGGGTGATATCGGCCAAGCGGGGTATGCTGCGTCCACTGCGGCTATCATTGGTATGACACTACCTATCGCGAGGGATCTGTCGTCACAGGGGATCAGAGTTATGACCATTGCACCAGGTATATTATCAAATTATCACTTCAAACGCCTGCACTGGTAGCATGGGCAGGAGATAAAAAATGTATCCCCCGATTTTATCCACTGACAGGGGATAAACTTACCTTCTCCCTATGCTAAATCATGGTGATAGGGTAAAGGAGAAGTAAATCCCTATTTGACATTACAAGTGGAGCAACTTCCCCCAGCTAGAGCATGGGACAAATGAAAGAGATAAACTAGTCCTTTTTTGACTTCTGAAAGGGTCAAACGAAAACAAAAACCACAGACAAAAACAACCTATGAATCACCTATTAACTGTCAAAATTACGAGTATAGATAAAAATAATGACTTTGAGATCGAATTGACATAAATTTTGAAGTATTGTGGTATTTGTACCTCCTACTTCCATGATTTTCTAATAATGGCAATAATTGTGGGGATAAATTTTCTCCCATTTTATTCACTGTCAATATTCTTTCCACCGCTGTGCCCATGCTCGACGGGTGGATAAAACTAAGCGAGGGGATAAGCATTTTATCCTTTTCCCGGGGATAAAATTTCTCCCGCCCATGCTACCAGTGCTGGGAATTTTCTCCGTATTTTTCAAGTAGGCGTTAAACGCCAGTTTTGCGTTGCTTGCAAACTCAAATTACGTTGCAAATGCAAACGGGCAAATAAGAATGCATGAAGGAATGAGCTCTAATTCAATGTGATTATGGTTACTTTTAATTTGACACTAAAGTCATAGAATATGAATATGATCAACTGAATTAAATCTTATACTAATGTCCTCCCGCCCGAATCCGGCCACGGCGGCCAATCTCCACAGAGATTAGCCATCTGCGCGGGAGATATTATAGTGCACAAGTGTATGCGCAATCACGGGTGCACTCTCTATTCCCTCACTCTCATAGCTCAATGGGACTGAAAATCCGACATGACATAAAACAGATCAGGCACAGGACCGACGGCTTTACGTGCTCTCCGAGGCACGGGGGTGACTCACCACCGACTTCCTAACTCCGGGCTAGTGCTGAAAATTTCTTAACAGAAAACCCAATACATTTTTGGCCCGACCCGGGAATCAAACCCGGGACCTCGTCATCTGCAGTCGAACTTGCTAACCACTAGACCAACGAGGCAGTCATCAAATTCAAAATTCAAATTCAAATTAATTTATTTCATGTAGGCTAACTTGTAGCTCTTATGACACGTCACAAATCTATCACCGGTTCGGAATGCAGATTCTGCTGAGAAGAGCCGGCAAGAAACTCAGCAGTTGCTCTTTTCAAAAATTTTTTTTTTTTACAAAGCTATGCTATGTATACAGTGCTTCCACAATAAAGCTTCAAAAATGCAAAAATGCATACGTAGGTACACCAATCCACCATCATAAATCTCATACTAACCCCATAGTAGTGTGCCATTGATTGGTTGTTAATTATGCTGATTTCTTTCACAGGTGTTTTCGAGACTCCGTTAGTAACGTACCTACCGGACAAGATGCTAGAATTTATTAAGCGCATGACGCCATTTCCCTCGAGACTGGGCAAGCCAGAGGAATTCGCACACCTTGTCACATGTATAATAGAGAATCCTATGCTGAATGGCGAAGTTATACGGCTCGATGGTGCCCAAAGATGGTTCCCGCTTTAGGTATTGTAGAATAACTTGTCTAGATCTGGAAATAAATGGAAGGGGTCATTGTCATTTCTTATTCTTAGATCTATAGAGCGTGCTCAAGCTAGAGGTTAAAACGAGACACAAATATGCTCTGACATAAATCTGTCTCGTTTTAAGTCTGAGCAGAGTGAGAGTGCGGTCTATAGATTTCAGCCTTAGGCTCAAGGTACATTGCTGTGGAGTAGAAAGTGCACGACGCGATGCGATTGCAAAAGTAGGAGGAGGTTCTGTTAATATTACTCAGTAAACTGGTTTAAGAAAGGTAAAGATAAAAGTATTCTATTTTTATTTTTCGAAAGCAGCATCATAATATTAATTTACATTACAAACATTACATAGTGTAAATAAATATCTATACTTAAGTAAAATTGACTAATTTTTACGGCCGCTTTTGTTGAGTTTTACGTCATAAATTACGATGTAGAAGTAATTTTTAGTTTGCAATATTTTAAAACAGGCGGATAGACAGACATAGGTACTTGGCGAAACTAACTTAAGAGATCCTTATTGTTTTACTACGGAAGCCTAAAAAAGAGTGTCGCGTCGCATCCACTCTCACGCAATGGGCCTTGAGCCTTATACTTAAGTTGAAACATTGTGTACTGTATATGAAATGTAATGAGGCATTTAAAAACAAATAATGTAGCTTTATTAAGAATTAAATAGAATAATATAGGTTTAAATATAAATATTGTTTATAGAAATACGCATTTTATTTTTGAACCAACTTTTCTCCGCGGTATATTCATAGTAATCTGTGGCCCGCGGCTTCGCTCACGCTAAGTTCGTATTTTCAAACTCACTATTTTACTTCAAAAATCCTTTATTAGCGGATGCCTAGAGCCTACGTAATAATAGCTGTCTATATGCCAAAAAGTGCCTAGTTTGAACCCCGAGCGAGCGAAGGATTCTTGTCGGTGTTTTATAGGAAATATTTCGGTGAATGTGCTGTTCGATCTTGTCCCCCTTCACCTTTTTACCACCGCACTGCAAGACATAGGGAGAGCTTCCATCCCTACGTCGTTGATATTCCATCTACGCGCACCAAGCGCTTTAAGTCTTCATTCCTGATTCGCACGGCTAGGGTCTGGAATGCTCTTCCAAGATCTGTGTTTCTTAACACGTACAATTTGGGTATCTTTAAAACAAGAGTGAATGGGCATCTTCTAGGCAAACGCGTTACACCTTAGACCACATCATCACTTTCCATCAGGTGTGGTAGTGGTCAAGCGTGTGCCTATAATGTATATAAAAAAAATCTACCTACTCTTTTGTCTTATTCTATTCATTTTTCTTTATTTTTTTTAAAGAATATTAGCCAAACTTAAGTTAACTAATATCCTCCTATCCCCTCCAAATAAGCGGAAAGCTTGTACTAAGAGTGGATACGACAGTAGTGCAACGGGTGGGGTTCGAACTTGCCACCTTTCAGTTTTCAGGCACCCTTAACTGTTAGGCTATTGAGACTTTATAGAACGTGTTGCGCGAACGTTTCGGAGAGCCAACCTTGGGTAGGTAAGTACCTATTCCAAGTTATATCACGTGATCTTCTGTAACGAATGTGTTTGTGCGAACAAGCAAGGAACAAACGATCTTGATTTACAGTTGCTCCTGTTATTTCGGCTGTTATTTAGACGTCTCCGCATGAATGGAGGCTTGATTTACTCAACCCACTTCAAACGAACAAAGAAAAAAGTTTGTGAAGGCCTTCCTTTTATTTAGGGATTGGGATTATCTTGTGATGGTGCAAACACATTGAGTTAAGGTAGGGTAAATGCCTAGAAAAAGATGAATAAATATAAAATGTTTAAACAGAATGTCTTCTTTATTCTGTTCAGTAGAATGTATCTAACGCCGAATTTACACTGCGAAATTAATGGCATGAAATTAGTTTCATCAATAAATTCACGTGTAAACTTCTTTCATTATGCATTCATTAATTTCATGTATGAAATTAGAAGTTTGTACGTGAAATTGTTGATAAAATTAATGTCATGAAATTAATTTCGTGCTACTAATTTTGCAGTGTAAATTCTGAACAAATTAGATCAAAATCGGTCAATAAGCCGTGTTAGAATAGTTATTGTGGTATTAAACGGATACCTAGTTACTACCTAGGTATTCTAAGAAATTGTTGGCATATTGTGGCGTTATAATAGTTAACTATTTCATACTGACCTAACTGCCTGTCTGGTGAACTATCTTAAAACTTCTAACTATTAGGTAGGCAACTAGCTACTTGGTAATTCTGTTTCTACTGTTAAACTGTACTATCTCGAATAGATTTAGCTTCTCAATTAATAAAGGAAAATAGTCAAAATATGCCCTGTATCGATACACGTAGGTAGGTATAATGCGATTCAAATATCAATAGGAATGAGAAGCCGCCATTTTCTGTTTCTATCTCACTCAGTGCATACCACATATGAGCAGGACATAAATATAAAATGGCTGTTTGACAGTCCTATTCTCATTTGAACCGCATTATAAGTATCTACCCGTGATTCTCGACATGAGGGGCGAGTAGGAATTTCAGCAGAAAGAGTCTGCTGCATCGATCGCATTAAAGAATTAATGTTGACGACATCAGCAGAGGTCTAGGCTGGCGTAATTCCTGTCGCGTTATCCGACGCGCCTGATGCTGCTGACGTCTATTGCTGCTTTTGTGGCTCTTGCTCTTATAATTCTTCTTGCGTTAATGTGCTATCTCCTTTACATATTATACCTTAAAAAGATTGTAAACTCCTTTTGTGAGGTAATTTGTAATGTCGGACATAAATACTCCAAACGCCCACTGTTCGTTATTGTTACTATATTTTTATTTATTTTATTGGATATGTTTTTTCTAAAAAAAAAAAAAACAATAAAAAGCATTGTCACCGACCATTGAAGGGGAGACGCTATATTAATATAATTTAATTTCAAATCTGCTGAAGTACTGGACTATCGGGACAATTTTTTTATAAAGAATAGTAGCCAAGCTGAATTCGACGAATATTCTTCTCTCCCCTCCAAATAAGCGGAAAGTTTGTGTTAGGAGTGGGCACGACAATAGTACAATTCAGTTATCAGTCCGCGCCCTTAATCTTTGGGCTATTGAGGCTTATCATCGGACCGTGTTGTAGTTTTCCTCAATTTTCATTAAAATGTGTCACATTCAAGCCCAAACATTACGAGTAGGTATTATGTTGTAAACTAGCGTTAGACGTCTAACAGAGCGATGATTTCAAAAAGGTAGCACAAGCTTTTCGCTTATTTGGAGGGGAGAGGAGCATATACCTACGTCAAGTTCAGCTTGGCTGATATTCTTTAAAAAAAAATGCAGGTTTGTTTTGACTCTTAAGTGTTAGACTTGAGCTTCAAAGAGTGCGACGGGTGTCTTGTGATCCTACGATCATTTGGACTTAAAAAAGACCGTTCAGCTGGGAATAGAGACTGAGTCTTCTCTTAGCCGTGTTGCTTGATGCTGGTTGTACTTACACATTTTTATTAATTTTATCATACATATTTTATGTATCTAGTAGTACAGAATAGGATAATAAAATTAACCATTTCAACCAATTTAGTGTTATACGAATTTAATTCTTACAGCCATTCACTCAAGGGCATTAATAGGGTGCAAGTGTATAAATGTATACTACCGTCCAATTGATTTCGAAGTGAATTCAAAAGAAATTTTATCTCTATTGAAATCAAGGGACATCGGTACCGAAAACTAAAGAAAAATGTTTTAAAAGCACCCCGTAGAGTTCGCTGACCCTTAACTTAATTTGATCCCTAAATCAATAGCTATAAAGTTCCTTTTGGCGTGTGCGAGTCTCAAAGTCGTATATAAGAGAACAATCGTGCAGGGATCATCAATCATACTTGTCAAAAACATCGTACTCGCTTTGTGGAACATGTCACATATACTTTTATGACAATCCAATATGCCTTCTGTATACCTACCTACCATCTACGTAAGTAATATTAACGGTAGGTAATTATCTAATTCAAAATATTTTCGGTAGAAAAATTACACTGCTTGTGAAGTTCCGTCAAAATCTGCATAGTATTTAAAAAGTTTAGGTTAGGTTACAATTTTTTTATTTCATGTAGGCAAACTTGCGGCTCCATTTGACAAGTAGAATATAAAATAAAAGAAGATATAAATTAAATATAAAGGCATTATATATTATGTATTAAAATATTGTCATTTAAATGTTTTTTTCAATTAAAATTAAGTTGAGATAATACACGATTCCATGTTGTAATTAATTAAAAAACTGAAAAAAAATGTCGGAAAAGATAAGAGAAATATTTCTCTTTCTGAGCGACTCAGAATGTTCTACTGAAGAATTCTTTCTCATGGTCTTAGTTTTCACTTTTCATTAGCATTTCCATGAATAAACCCTTCAATAAAAGAAATTAAAAAAAAAAAAATAGCATTTCCTTTACATCCTATACAACATCTTGGTGGGTACATACATACACTTAGATTAATTACATTTAATCGAAAAAGGAAGTTTAAATAAGTACAAGCATTTAAATATAAAAACATATTGATTAGCGATTTCTCACGTCATTAATCCTCGAGCCATGTTTTGAATAAATTACTTTCTGTTAAGGAAACTTTTGTGTATACCAAATACAAGGAAAGTTTTAAGAGAAACCCAGTTCGGTAAAGGCAAGTAAAATCAGCAATGTATATCGAACACGTAACATTTTCCGTCGGGACTACATAATTTTGCTATAGCTACCACACACCGCGTTTCGAGATGTTTTCAACTAATTTGCTACTTAATTGTCTTTGAAAATAATTACACGATTTAAGAAAATGAGACCTTGTCATCTTGTACATGTGCAATTTAGTACAATCTTGTTACTTTTTCATCAACAAATTAGTGCTTTTCGTCTCGCAATTTCCAAATTAGTCCGTCGTACTTCTGAGTATGGATTCTAACGTAGTAACATGTTTTAATTAACGCTAAAGAACAATATGTACATTGTTTTTGATGACCTCCCACCCTGGCGCATGGCCGAACGCTATCACATTACACTATCAGTTATCACACTAATCTATATATATAAAATTCAAAGTCCTGACTGACTGACTGACTGACTGAGATATCAATGCACAGCCTAAACTACTGAAGTTAGAAACTTAAAATTTTTACAGTTGGTTTCTTTTATGACGTAGGCGCACACTAAGAAAGGATTATTCCAAATTCCAACCCTAAGGGGTTTAAATAGGGGATGGAAGTTTGTATGAAAGTCCGTCATTTTTCAAGTTATATCCATGAAACTTTGTATTTAGGCTTTTAAATAAAAATAAAGAAACACATGTTTCACAGATTTTGAAAAATCCACCCCCAAACGGAATAAATAGGGTATAAATGTTTGTATGAAAGTCCGTCATTTTACAAGTTATATTATTTATCTATGAAAATCTGTATTTTGCCTTTCGATTAAAAATAAAGAAGGACGTGTATCACAGTTTTTGAAAATTCCACCCCAAAACCTAATTCCACGCGGACGAAGTCGCGGGCGCCCTCTAGTATTATATATGCCTCGTTGGTCTAATGGTTAGCAAGTTCGACTACGGATGACGAGGTCTCGGGTTCGATTCCTGGGTCGGGCCAAAAATGTATTGGGTTTTCTATTAAGAAATTTTCATTACTAGCTCGGAGTTAGGAAGTTAGCAGTGAATCACCCTCGTGTCTCGGAGAGCACGTAAAGCCGTCGGTCCTGTGCCTGATCTGTTTCCTGTCGTGTCGAATTTGCCGTCCCATCGGACTATGAGAGTAAGGGAATAGAGAGTGCATCTGTGTTTGCGCACTCATTTGTGTACTATAAGATCTCCCGCGCAGATGGCTAACCTCTGTGGATATTGGCCATTCGGTCGGGAGGGCAATTTTTTTTTTATTTAAAAAAGAATATTAGCCAAACAAAGTTTGACTTATATTCTCCTCTCCCCTCTAAAAAATCGGAAAGCTTGTGCTAGGAGTGGGTACAAGAGTGCAACGGGTGGGGTTCGAACCTGCGACCTTTCAGTTTTCAGTCCGCACCTTTAACTTCTATTGAGGCTTCAAATGCATTCATTAAATTCTAATTCTATCAGGTACATCAATAGAACCAAATGCATGAATTCATTAAGTATGAACTGAACACTAAATATGAATTTATGATCTTGCAAGTTGTTCTTGAATTCAAACCTCAGGAATCTGAATGGGCGAGATTCCGAACAAGCAATTTGATTTATTAATAGGTTCAAATAGCAAATCCGCTTCAATGAGATCAAGTTGAATACTAGGTATAATTCACGAGGGCGCGTGAGCTTTACTTGTGGTTACGTCGTGTACATGCATATTGCGTAAGTGTGCGTGCCTGTCTGGAGCCTAGGTGGGAACAGCCAGTCGCGAGCAAGCTCTCGCGCACACTTACAGATACGACACACACACAACCATGAGCCACGCTGCCTCGTGAATTGTAAGAACTGTATGTACTTACTATGTACCCGTCTACCTAGAGAGACTATTTTGTCAAATAAAATTATTAGACAAATCAAATTATTAGACAAATCAAATAGTATTTGTATAATTATAATTATACAAACACTAGCTGATACCCGCGATTTCATCCGCATTTACCTGAAGACCTCCAGGCGGTGGAAGAAAAGCTATTATATCCCTTCAAGACCGTCCGCTACGACCTTAAACTGCATCGTCACTCACCATCAGGTGATATCGTAGTCCAGGGCTAACTTGTCATAAAATTAAAATAATATACGTAATATATAATTTGATTAAGCTGGTAGCGAGACAGAGCAACAATGCTTGTAATCTGGATGGATTATAAATAACCTCAGTGGGTCATTGTATGGCGCCCTGCTAACTTCGGCTACACACGGGTTTGCAGAACAGGCAACGTTTAGATAATCAAAAATATGGTAACGGAACCACAGAATACCTAATAGTATAGTTCTTGCAACTCACGAGGGCGCGTGGCTCATGGTTGTGTCTGTGTGTCGTATTTGTATAAGTGGGAGCGAAAGCTTGCTCGCGCCTGACCGCTCCCACCTAGGCTCCTGACAGGCACACAAACGCAATATGCATTGTCTGGTCCCATAGCCAGTGTGTCAATGATATCCCGTAGTAGACCGGTTGTTATGTAACAGCAGTTGCATAAGACAAAAGACCGGAGCAGACAACGATTTAAGCGATTTTTATAGGCCCATTGTTTCAATAATACCTTATGGATCTTTATGGATATAGACCGCTTAAATGAAAACCCTTTAAATTATTGTTATTTTGTCATACTTTTACTGATAAAGTCTTTTTGTTGTTAACCCTTGGCGAAAAAGGAAGGGTGAAAAAAAAAAATTCCGCTATGGGCGCCGGGCGGTCTATTGCATTTATTTATAATTCTTTGACGGCAGCAACGGCAACTAGCCACGGTCAAAGCCTCCCACCAGACCAAACTTACTTAGCGACTTAACTGCTGCTAAAGACGGTATTTCGTGATGACCACGACCGCTCTACGAATAATGTTACAAAGAAGGAGAAATATTTTTTCATAGAAATTCCTGTCGACAGCTTCACACGGCGCGTCCGCCGCGTTCAAATTCAGTCATTACTTTAAAGATGTTTAACTAGCTAATGAAGTCCATGTATTTATTGCTATGTACGGGCTACGGCCCGACGTTATAACTCAGACTTGTGTAAAATAGTAGAGAGATATTCTCACCAACAGTTAGTGTTCCCACTTAATTACAATATGGGGTTATTCAAGGGGCGAACCAATAAGTTCCTGAAAAGCCGGCAACGCATTGGTGGTGCCTCTGGTACTACAAGTGTTTATGGGCGGCGGTAGCATATAAAAAAAACATCAGGCTCAAATCTGTAGACAGAACTTTCACTCAAAATCAAGACAGAGTAAAACGAGATAGATTTATATAAGAATATATTTGTGTTTCGCTCTATCTTGAGTCTGAGTTGAGTCAGAGCACGCTCTATAGATCTCAGCATTAGTCTTTACTTAATAGGGTAAAAGTGGGAGAGACGCCATACTTTTTGTTGAAATTATGAAAAAAATAGAAAAAATCATTTTAAGCCAACCATTTATTTTTTATTCGAAAGGTACTTTAGTATTAAGTATTACAATTGTAATTAAGTAATTTTAGAATTAACATAAAAAGAAACGAAAAATAAAAATTGTAAGTACACAGCAGGCCGTCTCTTCCACAAAGTGTGGGAGAGATGCCATATAGTATATAGTAATAAATATCTTGAGGACCTAGTCCAGCCTTTTTGGTATCACCAGTCTTGAGACGTCTGCTCAAGGTGCGAATCGGTATTCCATAAAGTCTTTGAGCTTCATTTTTCGATATTTCACCATTTTTCGATATTTCACAATTTTTCACTTTTTTCATGGGCAGAATTAAGTTTTTCTCAGTCCACTGCCCTCTGGCCAATGTATGCTTCTTCACGTATTTTCTTGGCATTCTATAACCAATAAAAAAAGGTAGTTAGTAAAAAAGAAAATATCCTACACATACACTTTTGCAAAAGGTGGCATCTCTCCTCATTTTATGGGAGAGATGCCATGTAGATATAAAATACGAAAGATATTTAGTTACATGGCGAAATCTAATTAAAATAAGTAAATAATAAACAAAATAATACAATAAAACCAAATCTTACCTTACGGCGTCTTTTTTTCACATTTAACACTCATCAAAACCGCAGCGACTCAAAATTTTCGTCGAAAAAATTTACGCGATGAAATAAACTTTTCGTCAAACACATGTCACACTCGAGTGCAATCGAATAAGAACTGAGACGTTGCGAAGGAATCGTCTATGGGTAATTAAAAATAGTGAGAAATATATCTATCTATTTCTCCCTCACTGAATTACCAAAGGTATGGCGTCTCACCTCACATGGCGTCTCTCCCACTTTTACCCTATTATAAATGCGAAACTCATTAACACAAGATTTTTACTTATTTGGACTGGAGAGGAGAGGAGAATATTAGTCAATTTCAGCTTGGCTTATTTAAAAGAAATTTTTTTTTGAAAGGAAAAGGTGACTGATTTGGAAAATTCTTTTTTTGTTTGAAAGCGTAGGTATTCTTCCCAGGTGGTCCCATTGTCATCAGGTCAGCATCTGATGGTGGGATCCTGGAGAAATCGAGGAAATTCTTCAAATTTTCACACAATTGATAAACTTTGAAAGCACTTTTAAAAGTTTATTTGAATAAAAAATTATTCTATTCTATTCTTTGCAGTGACCTTTGAAGTCGGTTTTTTAAACAGTATTTTATATTATTACTGCAAACGTCTTTTTCTAAATAAGCCGAGGTCTATAGATATTCATTTACGCCGATTTCTGTCTATTTATTCCGTCTGTCTGTGCACCACCATCCTAATTACTTGTATCGTAAATTTCCATACATTGACCGGCATACGCTAAATTCTACACGTCTCGAGAGACGACTCGATGTTCATATTGCCTTTGTATGGGGTTCACGGAATGTAAATAATTACCCTCTACCACTAGTATGAGCCCGGGACTTATTCATCGTGACAAATGAAACCATACGTTTTACGTCAAGTAAATATTATTTTCATACACAAAGCGCACCTGGTGGTAAGTGACGATGCAGTCTAATAGTGATATCTTAAATCTTAATCGTTTTAATTCAGTCTTGAGTCTGAGTTTAGTGAGAGTGCGGTCTATAGATTTCAGTCTAACGGAAACGGCCCAACCTAAGAAAGGTGAGGCTAAAACTCAAAAACGGCTAAAATTAACGGCTAACGGTGGTTAAAAAAAAATAGGCAACATCCAAAAGAACAACTGAAAATTAAAAAAGAGTCAAAATTGGTAATTTTGCATATTAATCACATTTCAGATTACTTTTATTAGATAGTTGTCTATGTACATTTCTAGTAAAAATTTACCAGCCTATGCCTACCTCTTATAAAGGATAATACTACCAGCGAATGTAAATAAGTCTAAAAAGTTTTTTTACAAGCAGACCCTGAATAATCGTGTTTGTTTAGGTCATGTTAATTATGAGCGAACAAACATTGCGTTTTGTCTCTCTATAAAGGCTTGGACATATAAAACGCGACGGCGACGTGTCCGACGCGGTTCCTAGAAGTTTTAATACAATAATCATCAAGCACACACACAGTGCGTGCATAGGTGACTCTAGTCTCTAGTACCCTTAGATTCCGAGTATCGAAACAAACAGATAACGTCAAAGTAAATTATATACCTATTTATTTAATGTAGAACATAGCAAATAAAAAATTAAATTAAATTAATTAATTTAAAGTAAATTAGTTAAAATCCAGAATAATTAATACGCCTCAAGCTCTTTGTTATACAAATTGTACATCCTGTACTACTTATTTTAATTCGGTTTTTACTTTTTTGCTGTCGATGTATGGATGAATTCAAAGCTTGAAAACAAGCTAAGTAGGTACATAGTTGAATTCCATTTTATTTTGACATTATTGATTTTGATGCTCGAAATCGAAAAACTTTGTTGCGATGAATGGGACTATCTATAAAAGAATATACATCTTATAAACAAGAGACTTTAGGTCCCTTGTACTCTGACGTTAAAGTATTGTCTATAACGATTTTTTTTTATAAAGAATATTAGCAAAGCTGAACTTGACTTTTATTCTCCTCTTTCCTCCATTGTGGAGATGTGCAAACTCACGTGCAGAGGAGTTGCTACTGCATGTTTCATTATGCAGTTTTTTTCTCGCAAAACGAACACGTTTATGCGCGCGGTGAGTGTGACGCCCTGCAGTGCCATTGCTGATCTAAACTTTGAAGGGACGGTGAGGTCATGCATAAATAAGTATTAAATATCTGTCCGTCATTCTGAGTATCCTTTAATTATGGATGCAGGGTTAAATGTAGATTGATTGGGAAAAATAAAAAAAAGTTGCTTCCTTTACGTAGGTATTTATTTATTTTTATGAATTCATTCATCTGAACTGGCCCGAGATATCCTTTTGAATGTGTAGGGCTACCATCACTAGTCACCACACTGGCCAATAATTGCGTTTTTTTTATTCGATCGATGACAAGATACTCCTTGACTGCAATCTCACCTGATGGTAAGTGACGATGCCGTCTAAGATGGAAATGGGCTAACTTGGAAGGGTTATGTTATACCCGGTTATAATCGGTTATAATCGATTTCTACACGCCATCGTGCCGGAACGCTAAATCGCTTGGCGGCACGTCTTTGACGGTAGGGTGTAGTCATAGCCAAAGCCTCCCACCAGAGACAATTAGAAATTATTATAAATTCCTAAATTGCCCCCATCTTTCATGATTTCGTTTCTTCTGAAAACAAATAAATAATCATTTATCTAATACTATCGGAAAAGTATCCTCTATCTAAGAGATAATATTTTATGGAAACCTCTAATGCATTTCTAGAGTATTACCTAAATTGAGGCAATAGCGCGGCGTGCACACTGACAGATTACCGCCATTGTTTCGTGTGCAATAAAGATTGCTTATTATCGAGCAAAGTATAGAATTTTAGTACATATTGTACAATTATGTATTTACATTAGTAGGTACATACCTACATTCAACTTTTTACCCAACTACGGTGCGCAAAGGAGGGTAATGTGTTTATCACCCTATGTATGTATGTATGTATGTGGCGCTCTGGAGACTAAACGCGTGGGCCGATTTTGATGATTCTTACGTCAATCGATTTGCGATAATCTTGGGAGTGTCACTAAAGACACTAGGTACAGTCATCAAAATTCAATATGGCGACTACCAGACGCCTTACTTACTTCTACTGAAGTGAATTTTAATTTTATTTTTAAATGTTACCTTACCTTTATTTGTTTACAGGGTCCTCTTACAGGCTCTCATGTGTAATGTATATGTATCTGTTACATGTGAAATACAAAATAAAGAATATGAATATGAACCATAGCAATGTATAACAATTCACAACTGTCGTGCTAAGACAGCTGACAGTCGATCGCGTAGGCTAGTGATCAAAGCTGACTGAAAAAACATAGCACATAGGTAATTCAAGCGCAAGTAATATTGTACTCATAGCGAATCAAGTATGGAGATTCCTAATGCACTTGTAGGGTATTACCTAAATTGAAGCCCATAAGGCAGCGTGCATAATGAAAGATTACCTGTATTGTTGCGTGTGAAAAGGAATTTGCTGCGGCCCATATAAAAGACATCAACGCGGAGACGCTGCTACGTGGCTACGAAGCAAGGAAGGATAATGTATCTACAAAAAACCTCTGGTACGTTGCTCGTCCAATAGGAGTCCTCCTGTCAATCGATTTGTCTTTAATACGAGCATATCTTATACATACATATTAGATACTAGCTGTTGCCCGCGACTTCGTCCGCGTCAATTTATGTTATTATGATCCCGATTAAGAAGTTTAAAAAAAATTCAAAAATTCAAAATTCAAAATTTATTTATTTCATGTAGGCTACCCTGTAGCACTTATGATATGTCACAAATCTACCACCGGTTCGGAATGCAGATTCTGCTGAGAAGAACCGGCAAGAAACTCAGCAGTTGCTCTTTTCAAAAATAAAATAAAATAATTTTACAATAAGTAATAAAACTAAGCTAAGTATACAGTGCTTCCACAGTGAAGCTTCAAAAATACAATACATATAAAAAAAATATATATTTTAAATATGGATAATTTTCCCCGTTTTTGCAACATTTTTCACTGATGCTTCGCTCCTATATGCAGCGTGATGTTATATAGCTTAAAGCCTTCCTCGATAAATGGACTATCCAACACAAAAAGAATTTTTCAATTCGAACCAGTAGTTCCTGAGATTAGCGCGTTCAAACAAACAAACTCTTCAGCTTTATATATTAGTATAGATTACATACATATATACTTGCTTGAGCAAAAGCCAAAATGGTCTCCGGTTTCTCCGGACGTGGCAGATTTCCGTCCCATCGGACTATGAGATTGAGAGAACAGAGAGTTTATCTGTATTTGCACACACACCTCTGCACTGTAATATCTCCCGCGCAAATGGCCAATACCCTGGAGATCCATGGAGGTCGGCCGAATGATAGGCTTATTATAATAAATTCAAGATGGCGATTGTATTTCTTATTTCAAAAATCTTAAACATAGAACAGGTAGATAGTAATTACTAATGATTTTACGACCACATATATTTTTTATAAAAAACATTACTACGAATATGTTTAGAACATTTTATGTGAATCAAAATGAGAAATGTAAAACCTTTGCTTGGACACTAGACAGTGACTAATCTGTATGGAATGCAGTTTACTTGGATATTTTGGAGGCTATAGAAACCTTCAAACAATTTGCCTTGTAATGAAAAGTTAGATATTTAAAAAGTAACTTAAGTAAAGTTAGAAAAATATTTCAAAATTCGAATATTCCGAATTCAAAACTCTAACTCTTCAAAACTCTTCAAAAATTCAAGACTCTACCGCCACTTCGGTAAATCAGATTCTGCTAAGAAGAGCCGGCAAGAAACTCAGCAAACACTCTTCCAAATCAAATGCTACAATATTATTATTTAGCTATTACAATGTAATAAGTTATTCCACTATCTTATGGGCAGCTGGAAGTCAAACCGATTGTTCCCATGCAACTTTGTCATCATGTTTGTTAACTTTGTAATAACCTCGACTTAATACACCGATGTTTTTTTACAGGTCGCTTAAAGTGCAATGATAAATCTAATAATTCCTTCGGAATCAAATACATATTTCAACTGTTCCGTAGAACAAAGTCACATCTGCTTAATTCACAACTTGAAATTTGAGCCTTAAAAGATGTTATAAAATGTAATTTATAGTTTACTAAAACTTCTAAGGCTCAAATCTCAAGTTATGAATTTAGCAGATAAGACTTTGTTCTACGGAACAATCGATTATATTTAAAAAACTTATCAAAATCATTAATTGCGATATTTAAAAGCGGTTTGCAAATGAGTTAATATGGTTTTATTAATTACTTTCTTTGTCGGCAAACAGGATAAAACTTTTAAAATGCACTTAAACTTATTTAAAGGAGACATTTTAGTATATGGCTTATTATCTTGATTTTTATTTAATTAAGCATGCATATTTCACGCTCGGCCTTTCTTTAACTGCACCACATTAATGCAATAAGGAAACCAATTCATTGAACTTGACTTTATTTTATTATGCTTTTTTTTTACAAACCTTTTTTAGTGTTAATTTTGGTTATCTGATTGTATTGGTTATGTAAGGTAAGACGTTCCTAAAGAAAAAAGACGTGTGGCACTCGGGGACTGCCGCGGTAAAGCTATTACTGTTGTAAACAACAAGTTTCTAGACCAAGACATAGTCACATCTATGGTCTAGTCAAAGACTTATGTGACAGTGACAGTGACGTGACAGTGACAATGAAAGATAGCAAAAAAAACTTATTTCAAATTTCATAATGAATCAGCGTCTTCAAATTCTTCAACGGCATACAACGTTTTTACTCATCATCTAATCATCAATCCACATCAATCGGGAACGGTCATCACCACCTATGGATTACAGCCCAAAGGTTATTAACAATTACATAGCATTTTTTATCAACGCCATCTAGCAGTGAGAGGAGTCCCGTGTCAGGTTATTTTCGTTACGGAATTTCTGGATTCGGTCTCCACGCTCAAGGCCCGCGATAGAAGCTATGCAATAGCTTAAAACCTGTTTTTAATGTTATTTGAATTTTTTATATTAATTATTATTTCATTAGGTATCAATAATATTAAACAGATGTTTGCATCTCGTAGAAGAAGACCTTAAACTAAGAGAACCTATATGTTATAATTCAGCTATCGCAAGTACTCGACATTTGGTTATCACGGGACTAACGAAAATAAATTACAAATTTCGAGTCGGCGAATAAATGCAATTAAAAATCCAATTAATTGAATTAAACATATATCGGCGTGTATCGGTCGAGCGCACCGCCATCTATGTGATAATCGTTAGGGAATGTTTTAATTAGGTTAACGATTTGAACCAGACGGCCGAGTTACGTCACGTCATTCTTGAGCCCTTGAGAGCCTACGATACGGATACGTAACAACCTCTGTAGGGTTAGTATAAGATTGAAATCGATTCCTATTCCTATTCGATGACATTAGCGTGAAAGTAAAATGAACCTTAACCTAATTGAATTAAAGTCGCAAATTCAGTACAACCGATTTTAATTAGGAGCGTATCCATATACGTAAACGTATAATAATGCTTACACGAAATTGAGCTCTAATTCAATGCCGTTATAATTCAATTTACTTTGACGCTAATTAAAGCCATCGAATACGATAAATCGAATTAAATCTTATAGTAACTCTACTGACTTTCTTTCTTTCCCTCTGACTGATGGATCGAGTTTTCCGTCATCTGTGAAAGAATTCGAATCCCTTGTCGGACCGAATAAGAAAAAAAAAAGATACCGGCCGAATTGATAACCTCCTCCTTTTTGGAAGTCGGTTAAAAATTAAGAGCTTTTACCCGACTAATACGGAAAGACCAAGGGCTAGGAATTTATGATTTTAGCAGTCTCTGTATGTAAGTATTTTTAGTTTCTATTGATATATTATGTTCCACCATAGCGCATTAACTATGAGCAGATTTTGCGTACATACCTATAGCAGATGTTACATCCAATTTTCCGTTGTCGAGTTACAGTGTTTATGCTTTCTTCTTGTTGCTTGTTTTATTATGAATAAAAGTTCTCATAATAGAACTTTTGTTCTAGTGTTTTTACAAGTTTTTCGCAAAAGCTTAGTTTTTGCAAACAACTTGTATAAAGAATTCCTAACTATGTGTATGTACTATAGTTAGGAATTCTTTATATTGTATAAATATGTTACTAACAGTAAACTTAGTTAAATTACTTCGGTTTTACTTTATTAAGAAGAAAAATCAACTAATTGAACAAATCCGGGAATTAATGGAATATATATGTTTTTTTAATATTTGCTAGTTATTTTATCGTGTCGTTTTAGGTAAAACTTTGCGGCTACGTAGAAACATGCACTGCCGGATGTGTTTTACGGCGTGCAATTTTTGTATTCGGTTTGCCGAGCGATAAGTGTCTGATACAATTATGTACCTACAAATATATAAAAAAATCAATTGCTGTTCATTAGTCTAGCTAAAACTCAAAAACGGCTTTACCAATTTGAAAATTTTTTTTTGTTTCGTTCGCCAGGCGTGGTTTAAAAACAAAAAAAAAATAGGAAAAGCCCAAAGGAACAGTTAAAAAATTGAAACAATCGAAAGTTTAGGAATCACCACTTCGGATTACTACTAACGGAATCAACGTTAAACTATTCGACTGCCTATAAGGCCATCATTCTTGTTAGCATTTCTTTTTTTTTTTTTTTTTTTATTCTATGACAAGATAGCCCTTGACTGCGATCTCACCTGATGGTAAGTGACGATGCAGTCTAAGATGGTAGCGGGCTAACTTGGAAGGGGTATAGCAGTGTAAATTCAACCCATACCCCTAATCGGTTTCTACACGCCATCGTGCCGGAACGCTAAATCGCTTGGCGGCACGTTAAACTAATCTAACTAACTAATCTAACTAAGGTACTAACTAATTTCTAATCTAATTAAAACAGTTTTCCCCTTCTAATTGCCAATAGCATCAAAGGCTTAAGGTTGGCTCAAAATACGATCGCTTAGAAATAACTACAATACCACGACCGAAGATGAGCTCCCGACACACTTTTTGCATTCCAAAACATCCAACATCACAATCTATGGGAAAGTTATTCTTGGAATGAACGATAAGACCGTACTTCCTTCGCCGCCCATCTCTCTCTAACACCATAAATAACCCATCGCCAGAGAGAGACGGACAGCCGCAGGAATGTCCCTTTACGATTTTATTATTCATCGAAAGTCGCGTAGGTACTAAGAAATTATGTTATTTGTAAATAATGAAAATTAGATGCGCTGTGAAAAGTGTGTGATTATGCAAAATTATGGTGTTCGCGTACAGCGAATGCAGTTATTAGGGTTGGGTAGGAATATTGCTGGTACCTTTTTATTCGATCACAAGATAGTCCTTGACTGCGATCTCACCTGATGGTAAGTGACGATGCAGTCTAAGATGGTAGCGGACTAACTTGGCCAGTGTACATTCAACCCATATCCCTTATCGGTTTCTACACGCCATTGTGCCGGAACGCTAAATCGCTTGGCGGCACGTCTTTGACGGTAGGGTGGTAACTAGCCACGGCCAAAGCCTCCCACCAGACCAGATCAGAGACAATTTAGAAATTATAAATTCCCATATTGCCCCGCCGGGAATCGAACCCGAGACATCCCAGTTATAAGACCACAGCGCTCACCACTGTACCAGGGAGGTCGTCGAAGAAACATCTCGCGGGAATTATTTATTTTCCCGGAATAAAAAGTAAAGTACCTACCTACTTTACTTTTTATTCCGGGAAAATGTTTTTCAACGAATCGACGTGATTATTTGCAAGGGTTATAGTAAAGTATCTAAAGGATTCTCGAGGAAAAACTTAGTTCCATGCTCTTAATTCCAAGTTCCGCGAGGAATTAAGTTTTAAAGTTAAAAGCTAGGAATTAGTATTTTTTTATTATAAGGAGTCACCATTTTTGTTTTTTCATATGATTCTACTTTTTATATTAATTTTAAAGTCTTAAGTTCTCGCTAAGTGAGCAAATTGTTCTTTGAGAATAAATTCTTTAAACCTAAACCTAAAAGGTAGTGTAACACAAATAAAGTGACAGAACTGTTAATAACCGAAATAATAACCACAAGAGCATTCTTTTATTTTTTATTAAAGGAAATATCTATTAATAAATCTATAATATATATATATAAAATTCAAAGTCCTGACTGACTGACTGACTGACTGACTGACTGACTGAGATATCAACGCACAGTCTAAACTACTGAAGTTAGAAACTTGAAATTTTTACAGTTGGTTCCTTTTATGACGTAGGCGCACACTAAGGAAAAAATTTTTGAAAATTCAACCCCAAAGGGGGTAAAATAGGGGTTTGAAAAATCGAACTTAACGTGAGCAAAGCCGCGAGCAAAAGCTAGTTAGGTTATAAATCTATTAAGAGCATTCTTTTCATTATGATATTGTAACAAAGCCCGTTTTATCCAACCACTAAAAATGTACATTTTTCTATAAAACAGTTTGAATTTTTGAGAGTCTCTCAAAATAAGCCGGTTTTTACCTACACGACTGTAATTTTGATACATATACACTGTAAATTAAATTCGAGATGATATGTCGGTCTAATGCAGGTATTTTTTTTATTTTAATTTAATTCATAAACCATTCTAACGTAACCATTTAGGTTAGAAATAATAATTTATTTCTACCGTCTATTTAAGACGGTCTTTCAAATTAATAAAAAAATAAAAATATACGCGACGAATTTAGAACCTTCTCTTTTTTTCGTCGGTTGAAATTACTTAGCGATAATGATTGATGGAGCTTTTCCGCGATCCTATCGCCGCTGTAGGCCGTAAACTGTGTTTCATCAAAATGGATTAAGCAGAAGGATAGTTTTAAGTTAGCGCTGCCATTTTATGGAGGTCAATTAATTTTGTCGCTGTTTTATATCCGTGCAAGCATAGTCGCGAGCAAAGGCTATCTTTAATAATTCCTCAGTAAAGCCACTTCAAGTTCTGCAAAATTATGGGAAATTGACACAAATATATTTATCTCTTTCTTATGTGGGTTATGAATTCTGTTAGAAAAGGACAGATAAGCGGAGCTTGAGGCTCACTAGCGGGACATCGACCAGCAGCTTTCAGAAAAACTTAGCTTGCAAGTAACAGCGTTATAACTTGGAAGGTTTTCTCATAATTTTTCTGCATTATTATTTATTTTTTTATTTAAAAACTGAATATTTTTATTTTATTCCTTTTTTGGAATTAATGGATAAAACAACGTAAACACATTTTGATGTTAATCCCACTTTACAGTACTTTAGCATTTTCCCATACAAACCTAACACTCAACATAATATGATGAAAAACAGTTCGCAAACATCGACTGATTTCGAAAGCGCAAAGTTTCAAAAGCTCTTGAAAGCTTAGGAGAGCTTTTCAAATAATGTTAGATTCATTTGGTTTTGCGTCAAAAAGCTTTAAAAATAAAGTTGCAATCTATCAAGTTACTAATGCAGAACGTTTCCTGCAGTAGGTACTTTTATGTATTCTGTGGTTTAAGGGAAAAATGGCTTTGTAAGTTGAATTTAAGAGATGTTTAAAGTTTTTATTAAGCATACAATTTGTTTAAATTGTTTTTTGAGGTCCATCAATAGCTGATTATTATTATTGCTGATGCCTGTGACTTCGCCCGCGTGGATTCAGTGTTCAAATCCTGCGGGAAATCTTTGATTTTCCGGGATAAAAAGTAGCCTATGTCACTCTCCAGGTCCTCAAATTACATGAAAAAAATCACGTCGATCCATTGCTTTGTTGTGCCGTGACTGAAGGAAAAACCAACAAACAAACAAACACACTTTCGCATTTTTAATATAGTAAGGATGGTCCTGGAAACATCATATATCTATATTTTACATATTTTTCATTTTTCTTACCATGAGAGTGAGATCGCTGTCAAGGGCTATCTTGTCATCGAATAAAAAAAAAAATTCATGAATTGACCGTGCCTTGAGGTCGTCATTTTCTTGTTAATTATAACATTGGTTTTATTGCAAGCTTAACGCGAGCTACAACCTTTCGGGTCTGCGGTTACTTGCCCCGTGGACATCGACAAAAACCGTGCAGCCTGCGCGTGTCCATGTGTGCGTTCCACCATGTACGGAGGCACGCACACAGACGCGCGCGCATACCGACTGCGCTCGCGCAGAGAAACCGTGAGTTTTGCATCCAAGAGTCAGTTGTAAAGCAACTTTTAGGGTCATCAAACGCTTTATAGCGAATAAAGCGAAACTTTTATAACTTTACGCGTCGAATTTCTCTACATACAGAAACAAGAGTAAATCATACGAGCCGGAAAGTACAATTGTGTTATTCCAAAGACTTTCCGCAGTCGGATTTTGTCGTTGTGGCCAGTTTGTGATTGAAACGTGTAAGGTGGTGATCGGTGGAATATTGTATCTATGTGTTCGAAGTATGGTGTTGGTTATAAATAAGTGTGCCATGGATATGTCTTTTACATGAAAATGTGGGAGGACATTTTCTACGTGAAATCTGTGAGGAAAAAGGGCAGCGGGAAATAAGGTATGCTTTGCTTGTTAATTGACTGGTTGAGCTTTGGCGAGTAACTTTCGTTGTTAGGTACCTACGGATAAGACTTGTCGCCCACTAGATAGGAAGGAGCAAAAAATTCAAGATTCAAAATTATTTATTTCATCTAGGCCAGCTTGTAACTCTTATGAAAAATCAAAAATCTACCACCGGTTCTGCTGAGAAGAGCCGGCAAGAAACCCAAGTTGCTCTTTTCAAAACAAAAAATGATACAATATGTGAGCAATCGGGTAATTCAGCATTTTTTTTATATTAACTGAAACATCTTATGCTGAGATCCATAGAGCGTGCTCTGACTTAGCTCGGACTTAAGATAATTCCATAGAGCATTTAATAAATGCTCAAAGGGTAGGTAATTCAAATTCAAAATCATTTATTTCATGTATGGCAACTTGTGATATTTATGACAGGTCGAAACTCTACCACCGGTTCGGAAAGCTGATTCTACTGAGAAGAACCGGCAGGAGAGCCGGATAGATTCTTAAGTCCGAAAATCTTTCTCGTTTTTACTTTATCTTGAGCGTAAATATCTTGTACCCTGCATGGGCTGCATGCCTGACAGTTCTTCATAATGTTCTCAAAGTCTTTTTTTTTTAAGAATATTTGCCAATCTGAACTTGATTGCTGTTCTATATTCTCCTTGTTAGAAGTGGGTACGACAATAGTGCAAGGGGTGGGGCTCGAACCTGCGACCTTTCAGTTTTCAGTCTGCACCTTTAACCGTTCGGCCATTAAGGCTACTCGTGTAATTGCATGGAGCCAGATGGATTATGGCTTAGAAGTTTAACCCTTCACTGAGAGGAGATCTGCGCTTAGTAGTGAGATGTTGATAGGTTGTTCATGATGAACGAATATTAAATTATTTATTATAAACAAAAGTTAAAGCTCTAGACAAAAGTAATAGCTATGCTCAGCGAAAGTCACTGCTTGCGACAGTCGTTTCACGCTGGAATACGCTACCTAACTTTGATGTTCTTCACCGTAACTTCTTGTCGGATATCAAACATGTTTTTTTATTCGATGACAAGATAGTCCTTGACTGCAATCTCACCTGATGGTAAGTAACGTCGCAGTCTAAGATGGTAGCGGGCTAACTTGGAATGGGTATGGCAGTGTACTCATACCCCTAATCGGTTTCTACACGCCATCGTGCCGGAACGCTAAATGGCTTGACGGCACGTCTTTGACTGTAGGGTGGTAACTAGCCGCGGCCAAAGCCTAACAGCAGACCAGACCCGAGATAATTTAGAAATTATAAATTCCCAAATTGCCCCCGCCGGGAATCAAACCCGAGACCTCCCAGTTATAAGACCACAGCGCTCACCACTGCGCCAGGGAGGTCATCAAAACTTAGTTTCTACATTTAAAAATCTGGGTTCATATAAATCTGGTTATAGGTAGAATAAATAAAAATCTATTTGAGCTGTGAGCGAATTTGCACTTTTTTGGTTTACTGAGCACTCTTCGCTTCAATTTGAACTCTCTTTGACTTATGTGCTTTAGTCAGGCGGTGTATTAAAATATTGGTTTAATCATAAAATATGAGTTTTTGTGACTGTTGTATGTGTGCTTTAGTCTGCCGACCCTAGATATTATCAAACATAGGTGTGTGAAGTCTGCCAATTTGCATAGGTCCAATTTGAAATTTTTTTGGAGGAGACCTGCATTCAGTAGTGTGCCGTTTATTTATTTATTGGTGTGTTGCCGTTGATGTGTTGCTGCTGCTACTGATGATGCTAAATCATCCGTAGCAGGTAAATAAGCGTATAATTCGGCTTGCGAATAAGTATGATTAGGCAGTGGGATACATAGCTTGGAAGAACTGACAGGGGTCCCAAGGTGCTGGAGTAGTAACTTCGCACCGGAAAACGCAGTTGGCAGACTAGATGGACCTAAGACGACAAACGAGTCGCAGGGAGTCGCTGGATACAGACGGCGCAAGACCGTGACATGTGGTAGTCTGTCCAGCAGTGGACATCTATTGGTTGATGTGGAAGAAGGTAAAAATAAGTGCTTATTGCGATACATTTTCAAAGCGATCATCATCCTTATCTAGAACAATCCTCTCTGACGTACGTTCCCTCAAATATGGTTGAGCGAAGCAATGGCTGGATCATGCGTCGTGCTCGTGAACGGGTGCCACCAACGGGAATGGGTCTGCTTTTGTCTATTGGATTGTTTTGCATTTCCGAAATTTCATTGTGGAAACACTGTATACTATGTATACAGTGTTTCCACAATGAAATTTCGAGTTTTTTTTACCTATTGTAAAAAAAATTTTTTTTTGAAAGGAGCAACCGCCGAGTTTATTGCTGACTCTTCTCGGCAGGAAGGGTATTCCGAACCAGTGGTAGATTCATCGACGATTCAAAAGCATTTGTAAAAGTTTATTTGAATAAAAAATATTTCTATTCTGTTCTATTCAGAGAAGGATACCCATAGCCCACCTCGCTGGCCCAATGCGAATTGGTAGACTTCACACACCTTTTGAGAACATAATGGAGAACTCTCACTTGTGCAGGTTTCCTCACGCCTTTTTCCTTCACCGTTGAAGTATGTGATATTTTATTGCTTAAACGCACATTACTTTAGCCGTTCCCGAGATTAGCCGGAACAAACAAACCGTCAAACAAACATTTAAAAAAATGTTATAAGAACCGTATTTAGTTTCATATGCATTTAGTAAATAGCTGTTGTTTTGATATCACAAACAGACACTCAATTTTATTTATTTGTATTGATGTTTTTTTTATTCGATGACTGCAAGATGGTAGCGGGCTAGCTTGGAAGAAGTATTTCAGTGTAGATTCAACCCGTACTCCTAATCTGTTTCTACACGCCATCGTGCCGGAACGTTAAATCGCTTGTCGGCACGTCTTTTGACGGTAGTGTGATAACTAGCCACGGCCAAAGCCAAACCAGAAAATGTACAGATTGTATAGTTGGTATAGATATATATCTATACTAATATAATAAAGCGGAAGACTTTGTTTGTTTGAACGCGCTAATCTCTGGAACTAACCGTCGGATTTGAAAAATTCTTTTTGCATTTGTTATCCTAATTCTTGAGGAAGGTTATAGTCTATTTAACATCAAAGTACGATCCTTAGAAGCCGAGCAAAAAGAGAGAAAGTAAGAAAAACGCTAAGCGAAAACGAATTACTAAAAGGGAAATGAGAGGCGGTGGCCGAGAGCGGTCAACCGACGAGAACCGAACCGAAGGCTACTTTTCATTCTGGACAATCCAAGATTTTTAAATACACGTAGGATTGTTAAAAACTAGATCTACGCGGACGAAGTCGCGGGCAGCAGCTAGTTATAGATATAGTGGGCGTAGAGCTTTACGGCTGCTACTGTACGCCGCGCTGACGAATTCGATGCAATACCAGTTTATTTGATCAACGTAGGCATATGTATATTTATGGCGGGTAATTTAAACCCGATAACGAACTCGGAGGCGTGCTTTTGTTGTCTTTAATTTATGAAAATTATACCTACATTACACTAAAGAGATGTTAATAACTGAACACCTGTTTTTTGGCTGATAATAAATATTGGTTTTTTGCTCGCAATTTGTGTCACTGTTTCTACTCATACCAAAATTGGAATTCATGAAAAAGTTGAAAGATAAAAGCAAATGTAATTGTATCTATCTGTTTGTCTGTAACATTTTCCGGTCCAACCAAAATTTTCCCGGAAAATCATAGTTCCCATTGGGACGAACACGTTCATCAGCTGCTTTTAGGAAGTGAATATTTGGTATACACGCATAATATTTTGTTGTGGCTTGAAAGTTCTGTAAAAAAATAATATTAAAAAATTTACACTAAAACTTACTTACTTATATTTAAAAGTTTACACTGCAAATTCTAAATTACGACTGCCCAGAATGCCTGAAAAAAATCCTATTTCACCCGCGCGATCTTGACAATTCAATGAAATAAAACATGCCCGAAACCTCTTGTGAAGCGTGACAGATGCTAGCGTATTGTGCGGAATAGGAGTGTAGTATCCACCAAATACATCATGTATACTAATAACTGCAAAGATTGAAGATGAACTGGTAAGATATTCATTTTTTTTTAAATATCTGTATCGTCTCTTAGTAATATGTATAGGAATTTTTATATAAAAATTTGGCTCTGTAATAAGCAACATATTGAAAATAAATGCAAATCATTTAAAAAATTAGACCTAACTTCGCGATTTTTTTGTTGAACTCATTATTGTATGTTTACTCAATATCGTCCCTTGGAAATATGATGTAATTTTTCCCTGTTTCTTTTCGGATACTTAAAACTTGATCTATCGCTGTAAAATTCAAATCTGCATCTGAAGATTTCCCATTATCGCGGTCTTAAATATCTATCTCGTATCCGCGACGCGTCGTTCGTCTCAACGTGCAATTGTAGTAAATAACAATCTTTGCAGTCTCTGAAATGCAAATATATTTTGCTCTTAGGTCCTTGAGTTACTGAGATGTGTTAATAGATGATATATTATATTGGATAGAAGCTGGCATTACTTTGCGTAATTCCATGATTCACAATTAATAACTTTCTGCTATAATCCGTCAAACCATTCTTTGCAATTTTTTCTTATTCTCTTTATTGCCACAGAATATGATCTCGTGCCACTTGTATCAAGAGGCTCTCGGAGACTCGCTTGAGATCGTTCGTTCATCTTTATTTAAAAAAAAAACAATATCAGTCAAAAGTGAAGTGTAGTTAACTATACTACTCTCCAAATAAGCAGAAAGCGACAATAGTGCAACGGGTGGGGTTCGAACCTGTGATCTTTCATTTTACAGTCTTCACCTTTAACCATTGGGCTATTGAGGCTTTTAAGTCTTTACCATTCAATCGCCGAATCTAAATCAGCTCGGTAGCATTCGAGATGTCTTCTCGACTCCAATTCTGCAGTGGTTGAAGACGAATGTTTTCGAACAGTGCATGTTATGAAATATGGTTGCTATGCTAGCTATTAGCCTCATAAGAAAGCTCAGGTTCACCCAGTAAATTATGAAAAGAGCTCGGAATATCCCTGCAGGATTTTAAGATAAAATAAAAAAAGCCATAAAAAGAGCCACAGTAATCGACATAGCTCATCGAGTTATTTCTGGGTTGCTTGAAAAATACATAATCCACTTTCTTGTACAAGAGAAAAATAAAATACAGAAACTGTAGCTACTGGAGTTTCGATCCATTTACGTAAAGTAAGTATCAACTTGAAACTCGCGTTTTTGAATTTGCTTTTGAAGTTAAAAAGCAAGATTGCCAAAGAATTTGAGTAGCCAGTTTTTAGTAAGGGATGCTTTGATCACTAAGCAAATTAAAGGGATATTCGTTTCACTTTAGTAACCTAAGGGTTCGACGTGAAATGTGTTTTAATGGAGCGTATCTATTAGATATAAATAGACCTCGGTAATTTAAATGCGCAGTAACTATCATGATTTCTCTTCGAGTTTTCAATGTGTTTCCCAGCAAACACGTTTAATTTATATTGGAGTGAAATCCCCTGTCTAGATCAAATTGGCAAGAGAAAAGGTGTAATTATTTAATTTTTCACACCGAGCCTCTAAGGTAAGTTGCAACGCAGACCAGTGAAGACTGGGGCCTTGGGCCTTGGGGCCTTGGGCCTTTAACCGACGACATCAGACGAGTTGCAGGGAGTCACTGGATAAAGGCAAGACTGAGTTCTGTGGAAGCCCATGTAAGAGACCTTTGTTCAACGGTTGGCGGTACATTGGCGGTATGGGGATGATTTTATACTGTTATACCCCTTCCAAGTTAGCCCGCTACCATCTTAGACTGCATCACTTGCCACCAGGTGAGGTCAAGAACTATCTTGTAATTGAATAAAAAAAGAATAATCATGTTTTTTTTGGCAAATAAATATGTTTCATTTTCATTTTTTCATTCCGTTACTTTTACCGAGCATCCGGGCAGGAGACAAAAAAATTATCTTGTCCCTATGCTAAAGTATTGCGACAAGGGAAGGGAGAAGAATATTCCTATTAAGTACATCCACTGTGTGATATTATTTTCACCGTTCTACCCATGCTCGAAGGGTGGGTAAAACTGAGCGAGGGGATAAACATTTTATTCTTTCCCGTGGATAGTATCTTCTTCTTCTTAAACTTATAGACGTCCACTGCTGGACATAAGTCTCTTGCATGGACCTCCACAGACTTCGGTCTTGCGCCGCCTGAATCCAGCGACTCCCTGCGACTCGTTTGATGTCGTCGGTCCACCTAGTGGGGGGTCTGCCAACACTGCGCTTCCCGGTGCAGGGTCGCCACTCCAGCACCTTGGGACCCCATCGACCATCAGCTCTTCGAACTATGTGCCCCGCCCATAGATATCCCCTGCCAATGCTCACCCAGCTGATACATATAAAATTCGCTATAACTACATCAATCTTCTCCAAATGTTCCCACGCCCATCGTGTGGCGTGAGGTAATGAGGTGTGCCACGCGAGGTGAATTACAATGTCCAAAACATCACAATAATTGAACTATTAATATGATAAAAGTAACAGGAAAACAGTGGCGTTAATATTGTTTTAATAGATACTGTATTTGTATGTTTATTGCTCTCACATGCAATTACAGAAAGGCTCGGAGTCTCATAAACTGTAGTGGAACAAAAAAATTTATTTATTTATTTATTTATTCAGACACACAACAGATAATGACAATACAAAACAAATATAATACAGCCATGATTATAAGCTAGCCACTTTCCACAACAATGTGTCTACATAAGCAGCAGATAGTCGGACGTGTCTTAAAACTAAAAGAAATTTGAACTTAAACAAAGACATATGTACTTATAAACTATTGCAAATTGTAGGTAATTATGGATATTATTTTAAGGTTGGATACTTTAAAAGAGAGAACAAACAATTGGTCTACGTTTGGTTTACATTGGGGTAAATGGAAGCCTAAACATATGAAATACTAGATGATGCCCTCGACTTCGTCCGCGTGGTTAATTCCCGCGTATTCTTTAATTTTCCAGCATAAAACAGCCTATGTTAATGCAGGGTATGAGCTAACTCTATTCAAAATATCAGCCAAATCCGTCCAGTAGTTTTTGCGTTAAAACGTAATAAACATACATACATATACACTTCGTCGTTACTTAACTCAGGTGAGATCCCAGTCAAGAGCTAATAAAAAAATTTATAGTATGAGCAGGTAGGTATACCTCTACTCATACTATCTATTTTTTTAGTTTGAGAAATGATCTATAACGCAATTTCTCTCATTTGCTAGTAACTATTTTATCTCCCGATTTTTCATAAATGTGTCTAAAGGTTTTTGTAAAAATCGTATTTGATTTTATGACAAAATCTTCTGTGAGTTTACCTTTCAAGTTTCAACTAATGTTTTCAACTAGAGCAGGAAATAGCAATTTTTTTCTACTGATTAAAATCATTGTCACTTTTTCATCGGAAAACATTGTTGCAGGAAAATGGGCGAATCAATTTTAGAGATTAATAAGAATAATTCACAATCAAAGTTATGTAGCACAGATTAAACAAGATAAGACCGTTTCAAAACGTTCGGCTGAGCGCTAGATTTCTTTGAAATTCCATATAAGCCAAGTCTAGAAGCCGACGCGGCAGGAATGCCGGCCCGACTCGTAAATCAGAGGTGACATAAAATGACCGCCCTGTTACTATTACGGGACTTAATAAAATTACCCCTAATACAGCCCGTGGTAGCATAAAAACCAATAGACCTATGTAGTAGACATGCGACTCCGTTGAATATGGTAGGTACTAGGTCCTACTTTTGCGTAATTGACTTTTTTGTTACATAAAATACGTGTACGACTTTATTTACCATGTCGCTACTAATCAAATAGTCCCTTTAGGGCTTCATGGCTATTTTATTTTTACCGATAAAGTAACAAGTACATTGAATGTGCTGTTAATATTGATAACCGTAGATTGTATAGTCTACAGCACTAACCTCTATAATTAAAATCAATGATTAACACTGAACGGGCATGTCATCCTTTTTACGACCAACTTGATTAACGCCATTTTGGCGCTGTAACAAGTTACGAGTGTCCAAGGAACTAAAATTAGTGAGGGTACTAGGTAGATGACAACTGATAGTTGATAAATTAACTTTGAATTAGTTCTAGATATACTCGTAATATGTCAAATGTGGCGCTTCCAATTTTTTTCATAATAATTTAAGCTGAAGTAAAATCTTATTTAGATGCGTTGAGCAATTGGTAGATAAGGAAAAATCTTATGGGTTACGTCCATAAAACCTAGAGCTAGACATCGCAGCAAAGAACAACAACAAAGGTTCACAAGAAAGTAGTAGGTTTGCGGTAAACCAAGTGATAATCTCGACGCGGTCATGGGAACAGCGGACAATTCTGCTTTACGAGCGTACGGACACATATATTAGGTGAGTTGGAAACCTTTGACGTTTTCATTTATGTGTCCATGCCAATACGGGATCCGGTTCGTATTATGCTTATTCATTTTAGATTTAACAACCTCTACGTGACGTTAGAATGTAGGTATTTCATATTATGTTAATGATATGAAATACCTACATTCATGACGCCTTCGTGAATTGCAAGATAACTATACTAGGTACTAGATATGGTGGTCCAAATACTTATTTTGTTTCACTGCACTTTTTGTTGCACTGCAGTTTTTTATACAGTGAAAAACACAGGGTTCCCGTGGGATTGTTAAAAATCTAACTACACGGGCATAAAATCGCGGGCAAAAGCTGATAATTGTATGCCTGAAGATTTTTTTTATGGTACAAAAACAGTTTAAAAGGAAGGAAAACTTCGTGATGAAACCAGTATATCTAAGAGTTCTATATTCTCAAAAATGTGTTAAATCTGTCAATCCGTGAGCCAGCCAGCGTAGTGGACTATGGCCTAAACTTTTCTCATTCCAGATGGAAATTTCCTGTTCCCAGTAGTAGGCCAAAGATGAGTTGAGTTCAATTAATATAAAAAAAGTTACCGGCCGAATTGATATGACCTCCTTCTTGCAAGTCGGTCAAAAAGATACTTACTTTTTTTTACTTAATGACAACATAGTCCTTGACTGCGATCTCACCTGATGGTAAGTGACGATGCAGTCTAAAATGGTAGCGGACTAACTTGGAAGGGGTATGGCAGTGTAAATTCAACCCATACCCCTAATCTGTTTCTACACGCCGTCGTGCCGGATGCTAAATCGCTTGGCGGCACGGCACGTGACGGTAGGGTGGTAACTAGCCACGACCAAAGCCTCCCACTAGAATACTACCTTAAAACATTCATTGGCACAGAACAAAATTAACAGAGAATTAGTAAACTAAATGTAGATAGCACAGTAAAGGCAACTTATACCTGCATAACAGCTATAGTATCTACATTAAGCGTCAAATACACGGATAGTAGATAAAATTCTATGTAAATTATAATCATGAGATAATATACGCTTTATAGCACTCTTATAACGCCTAAGGTATATAAAGGGACGGTGAGGGGACGTTGGCGAATAATAAGCATACATTATTGGCTTTTAGACGAGATTATGCTCCTGGCGATCAACCTAATGTCGACATTGAAAGTAAATTGTAGCTTTTTATTTTGTACCCACAGTCGCCTCAGGAAAATCGTAGGCGCATGCTTTGGTCTCTAAAATGCTGCATATACATCTTTACTAATATTATTATGTGTTTGTATTTGCGAAAGTTTATTTTTTTTATTCGATCACAAGATAGCCCTTGACTGCGATCTCGCCAAATGGCAAGAGACGACGCAGTCTAAGACTGTAGCGGGCTAACTTGGAAGGGTTATGAATGGTAGTGTACATTCAACCCATACCCCTAATCGGTTTCTACATGCCATCGCACCAGAACACTTAATCACTGGGCGGCACATCTTTGAGGGTAGGGTGGTAACTATCCACGACCAAAGCCTCCCACCAGACAAAAATTATATAAATTATAAATATTATGCGTGTGTGCTTGCGAAAGTGTGTTTGTTTGTTAGTTTGTCCTTCAATCACATGGAAACGATGAAGCGAAGAATCAACGTGACTGTATAGTTATAGTTGAGAGCCTGTAGAGTGATATAGGCTACTTGTTATCCCGGAAGATCAAAGAGTTCTCGCGGGATCTTTTTAAACGAAAATTCACGCGGATGTGGTCGCCGGTATCAGCTACGCGACAATATAAATAAATCGTACACAAAATAGTTCTACCGCCTTTAACGAGCCGATGTGCTCGATATGTGGCGGACGTCCGAGTGTCTCCAACGCCTCGTCAACGTCAACGTCCAACATCTCCAAAAGACAATTTGAAGCACAACTCATCTGCTTAGAATCTTCCGACTGATTGCAGATTTAAGAGAAAGAAAAAACATAGTTCTAAGAACTGATATAGGCGTTCCAAATCCTCGACCTCGTACCGGAAATCACAGAATTGGTAGACCCCCCCCCCCCCCACTAGGTCTCAAGTAAGCGGTGAGAGCTGTTGGAGTCACACGGCATAAGACCCTCTGTAGTGATACTTGCAAGAGAATAAAATTCCGAACCGAGAGTGGTAGAGTCATTTGACGACTAGAATAGAATAGAATAATTTTTTATTCAAATAATTTAAAATTCAAATTCAAAATTTATTTATTTCATGTAGGCCAACTTGTAGCTCTTATGACATGTCATAAATCTACCACCGGTGCGGAATGCAGATTCTGCTGAGAAGAGCCGGCAAGAAACTTAGCAGTTGCTCTTTTCAAAAAAAAAAATTTTTACAATAGGTAACAAAACTATGACTAACTAACTACGAGTATTATATGTGTACACTATACAGTGCTTCCACAACGAAGCCTCAAAAATGCATAGGTACGTAGGTACACACAATCCAATGCATGTCCAAACGGGCAGACAAAGCAGACCCATTCCCGTTGGAGGCACCCGTTCACAAGCATGACGCAAGATCCAGCAATATAAACTTAGTCTATTCTATTCTAGAGCCCTATGTTGAGCAGTGCAAGTCTATAAAATATAAATCAAAACTTTGCCAACGTTGCAAAGCGATATTGTAAGCGTTGCATCAAAATAAAAATATGCGATAGGCGAACGAGTTTATTTTCATTTAAAATATTAGCAACTCTGCAAAAGTCTGCCCTCTCGCTGATTCGTTTACCTTCTGCCTATTTGAATATTATCCTCAGGGGAGTATGCAAATTGTTCGGATAAATTTTCCACGTGACGTTCAAGGATAAAATTTAAACCTACACTAGTAACTTAATTCAAATCAATTCTCCCGTACCTAGAGGTAATAAATGTATAGATTGCTGTATCCCTACTAATAATATAAATTAGAAAGTGTGTTTCTTTGTTGGTTTGTACATTTATCTCGGAAAATTAAAGAGTTCCCGCGGGAATTTAAAATCTTTATTCACGCAACCACGCGGACAAAGTCGCGCGCATCATCTAGTCTAGTATTGTATAAAATGGAAAGGCATTGACCAATGCAATTGTAATACCACTAGTGATATAATAATATTAAGTAAGTAACCAGATCTTTTTTTTTTCACGCACTTCGAAACTGTGGAACCAACTTCCTGCGACGGTGTTCCCACTGAATTACAACATGGGGTTATTCAAGGGGCGGACCAACAAATTCCTGAAAAGCCGGCAACGCATTGGTGGTGCCTCAGTTGCTACAAATGTTCATGTTGCGACGTTAATCACTTAACATCAGGTGACCCGCCTGCTCGTTTGCTCGCTAAAAATATTAAAAAAAAAGTAGCCCTGTGACTTATCTAATTGTTCAGTGCATCTAGGGTTCAGGTGGCATTTTAGTGGCACACCCAGCGACATAAAGAATATATACTTACTTAGATACTAGGTACTAACTATTAAGGAATATCACGATACCTTTTTTGCATAGAAATCGATACTGCGTCATGAGACGTAGTCTATTGATATTACAATTTGTTTGCTTTGCAGTTTACTACAGGATTTTACATACAAAGTAACATGATACCCTGTTGCAGATATCGAGGCCAGTTATTATAAGGGGTTTGAAATCAAACCCCTGTTATTGGTGGCTACTTATTTGCACATTGTAACTGTCGCTTTTGATTTGTGAAAATTTTATTAATACCAGGTATTACTACTTTTTTAAGGAATGAATGAATGAATTGAACGCTTTATTTATTTTTTAATTTGGTGCATCTATCTTTCTAAATATATAAAAGGCAAAGGTGACTGACTGACTGACTGACTGATCTATCAACGCACAGCTCAAACCACTGGGCGGATCGGGCTGAAAGCCATACTGATAGTTATTATCTCATAGGCATCCGCTAAGAAAGGATTTTTGAAAATCTATACATGAAGGGGGTAAAGTAGGGGTTTGAAAAATCGAAAATGGGCTAAGCCGCGGACAAAAGTTTGTTAAAAAGTAAATCTTAAACGTTAACTTGAAAAAATAAAAAATAAATGGCAACTTTATCGTTTAGAAGCGATCTCTGCCAGTCAAAATAAATGTAGGTACAGACCAGTGTTAGACAGCGATCAGCGACCAGTTAAGCTACGTCTGTAGCTCTGGTTCTCCTATGGATCTCCTCATTTTCATTAGTATTTACATTTTACATATTGACATAGATATTTTAATTACCTGTCGTTACGAGGAAATGATATGTTCGAGAATGAATATTAAAAACTATTCCGAAATTCAAATAAAGTTAATCGCTCATCACAATATATCAAGAGCCGCATGAGTCGCATTGAGCCACATTATTCAAAAATTCTAATAAAGTTAATCGCTCATCACAATTTAAGGAGCCGTATGAGTCGCATTGAGCCACATTTTTCAAAAATTCAAATAAAGTTAATTGCTCATCACAATGTAAGGAGCCGCATGAAACGCATAAGCTTTTAAACATAAAATTTTTAGGAGATTTTTTACCTACCTATACCTACTTAGGTCCTATGTTAAGGGATTGAAATTCATAAGCTTGACGTTCAAATGTAGAGGGTTTAAAGCTAGCTATAATATCTAGCGTAAAACCGTGGTAGTGCTTTTTTGTCAAATAACCGGTCAAATTTTTTGAAAATAAAAGCAGACATGGCTCATATCTGTTTACTGGATAATTTAAACGTAAAAATTCTTTTTACAAAACCGACTTCAAACGCCACTACAAAGTATATAAATTGTGCGTATAAAATTTTAAGAGTTCCCTCGATTTCTCCAGGATCCCATCATCAGATCCTGACCTGATAACCATGAAATCACCTGGAAAGTATGCCTTTCAAAAAAAAAAAAAGAATTTTCCAAATCGGTCCGAGTCCTCGAGTATTATGTACATACAAAAAAACATATTATGTACATAAAAAAAAGAAGTCGATTAAAAATACATTGCGTGTGGTTTTTAAGCTCTTCCTGCTGCTCGCATCTAGTAGTGTGCGATCAACTTAAGTTAAACCCGTGGAAAAATGTCGATGAACCAGCTAAGTTATGCTTAGAAATTATGTGTGAAACATATGACTTAATTTGATCAGTTTACACAGCTCCCATAATTAAGACGTGTTCAATTCCGTAGCTAGCAAGCACCATGCAAGTTATCTAATCGAAGCCGGTGCACGTTTCAAGTTAACATGTTACAAAGTTAATTTAACCCGAGCTTTGATTGCGTTCTGTCGAGAGACAGTTAACTATCGAATAACAGCATCGCAGGATTTACTAATTACTCTGTAAATTACGACTCCACTAAGGTTGAAATTTGTAGATGGCACTCTACTCAGACTCAAGACTAATGCTGAGCATGCTCAGACTCAACTCAGACTCAAGATAGACTCTGTCTCGAGTCTGAGCGTAGTGAGAGTGCGTTCTATAGATTTCAGCCTTTTTTTTTAATCGATGACAAGATAGCCCTTGACTGCGATCTCACCTGATGGTAAGTGATGATGCAGCCTAAGATGGTAGCGGGCTAACTTGGAAGGGGTATAGCAGTGTAAATTCAACCCATGGCGGCACGTCTTTGACGGTAGGGTGGTAACTAGCCACGGCCAAAGCCTCCCACCAGACAAAAAAGTTAAAACGAGACAGATTTATGTCAGAGAAAAACTCTCTATACCGATAAAAAATTATCAGTCACTTGACATTCGTTTTATAGAGTTTACACTCAATTTCCTCGTCGCGCTTTGTGCGTCCGAGCCGTTATGACTTTTGAAGGCGATGGTAATTGCGACTGCGTTGCGCAATATCCCTTGGCGTAAACGATGTTGATTTTAAACTCGGATGACATTTTATATTTTTATAGTGCCGTACTGTAACGTTATAAAAAACCGGTATGATACCGGTATGCAAATAGCTCTGTGATTTATTCGAGTGCTACGTGGATTATGAATTATGAAAGAAAGGTGTTAAATATTCATTTGGTTATTTATTCTAGCGCGAGTTTGTACTACCGTTTTTTTATAACTACGAGTATGTACAATGTACATACTCGTACTTGCACGAGAGATATACGAGTATGTATATACAATGTACACACTCGTATAACTCCCGTGCGTTGGAGAGTACGTAAAGTCGTCCATTCTGCACCTGATCTCTCTCGTGTCAAACATCAGATTATGAGAGTGAGGAAATAAATTGTAACTGTGTTTGTGTACCTGTAACAGATTAACGTGACTTTTTGCATGGGTATAGTCGAGTACCTACTTAGAGAGTGACATAGTCTATCTTTTAACCCGGAAAAATTGTTCCCGCGGGATTTTTAAAAACCTTTCCACGCGGATCTATTCATGGACAAAAGCTTTTAATATGTACTATCTTTATAAATTTATTTTAAAACAAATAGTTGGAGGTGTACTAACGGCCTAATAGCTAGTAGGTCTGTATTCTGTGCTAGAGGTCGCGCTAATCTGTCAACGTCAATTTGACAAATACTTTTTCAACAAACTGAACCGTTATCAAGCCACTTAAACTGTCAGATACACAAATCTGATAAGATTCTTATTTTAATCGACTAGATATGTGTAGTTACTAGAAAATCAACTTTGAATAAAAAATATATAAAATATGGTTTTACCGAATGAAGTACTTAACCCAGCGATTCCCAAAGTGAGTTTCTGCAAAATGTATGTGTTACGTGAAATATGTGGGCCAAATGTAGTAATAGCATAGAATACGTAATAGTAGCCTATAGGTACAGAAGATTCGCAAAATCATTTAAATAAATAGCGGCTCTTGCTACCACACTGTAAAGTGCATCTCAGATCGCACAATGCTAACTTACCTACTGTGATATTTCCTAGAAATTTAAATATAAATCACAATAATTAATTATACCTAAGTATAAAAAAAAGACGTGTGGCACTCGGGGACTGCCGCGGTATTGCATAGCATTTTTCATCAACGCCATCTAGCGGCTCACCGTAGAGGAGTCCCGTGTCAGGTTATTTTCGTTACGGAATTTCTGGCTTCGGTCTCCACGATGGCCCGCGATAGAAGCTATGCAATAGCTTAAAAATAGAATTACGCACTCGCTTCGTTCATGCTCACGTCAACTTTTGTTGTAAATTGTTTTTAGAGCAAATCTTATAAACCTTACAAACAGCTACTTATTTTTAACCGACTTCCAAAAAGGAGGAGGTTATCAATGCAGCCGGTATCTTTTTTTTTCTATGTTTGTCCACCGATTACTCCGGGATTTCTGGACCGATTCGCCTGTTTTTTTTATAAATACTATAAAGATAGAAAAAACGTATTATATAATTAAAAAATTAAGGGTTCCTTGGCTTTAAATGTTTGGGAACCGCAAACCGCTGCCTTAATCAATACAATTTAGTAAACTCTGTTGCTAAGTTAAAACTCCCACATATTGTTATGTCCATTCTGATATCATTGGTCAGAGAGTTGTTATATTAATAGAGTAGCAATGTCTCGCAAAGTGGTGTTAATCTAATTTTTAATTCTTTATAGCCGCCTTATTATCATTTATTTAAAGAATATTACCCTTGCTGAACATGACTAATATTCCCCTCTCCCCTAAGCTTAAAGCTTCATTTCCGAGTTGGTGCGACAATAGTGCAATGGGTAGCGATTAAACTTTGGACCTTTCAGTTTTTAACTTTAGGCTATTGAGGCTTATCATTATAGGAATTCGCATTTTCGACGTGTACTCGTATTGTAAAAGGTTTGAATAGAGTAGAAATATCTTTATTGGTAGCAATAAACACAAAAATATGCAAAATAAATCAAAACTTAAAAACACAGCTATGATAGGTATCAGATATCGTTACTTTGTACAGCAGTGCAACGCTACCAAAAGGTGAGTCACTCAGCTTGTGTTGGGGCTCCTAGCCTCGCAGACTTAAAACTGGCGAAGCCGCCAAAGCTGTGGCCAGGTTTCCCAACGCTGATTTTCAGTGACCGCCTTTAAATGCGAACGTCAATGGTCTTTATATTACTTTTGGCAGAAAATGTTAGTTTATGGTCTGGTGGGAGGCTTTTGGCCGTGGCTAGTTACCACCCTACCGTCAAAGCCGTGCCGGCAAGTGATTTAGCGTTCCGGCACGATGGCGTGTAGAAACCGATTAGGGATATAGGTTGAACACTGCCATACCCAAGTTAGTCCTCTTCCATCTTATACTGCATTTACCATCAGGTGAGATCGCAGGCAGGACTATCTTGTCATTAAAAAAAAAAGTAAAAGGTTTGCTGCTCCATTGTCCAACTCAACGTCGGTTATGTCAGTTATTCTGATAACTGCGGCAACTGGTAGCCTAGCCGCCAGTTTCCCAAACCGTTGCACAACCAACGTTAGATTGAAGTTAATCGGTGAACGTAGAAAGGGTTTCGATGCAATCGGACCAAATATGGCGCTGGTGCCTATTGTTGAAATAGAGCCTGCGTGCGCCGCGGTCTCGAACTGACTTATGACGACCGATTTTATTTAAGGGAGAGGGCAGACGGGCTACTTTTAGCGTCAGCGATTGGCGTTTTATAGCTAACGCGGGCAAACAACACACCCAAAATTCAGCGACCGAAAATCGCAGAAATCAACGTTCAAAAATCGCGAAATGTGATGCAGACTCAAAAAGTCAATATGACGCCCGATTTTTATTTTAGCCGAATTTCCACTGCGAAATTAGTGGCATGAAATTAGTTTCATGACATTAATTTCATCAACAGTTTCACGTGCAAACTTCTAATTTCGTGCATGAAATTAATGCTTGCATCATGAAATTAGAAGTTTACACGTGAAATTGTTGATGAAATTAATGTCATGAAACTAATTGTATGCCATTATTTCACAGTGTAAATTCGAATTAACAGACTAGGTTTCGCTGGCGACTTCATACGCGTCAATTCGCGTGGAGGGAGGTTTTTAAAAATACCATTGGCGCTGTTTTCCGGTAAATAGTAGGCTTTGTCACTCTCCAGGTCATCAACTATACCTAAGCAGAAATCACGTCAACCCGTTGTCCCGCCGTTGCGTGATTGAAGGACAAACCAATAAAAACCTAACAGGAAAAGCTAGTTTAAATATATGAAAGGAAACTGATCTATCAACGCATAGCTTAAATCATTGGACGGATCGGGCTGAAAGCTATATCGTTGCTATTATGAAGTAGGCATCCGCTAAAGAAGGAATTTTGAAAATTCAACCCAATGGGGTTTGTAAAAATCGAACTTAACGTGAGCGAAGCCGCGGGAAAAAGCTAGTGTTCAAATAACAATCAAACATCGTTAGTATGGCACGCTTTGAAGTTAAGCTCCTAGCAATCTCAGACGAGTTTTCAACATAAACAAAGGTTGGTAGGTGCTTAGTACGACTAACATGTAATGTACGTATTTCAAAATGTCACTTGTTCGATTGGCATAAATATCGAGCCAGAGGGGATATTGCAATATGTAAAAGTAAGTTATGGATATTGCGAGACAAAACTAATTTGAGATTATTCAACCGTTCGCCGATAATCCTGCGCTGTGGTCCAATCATTGAGCTCTCGCAATACGATTATTTGGATTGCTATTTCAACTTCACTATGATCACCCAATTAATCATTCAATTTTGGACAATGAGCCGCCGATTCGACGAAATTGCTGTGCATAACGCTTGACTGTTTGTCAAAATGTGGATATTCATTAATTACAATCGAAAATGTAACATGTGAGAATAACATTTGTAAAAACAGAAAATAAATCGGTCAAAAAACAAATAAGTTACAAGCAGCTTTACTTCGACTGTATCCGTCTCTGTCTAAAACAAAATGTTGTAAGGACAGTGTATGTAGCTACTCAGCTGTGACATCATGTTGCACTAGCGCTCTCTTTTTCTAACATGAAACTTAAAAGCTCTATATGTACTTTCGAGACTTAGCTAAGATATTAAAAATGTCATTCTCTCATAATATATATTAAAAACCTTTATTTTAAGTATATACCTACCTATTTAAAAAAAATTTAGTCACCTATTGAACCTCCTCCTTATTTTAAACGACGAAAAAAAAGGAGGTTCTCAATTCGTCGTGTATATTTTTTTAAAAAATTTAGCCAAATACTTCGTTAAATTGAATTGGTTGAAAACACAAAAACAAAATTAAGTCGAGGTTAGGTATAACAAAGTTTATGAATTTGTTAATAACAAAGTTGCATGGGAAAAATTGGCTTGGCATCCAGCTGCCCATAAGATAGTGTAATTAATAACTTGTTACATTGTAATAGCTACCAGATATTGAAACCTTTTCATTTTGAAAAGAGCAACTGCTGATTTTCTTGCCGGCTCTTCTCAGCATTTGCTAAGTGGTGATAGAGTCTTGACTTGTCACAAGAGTCACAGGTTGGCTTAGAAGAAATAAACTCTGACATAATATCAAGACTGTCCTACCGGTTCGGAATGCAGATTCTACTGAGAAGAGCCGGCAAGAAACTCAGCAGTTGCTCTTTTCATAACAAAATATCACAAAATTTATGTATAGCCCCACAGTTCTCAAACCCTGAACCTGTCGAAAAGTTTTAAACACTAGACTATATGCATCTCTGTAATAATTTCAATTCACCGATTAAATATTATTACAGCAAAAACTAATGTGGAACAAATTGGCGTGTTCAATCAATTAATCATGATTAAGAACTTTCAATCAAATCGTTTTTGTATTTATCTTGAGCTTTTTATGTAACTAACAAGTTCCTAATAGGTAGAATTATCGCAATATTATAATTATTAACAGTTTTTTACGACGGCAGACGGTATAATATATAGCCGTTTGGCTAAAATAGGTAAATACCTAGACATTTTTTTTCATTTATCCGTCCGTAGACCGCGGGTTCGTTCGATTTTTAAATATCCCGCGGGAATCTCTGTTCTTCTGGGATAAAAGTACTCAACTATATCCATGCCAAAAACCTCATCGATCTGTTGTTCTGATGTTACGTTATTGAAGGACAAACCAACAAATAAACTCACTTTCGCATTCATAATATTTTTTTTATTTTTTTTTCGATGTCAAGATAGCCCTTGACTGCGATCTCACCTGATGGTAAGTGACGATGTCTAAGATGGTAGCGGACTAACTTGGAAGGGGTATAGCAGTGTAAATTCAACCCATAGCCTTAATCGGTTAATATTAGTAAGGAATAGTGTAGAATACATAATTTTAAAGAATTGTTTTTTACTAACATCTATGGGCCTATGGCCTGATATAAACATATTTTATTTTATTTTTTATTTTTAATGATTAATCGTTGAAAACGAAGGGTCTTCTCAATTGAGAATGCCTTGATTGGCCTGATGACATCATCATCAGAGGTGCAGACCTCAAAGTTGAGCTTCTATACCTGGGCTTTCTCACAGGTAGCGCTTTGCTTTAGCATCTATTCTAGCTTGAAAGATCCGATGAGAGTCATCGGATCAAGATGAGAATCAAACCCGAGACCTCCCAGTGACTACAGCGCTAACCACTGCGCCAGGGAGGTCGTCAAACTTATTTTAAGTTGGTGAAATCGGACCTAAGTATTCCAATTATAATTTCAATGTATTTGTGGAGAGAGGAGTATTTTAAAAACGTCTAGCTATTATTTTTCAAAATACCTGAATAATTATTAAACATCACTTAGCTAATGGACTTTTGCTTTAGGTGGGACTGAATACAATAGCTATTAACGTGCAAGGGATAACCCCCCTTAACAGCTGATAGATAAAGGCGATAACTCAATGGAGTCACTTATTATTATGGGTAATATTTTCATCTGCACTTCACGTAATAAGTATCTGCTTTCGCTGTTGGAAATATCATACCCATTAGGGTATATAGTTTCTAGTGTCAGGCGTTTGAAAATATGAGGGACATTCTATTGTACATGGGGAAGGTAAAATCTGAGCTAGGTGTCCAATGGATCCTTAGAATAGAACTCACATTAACACTGTTAAGGACTCGTTCATTGACTATATAAATTAAAAGTAAAAACAATTTTTAAAAACAAACTTCCATTTATATGCGCTAAAAAGAATAAAATAAACTTTTCTTTTAAAACTTTTACTATCAACTTGTGACGTCATTGCACAATTTTCATGATATAAAAGCTTGTTGCGAGATTTAAGTAGGTAGGTAGGTAGTCGTATTTACGTTTACAAATTTTTAAAATTCAAATCATTCAGATCAAGTTATTTAATTTACTTGTTTAGATACACACGTAAATACGAGGCACTCACGTGCAAATTTACCAAATAAATACTTACTTTACTTTGCAGATAAACCGAATTTTCTAACTCCGTGTTAGTAACTACTGAGAATTTCTCGACAGAAAAAGCCTTGACACAATTTTTGGCCCGACTCGGGAATTCAACCGGGGGCCCTGTTATAACTCTCAACTCTCTCTCTGGACTCGACTGCGTATTGTGAAGTCGAACATGCTAAATGCTAACCACTAGCCCAAAGCGGCAGTTCATACATAATAATGAACTGTTAACTGACCGAAATAATAGCCTGACGAAGTAATCAACGTGCCATTTACCCTTTACGTGCGTTCTCGCCCAATAATAATATTCAAATAGAGGTAGGAATAGTTTATTAGCAACAAGCAATTGTGCTCTACCAGCCGCTACTTCATCCGCGTTGATTTTTAGTCCGGAACCCTCTGATTGTACGGGATAAAAAGTAGCCAATGTCACTCTTCAAGTCGGTAACTATATAATTATGTACATGCAAAAATCCCGTCGAGCCGTTGCTGCGTGATTGAAGAACAAACCAACAGAACAACAAACCAATACAAAGATAAGATATTAGTAGGGCTCTTTAATTTTCTGGGAGAAACAAACTTTCGCATTTATTATATATTCATTAGTAAGATTTTTGCTGTCGAAGATTGTATTTATTATTGTAATTTTCTTTTGTATAAGTAACAAACCATAAAATATATTAATTTTAAATAATAGAACCACTAAATAATGGTTTATTGATTTTCGAAAAGTGTAAATTTTACCCTACTACCATTAGGTACTTTAATTAATACTACCATTGAATAATAATAATTTTAGTCGTATTATTAAATGGGAACAATTAACAGGCAACTAACATGACATTACATTACGCGGTTACAGCCATTTTGATTACTTTGAAGTTTCTATAAATTCAAATTCCGAAATACACTTTGGCGCCAACATTCACTACAGCCCACGCTTCGCCCTTGGAACTTCTCGACAAGCATTTATTACGTTCTAAACCTTATCTAATAACCGTAGAGTTTAAATTAGAATGACTCATTAGCTTGAACAATTATGCCCATCATGCTACAGACAATATTTCAATTCGCAATAATATAAATGTCAAGAAATGATTAATAATAAAATTAGATAACTTACCTGACACATGCAATACTTATGTAAAGCAGCCTAAACAAATACTGTTGTTATTTTAGTATTAGTCCTTAAGCCCTTCGTATCATGTGTATAGTATAAAGACTTACATAATATAATTATATGTACCTACGTATAGGTATATATTATAGAGTTAAATGTGAGGATGATGAAATTTAAATAATATCTGTATATAAATTAAAGAAAAACGGGCCAGTACTTTTATTTTCCCCCATAGAGTCGGATAAAATGAGCTACCTATGGATCCGGCTCGAAGGACCAACTTGTGTTAGGGGTATAGATTGACAGGATACCTTGATTCAATACCTGTTATAACTGCGGTACTCAGCTTTTAACGCTTTAAGTGTATATATGGAGATTTTCAGCTATTAAACTTTAATTAAAACCTTGAGAGCACTTTCAACACATCTTTATTATTTTGTATCCATCTCAAGAGAGAGGGAGCGAGAGAACGGGACAGATATACAACAGGTAGGTACAATTTAGAAGCAAACACTAAACACCTACAAGTAATATAGAGTAGTCGATATAGTGAAAGTAGTTATTCATATTATAGAGACCCCGTCCGTGATCTGAATAGCTCAGCTTAATGATGTTATCTGTTTTGCGGTGACTGGTGACACATACCACGACGTTCCAGCACTGGTAGCATGGGCAGGAGATAAACATTTTATACCCCGATTGTATCCACTGACAGGGGATACAATTGCCTTTTCTCTATGCTAAAGCATGGCGACAGGGGAAAGGAGAAGTATATCCCTTTTTGACATTACAAATGGAGCAACTTCCCCCGGCTAGAGCATGGGAACAAATGAAAGAGATAAACTTATCCTTTTTTGACTTTTGAAAGGGTCAAACGTTTTCTCCCATTTTATCCACTGTCAATATTCTTCCACCGCTGAGCCCATGCTCGACGGGTGGATAAGGGGATAAACATTTTATCCTTTTCCCGGGGATTAAATTTCTCCCGCCCATGCTACCAGTGCAGTATTAAGGTGCTCGCTCACTTATCAACCCGGCATTAGACAAGCACCACCACTGAACTCTATAAATTAATCTGTAACCTGTGTGTGTGAGTAACCCTGAAGAGGCTGCTGTCCTACCGTTTTAGACCTACTTGTTTTTTGTTGTTGTATGATTCGATAGATTAATTACAGAGGTCGGTGCGCCTTTTACAAAATTATTAGTCGCAGACACTTATATGCCAAATGTAGCGCTTAAAATAGATCCTTAATTAAGATGTCATTTCCACATCAAATGCACATGTTACAAGGAAAAACCTAGAGAATCGAAACATTCTTTAAGAATGAGCGCATCAGTGTAACGATCGCAATGACTTCTGATTGGCTGGTACCCTCCCGCTATTGGTTAAAAATGTTAAAATGCATTGATGCAGCAAGAACGCCATAAATTCAGCCAATCAGCGGCCATTGCGATTGTTACACTGATGCAATCATTTCTACTATACATATACAATATCATAGGTTTTAGTATGAAACGCAAATGCATTTAATCTTACGCCTGAGGGTAGGTATCAAAAAGTTTCATAACTAACCTATTAAGCCCACTATATACATGACGCATTGGACAGTAAGTACGAGTTAATTTAAGCAAACACTAGTTGGAGCCAAGGGCGACGCGTGGGCCAACGTTGGCGCCATCTTAGAGCATGTTATTAACCTAAATACACCTCTCGCACTAGTCAGTACTTAGGCATGTTTCAATTGGACATTTTAATCGGGAGCCATCGATCAGACAATTATTTAGAGGTACACTTCAATAACCATTATGAAGCCAATGGTGGCTTAATTATAGAGCTGTAGGAAGGTAACTATGCATTAGGTTATTATTTTGTTGTACGTACAATTTCGAACTAAACGGTCGGACAAAAAATTGACTTTAGTCTTTAGTTTACAGTTCTAAATTATTACTTTCATGTATCTACACGACATAAAGATAAAGAAAAACTAGTAAAACAAAATCTTTAAATTTAAATTAACAATAAAATTAGTTCTAAAATTAAAACTCAAACAAGTTTAAATTGAAAATTTAAAACACTCCCGAAATTAAAAAAAAATGTAACTCGACATTTTGTGGCGGCGACCATCTTGGATTTGAAATTTATCATAGATACACTATTAGATACACTATTATATAGTATTCTACTAGTCAAGCCCTTTCATTTGATAGCCATATTGAGTGAGTTATGAAAAAATATGTAATGCGCCATTTTGTGGCGGCGGCCATCTTGGGCAGATTCTCATCAAACATAACTAAGAACACTCCCGACTAATTCACCTTTCAAACAAAAACAAAATCAAAATCGTTCGGCTACTACGATGCCACAGACAGACACACACCACACACAGACAGACACGTCAAACTTATAACACCCGTCGTTTTTGGGTCGGTAGTTAATAAATCTAAAACCTAGGCTCTTGATAGGCACGCACACTTACGCAATGTGCATGTACAGTACAGGACGTAACCACAAGTAAAGCTCACGCGCCCGCGTGAATGTAAAAAACTATACTATGGACTGAAATCTTGATTTTCTTTTATGTATCCGACTTGCTTTGGGTATAAAACTGGTAAAATATAAAAGAAAATATCCAACCAATTCAGGCGAGATTGGGTTAGTCAATGAAGGTCCAAAAGCGGTTTCTATTTCCAATTTATCAATTTACGATAGGGATCAGAAAACTGTGTTAGTCAGCCTCTATGCTGCGACACAGAAAAAAAATCGTATTTTCGTATTTTCATTTTTCTCATAAAAAATGTAATAAATAAAAGAAATATTTATTGGCAAATTAAATTACTGCGCGGACACTATTATTTTATTTTATCTTCATCTTCAGTTTTCCAATTTTTCTCTCGATAAAATCCTAATTCGGACATTTATAATAATGAACATTAGAAAATAATAGCAAAATCGATCCAGCCGTTATCAAGTGATACACTTACCAACGTAAAATATAGAAGATATAAGATAGCCTATGGATTAATTTAATATAGCTGCGAAGGGGAACATACATAAAAAAAAGACGTATGGCACTCGGGGACTGCCGCGGTAAAGCTATTGCATAGCATTTTTTATCAACGCTATCTAGCGGTTCACCGTAGAGGAGTCCCGCGTCTGGTTATTTTCGTTACGGAATTTCTGGATTCGGTCTCCACGCTGGCCCGCGATAGAAGCTATGCAATAGCTTAAAAATATTCTGACGAATTATAACCTCCTCCTTCTTTAGAAGTCGGTTAAAAATAGAGTAGGTAGTGTAGTAGGTATCTACTACGCCAATTCTTCTTCAAGCTACAGTAAAGATGTTAGGTACGGAAGGTTAAAGAGGTGGATTATATTCATTCGCGGTAGGATTGTCGTTAGAAAATCAACATAAATGAACCGCATGTTTCGGTATGACACAATTACATACAATGGACCAACGCTGTGCGTTACACAACCTGTCCTTAGAGCAAGTAGCAACGTCAAATAAAAGGGCACGCACATGTTACAGCCGTAGTACCTATGATATAGTATATATGTATGTAAATACATTCGGCAACACGAATCACCATTTGAAGGCTCAATAGCCCAACGGTTAAAGTACGGACTCAAAACTGAAAGGTTGCAGGTTCACTACACTATTGTCGTATTCACTCCTAGCACAAGCTTTACGCTTATTTGGAGGGGATAGGAGGATATTATTATGATTATTAGATATTAGTCAACTTCAGCTTGGCTAATATTCTTAAAAAAAAAAATTAACGTGCTGTTAGATAAGCCAGAGAAAACAAAATTCAGTGCCCCATCCATAAAACACTTTGATTGAACTTATCTCTCAGACTGTATCTAAAAGCTCGGGTAAAACAAAACTTTACTGCAATTAATTATTTTTAAAAAGCCAGTCTTCTAAAGTTAGTTCATGAAGAGTAATAGAACTTAATAGGAGAAATATATCCAAGCGAGTAAATAGTCAAGAATCGTTGGAACTGAATCGATCGTAAATCGGAAACAATCGCCAAACGATATTTTAGCATCGATGTCTCGGAGATCACGTCTTAGGAATCGAATAAATTGCGAACACCGAGCGTAGGAGGATGGCGGTTCGGTTTGAAGGAAAGGAGGCTGCGATTTTTACGAAACCACGCAGTTTCCTGTAGCTCTTATTGTTTAGGCGGTAAGGGGTATTATCGAATGGGGTATCGAGACAATGTTGTGTCTGGTAATATTTATCGACATCAATCTCGGAGTATTCCGAACACTCGAGTGCAATAAATCGTTTTATAATCATAGTGAAGACAGGATTGTAGGCGATGAGTGATGCGGGGTCGATGGCCTTCTTCGTGATATAATTATGTTATCTTGGCAATCTTCGCGGACGCCCGTAGGCTACGACACAAGTTTGGGTAACTTTGGAACGGCAAAAATACTTTTTGGGTTCGGATCTCATTGAACAACTGTACTTACCTGCTGAACGCTGTTTTTTGTTTAAATTTACATAATATAATCCTTTTATTTTTTGTTATTAGAAGAGTTGAAACACATTTAAAAAATTTCACTCCGACAGTCTGTGTATTTTTTTTTAATAAGTAGGTACTATCTGTCCCCGTCAAGTTGGCCGTCGCCAACCGTTACAAAATGACGTCATACCGTACCGTTGGCAAGAAAATAATAATTGTATTTTTTACTGTAACCATAACTATGACGGAAGTTTTTTTCTCTGACAATGCTTTTAATTGCCATTAAAAGCATTGAAGAAAAGCAAGAAAACTTCATTCTGCTCTTATGAGGAGTTACATCATCCATCTCCGAAGATGTTCATTAGATCTTCACCAAAAAATGGGACCAACCTTACGATACGTCTTTTCAAATAAAAGAAAATTATTGAAATCGATTTTTAAAGAATTATGGAGTAACACCGACAAAAAAAAATAGACATCGAATTGCGTATTTGACTGTTGTCATCTAAGAATGACATTTGTAAAAACAGAAAATAAATCGGTCAAAAAACGAATAAGTTATAAGCTGTTTTACTGCGACTGTATCCGTCTCTGTCTAAAACGAAATGTTGTAAGGACAGTGTATGTAGCTACTCAGTTGTGACGTCATGTTGCACTAGCGCTCTCTTTTTCTAACATGAAACTTAAAAGCTCTATATGTATTTTCGAGATTTAGCTAAGATATTTAAAAAAATGTCATAAATGTCAAAAATGTAATTCTGTCATAATATTAAAAACCTTTATTTTAAGTATGTACCTATATGCCGCTAAGCATTACCAATAAGCATTTTCTAGGCAAGCGCGCTCCAACCCAGACCTCATCAGTGCTATCCAGTATTGATTGTCGTCAAGCGTAAGCCTATTTCGGATAAAAAAAAATGTACCTATATAAAAAAAAATTAATCACATATTGAACCTCCTCCTTGAATTGAACCGACGAAAAAAAAGGAGGTTCTCAATTCGTCGTATATTTTTTTTGGAACGTTTCAAGAAGAGATTGCAGTAATGTTACCATAATTGGTATAAGCAAAACAGTAGCACTCGATCGATTTGTCATTATGCAATAAGTAGCATGTCGATGCTCCCTCGAATGGACCCTGTCCCACAGTCTCAGATGACATCTGCGATTGATTTATATATCCATTGTGAGACGTTACGGGTTCAACTTAATACTGCTATGCTATGAATGATTGATATGAATAGTTTTAATTATACCTACAACCATAATTGGATATTTCACTAAATTTTTTTTCTATATCTAAATATATAAAAAGCAAAGGTGACTGACTGATTGACTGACTGACTGATCTATCAACGCACAGCTCTAACCACTGGACCGATCGAGCTGAAATTTGGTATACAAGTAGCTGTTAGGACGTAGATATCCGCTAAGAAAGGATTTTGGAAAATTTCAACCCCAAGAGGGTTAAATAGGGGGTTAAAAAATCGAACCTAACGTGAGCGAAGCCGCGGGTTAAAGCTAGTACTTAAAATAAAGCTTTTTAATATGAAAACATAATGTCATTTTTGTTTTTTTAATATCTTAACTAGTCTCGAAAATATAGAGCCTTAGGGCCGGCGCACATATGGCGGAGCGCAGCGCAGAGCATGCCCGCGAAGTTTTTATCGGCGTGACACATTACGCGAATTTCAACCAGAGAATGCGCGAGCACGCGCGGGATTGCGCGTGGATGCTCTTAAGGATTGTTTTTCTGTTAGTTGATTTTCGATATTATTTTAATAAGGACAATGTCGATAATACTTTGTCAGTGAAAAATGCTCTGCGCTGCGCTCCGCTATATGTGCGCCGGCCCTAAAAGTATCCTGATAGACAGAGAGAGCGCTACTGACATGTGGCGTCACAAATTCAGTAGCTCCATACTCTGTCCACATAAAATATCGTTTTAGAAAGAGACGGATACAGTCGCAGTAAAACAGCTTATGACTTATTTGTTTTTTGACCGATTTATTCACTGTTTTTACAAAATGTTATTCTAGCATATTGCATTTTGGATTGTAATTCATAAATATCCACATTTCAACAACAGTAAAATACTCAATTATATTTTTAGTAGGTACATGTAGATTCATTCGCTGGGTACATGCAACAGACATATTGCACATCTGAATCAAAAGGCAGAAAATTTATAAAAGGTCTGTATCCTAGTCGAAAAAAAGTCTTTCTTAAATTTATAAAAGGTCTGTTTCCTAGTCGAAAAAAAGTCTTTCTTAAATTTATAAAAGGTCTGTTTCCTAGTCGAAAAAAAGTCTTTCTTAATGTTTTTTCCCCACCGGGAAAAGCAGTTGGCAGACCCCCCACTAGGTGGACTTGACTCTCAATCTTGTGCCGCTTGTATCTAGCAGCTTCCTGCGACTCGTTTGATGTGAATACTATCCTCAGGCATGAGGTTTCGCCACGATATCTGATGGGAGGCTTTGGCCGTGGCTAGTTACCACCCTACCGTCAAATAGTGCCGCCAAGCGATTAAAGCTCGCTGCATACATAACGTGCACGGGACGTGGACGGGACGTGGCCCGGACGTGGCCCGGACGTGGTTAGTAAACACGGACGGGAATTTTTAATGCATACGCAACGTGGCAATAACTCAGAACTAACGTGCTAGTGATGTGAATAAGGAAAGATGGATTTTTCTAAGATTGTAGCGAGCTAACTTGGAAGGGGTATAGCAGTGTAAATACAACCCATATCCCTAATCGGTTTTTACACGCCATCGTGTCGAAACGTTAAATCGCTTGGCGGCACGTCTTTGACGGTAGGGTGGTAACTAGCCACGGCCAAAGCCTCCCACCAGGCCAGACCAGAGACAATTTAGAAATTATAAATTCCTAAATTGCCCCCGCCGGGAATCGAACCCGAGACCTCTCAGTTATAAGACCACAGCGCTCACCACTGCGCCAGGGAGGTCGTCAAAGGTTGATACTATATACCTATTGATTTGAGCATAAAAAGTTCAACTGTAATTATTATTACATATTAAAATATAAGTAGAGATACCAATGCAATAAATTAATAAAATAAATCTGACCGTTTTCAGTGAGTGATAGTTCAACTGCAATTTTACGCCACAGATAATTTTTATATTTGGTGTCTAAATACTTTCAATGATCGTACACACTCAATTAGTTTTTCCATTCGTCCCTTTTTGCTTCGTAGGTAAATACACAAACATCACTACTTAGCTCTCCGGAGCGAACGGGGCGACTGTGCATACGCAGCGGAATCACGCACGGGACGGGGCACGTACGGGACGGGACGTGCTAAACATCGTCGCCGACGATATTTTTCCCGTTCCGCGCGTGGCACGTTCCCGTCCCGTCCGTGCTCCGTGACGTATGCACAGTCGCTTACATTTTCTATGAAACGATGTTTCCAAAACTCCACGTCCCGTCCCGTGCACGTTATGTATGCAGCGGCCTTTAGCGTTCCGGCATGATGGCGTGTAGAAGCCGACTTATGGGTTGAATGTACCTACACTGCCATACCCCCTCCAAGTTAGCCCGCTATCATCTTAGACTGCATCGTCACTTACCATCAGGTGAGATCGCAGTCAAGTGCTATCTTGTCACCGAATAAAAAAAAAGACATTTTTCTTCACCGGTAAAGCGAGAGCTTCTGGTGGCAGTGGGATGAAAAAGCGTAATTTATTTAATTGAAGGTTGCTTAACAACCTAGCTAGAAAAATGCTGTAATAAAACACGATCTAATATGGGCAACGCCGCAGGCTCTGGCCAGTGTAAAATAAAGCGATTCAACCTATGACGGTCTGCAATTACATCGGTTTATATCCGTGGAGCAATTTGAAAATTTAATTGTTCAATAAATTATGTAACCAGCAACTTGACAGTCTTATAAACATTACGGGGGATGTTTTATTTTCATAATCATAATGTTGGACTCCTTCTGTCGTATTTCATTGTATATTTATGTTGGCACAAGTAATAGCGAGCGGATGCCTTTATACAGGGTGGGGTTTGCAGGATGGGATATCGTCGGGGATAGTGCTAATCCGCGTAACTAAAATAATAATAATTTTCTAATAATTCACGCACATATACACGCGCACACCCACACACACACACTATTGTTATAAATATTATAAATTCATACAATTGTAATCCTATTTGGCCTTATTTTAGTATTAAGATTTAATTGTAAATTATATTCTGTATGTATCGCTGTTGATTACAATAAAATAAATAAATAATTAAATAAATAAATAATTATAAAAGCTTGTCGCGAGATTTACCTGTGTAGATAAACATGTAAATTAAATAACTTGATCTGATTGATTTTAATTTTTAAAATTTTTAAACTAAGGAAATACGAGTAGGTACTTACTTAAATCTCGCGACAGGCTTTTATATCATATAAATTGTGTATAGACGTTACAAGTTGATAGTAAAAGTTTCAAAAGAAAAGTTTATTTTGTTCTTTTCAGCGCATTTAAATAAAAGCTTGTTTTTAAAAAAGTTTTTTTACTTTTAATTTTTTTTTATACATTAACAATGTTCTTTAGTTTAACTTAAACCGTGAAAATTACTTTAGGTACAAAACTTATTACTTTTATCCTTTCAAGGATAATATCTATTATTCTTTTAATCTCCCTAAAATCGATGTTATGCTTTTTTTAAGGCCTATTACCTTTATTTGCACCCTATAGCTTTCTTATCGCTTCAGTGCCGCTCCCAAAGTCTCACCCTGTATATAAAGTCCTGTGGGACTATGAGTTCCGAAGAGAAACGATTATGACTAGTCGTAAATTTTCAAACTTTTTACTATCCTTCTAGTGTAGCGGTGTAAATGGAGCATTTAACTAAGTTATCGACATAGTTTTTGAAGGAGACCTTAAGGTCTTGACGGACAATAAGCTAGACGGAAAATTGCCAATTGATGGGTAAATATATTCCTAAGAGTTTTTTTGTATCCGAAATAGGCTTGCGCTCGACGACAATCATGACAATGGATAGCACTGTTGAAATCTAGGTTGGAGTGCACTTTCCTAGAAGATGCCTATTCACTGTTGAAGGTACCTATTCAATACATTGGCTATATTTTATCCCAAAAAATTAAAGAGTTCCTGCGGGAACCAAAAAACTTTAATCCACGCGGACGAAGTCGCGGGCATCATACTAGTCATACTAGTTAGTTAGAAAAGAGTGAATAGGCATTTTCGACAAGGGAGAATAGGCATTTTCTAGGCAAGCGCGCTCCAACCTAGACCTCATCAATGCTTCCCACCATTGATTGTCCTCAAGCGCAAGCCTCACTACATAGTATAAAAGTCGCTTTCTCTGTCCCTATGTATGCTTAAATCTTTAAAACTACGCAACGGATTTTGATGCGGTTTTTTTTAATAGATAGAGTGATTGAAGAGGAAGGTTTATATGTATAAAAACATCCATTAACAGTGAATGACATAGGCTATATATTTTATACCCGTGCTAAGCCGGAGCGGGCAGCTAGTTTCATAATAAATAAAAAAGTTTTCAATAGTCGGGTTCCAGTTTTTAATTTTTTTGTTGTGTTCCTTTCCAGATTTCCTGCACCATGTCGACCGGCAGCTGCTCCGGCCCAGGGGCGTGCGGGGGGGCGCGACGCAGGCCGCCACCCCCGCCCGAACCCTCCCTGTCGCTCGCCGCGGACCTGAGCGAGCTGAGCTTGGACCAGGGGTACCACACCCTGGCGGATTGCGGCCCACCCTCGCGCAGGCGACGGGACAACACCCTTACTGATGCCCTGTGGCTGAAGATACTGTCTTATCTCGAGGTAGATTGCTTTCTCTTTCTGAACTTTTTTTTTGACGACCTCCTTGGCGTTGTGTTGAGCGTTGTGGTTTTATAACTGGGAGATCTCGGGTTCGATTCCCGGCTGGGGCATTTTGAGAATTTATAGTTTCTAAATTGCCACGGTCTGGTCTGGTTACCTTAACCTTCCGGCACGATGACAAGTAGAAACCGATTAGGGGTATGAGTATACTGCCATACCACTTCCATACAAAATGAATAACCTTTCTTCTACAACCGCACCGCTCGCCACCGAACACAATTTTACCCTCACCACGTGGGTGCCTGGAGCACTTTCACCCTCACCAAGTGGGTGCCTGGAGCACTTCGACCATCCGATGTGGCAGATCTTTTTTCTCACGTACTTTGAGACTGTGGAACCAACTTCCTGCAACGGTATTCCCACTAAATTTTTAAGTTATTCAAGGGACGGACCAACAAATTCCTAAAAAGCCGGCAACGCATTGGTGCTACAAATGTTCATGGGCGGCGGTAACACTTAACAAAAGTGGCCTGCTCGTTTGCTCGCTAAAAATATTAAAAAAAAAAATGTGTTCGTTCCAGGTGTCAGACCTCTGCCGGATGTCCCGCGTGTGTCGGCGGTGGTCGCGCTTCGTGGCCAGACTCTCAGCGCGTCCGGAGCCGTGGAGGAGGATACGAGCAGCTGGCCCTCTGGAAGTGGCCGCGCGGTGCGCTGGCGCGAGGGCCGGCCCTTGCGCCGGCGATGTGCGCGAGTGGCGCACGAAGACTTGTGCTGTAAGACAACGCCCTTCACCTTCTTTATAAGAATTTGTTTTTTATCTGGTGGGAAGCTTTGTCCGTGGTTATTTACCACCCTACCGTCAGAATGCGCTATCATTTCGCGCGAATTTTACTCGTACGAACGCGCGATCAAACATACTGATCTCGAATAGGTGTCCTAATAGGCATTCGCGCGATGGAACGAAGCGCAGTGGAACCCGCGGTCGCTCGCATCGCTTATTCGCGCGATGATCGCGCATTCGCTTTATATTAGGACAACGCCAAAGACGTGCCGCCAAGTGATTTAGCGTAGAGATGGCGTGTAGAAACCGATAAGGGGTATGGATTGAATTGACACTGCTATACTCCTTCCAAATTAGCCCGCTACCATTCTGGACTGCATCGTCACTTACCATCAGGTGAGATCGCGGCCATGGGCATTCTTGTTATCGAATAAAAAAAAGAACTACTTGCATATCTGGCGGTTGAACATTGATCTCTATCTATGATTAACACTGGATTGGCTGACCCTATAAGATTGACAGTTTAAATATGGATCAATTTGAAACGTCAACTTTGACATACAAGTGTCTCTGAAATCAATAATATTGCAAATGGCGCATCGACCTCTATTCTGTGATTTCATAGGGCATCCAAAGAGCCTTACTTAAATATTGCCGTCTCGCATTGATATGGAACTCCATCCCTTTGTCCAAAGTTCATACTTTGGACAAAGTGTACATTTTGGCCAACCCTGGGGACCTGGGGTTACATCAAACAAGCGCGTCGACAACTTTCATAATACCGACGCGCTACGGATCCCTACGGTCGTCCAATGTTTCCACACCAAACGGCGCAAATATGAATCCTCATTAACACTTGTTAGTTTGGTTAATCATTTAGTTTGTTTGTTGCTCTAGGTGACAGTGGCTGGAGCTCAGCTGCTAGTAGCTACGTTCAGAAATCTAACACACATAGCTTTAACGGGCTCCAACACGATGGACGCTAGAGCACTTGCCCCCGTCATCACAGACTTGGTCGATTTGAGGCATATAGATCTTACAGGTAAGTTCAATTTATAACTTACCTGAATTTTAGATTAGAATATAATATCATTTATTAGAAATACACCTGAACTTACACACATACAGAGGTACTGAAAATCTACTGTGTATCACATCAATCAATGAAAGGAGCTCAATCAGCTAAATCCTCTTTTTATAGGTAACTTAAAAAGTTACCTACCTGAGTTTAACGTTACCAGCAAGGTGTTTACGTCGTTGGTAGATTTATGACGTGTCATAAGAGCTACAAGTTGGCCTACATGAAATAAATAAATTTTGATTTGATTTGATTTGATTTGATTTGATTATCATCATAATTATATGGAAGTCAAACACCCTGATATTCAAAAAAAAAAGGATGAGTCAATATAATACAGAATAGACTTATTTAAAATTAAAATAATTCTAACTTTCCATTTTCTTATTAAAACAATTCCAATATTTATCAAAACGAAACTTTGTCGAATTGATTTGATTTTGAAACTTTATGAATTTAAAATTAAACCACCATTGTTTGCAATACCTCAGACAATAAGGTAAGAATCAAGCACGAAAGTCATAATTAGAAATTTTATAATTACTTATTCCAATGAATAATCTCAAATTGTTTAACTTAAATTGTTTAACTTATATTTTGTTTTCAAACTTTGATACGAACAAGGGCACAGGCTCTTTGGTGTTGAGGCTAATTGTTTGTTTAAGAAATCGTCTGAAAAATTAAATAAGTTGAGAAGCCTCATTTTTTCTTTAAAAAATTAAGGTTTTTTCGTTCTTTGATAAATTCGGCTCTCGTTATTCTTTACGCCTTCATTAATCATCTTATTTTTAGAACAATGTTCATATTGTTCGGTCCATATCTTTTTTTTCTGGAAGTGCGATCACAGAGTCATTTGAGTCGCTGAAATCAAATGACACGATCATTTTCTGCGGCGCTCTTTTTTTTATTACTAGATATAGTTCTTTCAACTCACGAGGGTGCGTGGCTCATGGTTGTGTGCGTGTCGTATCTGCATAAGTCTAAGTCTTTCACTCAGGAGACAGGTACGCACACTTACACAATGTGCATGTACACGACGTAACCACAAGTGAAGCTCACGCGCCCTCGTAAATTGCAAGGACTATACCTATGTCCAGCAGAACGTCTGTCGATTGAGATAATGATGACGACAACGACCATCGATTTCTTCTTTCTTAGTTGAAAAGGCTTTACTTTTTTACGCAGTAAAAGATAATTAATCATAGTGGATTAATCTTATTTTAGCCCAGATGCACGAAGAAATTAATAATGCGCCAAGCCTTCTGAAAATGATGCTTGAACAAAAGCGAGGGATTAAAAGATTTTGATGCCTCGCTTTTGTTCTTATTTTGTTCTACAATATCTAGGATTTATATGGTAATTAAACATTTTCAGGTTGTCCAAACGTAGACTGGCCAGAATGGGCTTGGCTAGAAAGCCGTTTAACTACGAGAAGACCACCTATAGAATACATAGATTTAACCGATTGCAGCGCAGTTACCGACGCAGGCCTATGCGCCTTGCTTCATACTTGCCCGTCACTGCAATACCTTTACCTCAGGAGATGCACTCTAGTCACAGGTAAGTTGCACCTATAATTTAACGTATTTGAAAATATCTCGCAGGCCGTTTAATTCCCAGCACAAATGTATCATTAAACTTGCGTCATAGGTAAGTTAAAGAGTTAAAAAAATACCTTTCTCCGTATGATTAATTGATCATAATATTATCTTTTTATAGATTCACAATGTTTTTTGAAATTTTTTAGATGCTGGTGTCCGGTGGATACCTTCATATTGCGCACTCAAAGAGTTGAGTGTTTCCGACTGTACAGGAGTTACGGACTTCGGTCTGTATGAATTAGCGAAGTTGGGACCCGCGTTAAGATACATTTCAGTTGCTAAATGTTCACAGGTAAGTTTCGTTATTTTTCATCGTGTTTCAGTTGCATACTTATTTTAAGTATTTACCTACTACTTAGCAAAATACTAAGTTTATTAGATTACTAGAAGCCCGCGCCGACTTCGTCCGGGTTGAAAATTAAATATTTGTTCTTGTGAGCTTCTTATAGGAGACGATTGTCAATAAGATCACCACAGGAACCACACGAATATCCCGCACCGATACCCGCCACCGTGCACCGCCCGCGCCAGCCGGCACCATTTTATTATTTTGTCGCGCGGAAATATTAATTTTCCGATAACTCCTAAGAAATTTATTTAAATTGTATAGTGTAAAGGGCAAATATGTTCTAAATTAAATACTTACGATAATAAACATATTTATTTAGATATAGATTGACATCACATCGGTTAAAGAAGCTTCGAAAATAATTCATTATTTTTAATCAAAATTTGAAAGATAAAAATGGTTACTGTAAGTTATCCTTAGAATATAGACATATGCTATCGCGGACTTTTTTTTAGAACTCTTTAAGAGGAACAATCCACCCATACATCATTTTCATCCAATAACAGTATATGACCCAGCGCACGCTTTGAAAACGTTTAAGAGTCAAAAAAATTTCCGACTTCTTTAACAAATTTGCACATAATATTTAGCCATAATACATTTATTAACATAATTATAGCCTATAACCATCTGGAATAATGTACCTTTGAAATTGTAAAATAATTATTGTAATAGGTGCGGTGGTTCCAAAGTTTGCTCCGGACATACATACAAACTCACAAAATTCGCGCTCTCTCTTTATTATAATAGTATAGATAACTTATGTAAAATACGATTAAAGGTGAAAAATTGCGTTATCTTCCCCGTCGGATCCTAGAATGCCTCCGAGCTTTCCTTCACACATCCACGCACGCACTGAGCGGCAGACCATTGTGTAGGAACCACCCTAGATTGCTCCAGTCTAGTTGCCTCCTAAATCGGCCCTGCCACTATGTCGTGAGTTTATGTGTGTCGTGCTTTATGCTTACAGGTATCTGACTCGGGTATACGGACGCTAGCGCGGCGTTGCTATAAGCTGCGCTATCTCAACGCAAGGGGGTGCGGCGCCCTCGGCGACGATGGGGTGGAGGCGATAGGCAGGGGGTGTTCCAGGTTGAGAGCTCTCGACTTAGGAGCTACTGACGTTTCGGAAGCTGGCCTACAGGTAAATACTATTTTTAAAGATAAAATTAACCATGTTAAACATACTTACCTATGTTAAAAAAAATAAGATCCCACCTGAACTGACTAGGTATATATTTAACTCCCCTCCGGTTTAGATATATTTTTATATTAAACTAGATGATGCCCGCGACTTCGTCCGCGTGGATAAAGGTTTTTTTATTGTTAACTATGATCTATCTCTGTGCCTAATTTCAGCCAAATCGGTTCAGTCGTTGCGGCGTAACTGAGTAATAAACTTCCATCCATCCATACATCCAAACTTTGGCATTTATATTATTTATATAAAAATAAGTCGGGTTTCCTTCCTGACGCTATAACTCCAGAACGCACGAACCGATTTCCACGGTTTTGCATTCGTTGGAAAGGTCTCGGGTTCCGTGAGGTTTATAGCAAAGAAAATTTAGGAAAAATTTCAACAATTTAAGAACGCGGACGAAGTCGCGGGCGTCGGCTAGTTATTTATTAATATTAGTGGGATAGTAGGATTAATCCTGTACATATATTGTACACAGGATTAATTATTTAATCTTGTTGGTATAGGTAAGTACTACACGTAAGTAGTACCAACATTTACCTTAAAGGCTTGTTTATATAGATCCATAAGCATACAATTAAATATAATTATTGTAATAATCCAACAATTATGTAAGATTTTGATCTTGATTTACCAGCAAATTACCAGCTTATTGGAATTTTCCGACCCTTCTCAAAAATAAACATGTCTAAACTTTTGATTAGCTCTCATGTATAACTTAAAAATAGAATGGAGGGTGGTATAACTCACTGGCGATAGCGATTTTCCTATGCCTTCTGTACCTCTCCTAATATCTCCTGATATATTGAACGATGACCTCCCTGGCGCAGCGGTGAGCGCTGTGGTCTTATAACTGGGAGGTCTTGGGTTCGATTCCCGGCGGGGACAATTTGACAATTTATTATTTCTAAATTGTCTCTGGTCTGGTCTGGTGGGAGGCTTTACCCGTGGCTAGTTACCACCCTACCGTCATAGACGTGCCGCCAAGCGATTTAGCGTTCTGGCACGATGGCGTGTAGAAACCAATTAGAGGGTATGGTTGAATCTACACTGCCATACCCATTCCAAGTTACCCCGCTACCATCTTAGACTGCATCGTCAGTTACCATCAGGTGAGATCGCAGTCAAGAACTACCTTCTCAACGAATAAAAAAAAAGTACATTGTCTCTATCTGGTACGTTTTACACCAGCTAATGCCACTCTCCAGGTCCTCAACTGTACCTATGCAAAAAATCACGTTGATCCGTTACCAGGTTTCTGATGTAGCGTTATGTCTGTCGATGGAGACAGACATAACGGTACAGCTTTCGGGAGCTTATTCAGGTATCAACCCTTTTTTCGAATCCCCTAAACGTCATGCAAACTTGACGGCAAACTTGATCGTAAGTGGCCTCCTTAAGGATTGCTAAAAATATGTTTCCTTTCGCTTCAGATACTCGCTCGATGCTGTCCAAACCTCAAAAAGCTGGCGTTACGAGGCTGTGAGCTGATAGGTGATGATGGATTGGAAGCAGTGGCCTACTACTGCAGAGGTCTCACCCAGTTGAATATACAAGACACGCCCGTCACGTTGAGAGGGTATAGAGCGGTCAAGAAGTATTGCAAGCGATGTGTCATAGAGCATACGAACCCTGGATTTTGTTGACAGAACTTGAGGGGTTGTTTTGTGAATTTTGTTAAGTGTATGAAAGGATAACTTTATAACTCTTCTCTGAGAGGAGACCTGCGCTCAGTGGTGAGACGTTAATGATTGCTCATGATAATGGAGAGATAAAGAAAGATGATAAAGGGGTTTTATCGTCTGTTCACGACTTTAGCGGATAGGCGAGCGAAGCGACGAGCGGGAAGGCGCGTTTTCTATAATCTATTTTTTCAGTAACTTTATTTGGCATCCGTAGATTTTATTAATAGAGCGGTAAAAACGTCATTTTGTCGCTTATCGAACATCACAGTGCAAGTCGAAAAGTGGTTTTTACTTTTAAATTTGACAATGGATAAAGCTACTTCTCCCACGCGTTTAAGTTAAAAAGTTATTAATGAATATCACTTATTAATTATCCATAAAAAGAACATATTCAACTAAAACTAACTTATAAGCTCTTGAAATCAATAAATTAAGCAGTTTTTTCACCCTCCTATAAATGACTTGCGCGGTGATGTTTCATAAGCAACGATGTAGGATGTTATTAGCCGGTCGCATATGCCTTTGCGAGAAACCACTTGTTTGCCGTTTAAGTCAGCTAAGGAAAAACAGATTATAATTTGAATGGACGCGTATGAAGATACCCACTAATAAGAGAGGCGGTAGTGACGTTACGTATATTACACTGCGCGACAAATTTCGAAAAAAATTGAGTACCCATTTCAATTTTACCTGTTTATGTATTCATACACATTGCTTAATAAGAATGCATACTTAGTTTTTCTCTATCACGTCTTGTTTTTTAGGTACATGGTAATAAACAAGTTACTAGTACTGAAATTAAAAATTAAATACATATACAGATTTTATTATTAAATCATCAATAATTCAAGTAAAATTTATTCTTAATATATTTGCACACATTAAAATATAAAATAGACGATAAAAAGTATTATATTATACACAAAAAATTAAAAATATTTAATTTTTCGCTTTATGTTAGGAAGTATTTTCTTGCGTTAAACGTCAGCAGTCATCTCCTAACATAGATGTATCCTAATGACCTTGAAACCATTCTTTAAGCCTCCTTACATCCTGGGTAAGCCACTCCACTGGTTCAACACCCACAAATTCAAGATTTATGGAATAAAAAGAGAAATGGATATGGAGAAAATGAATTTTAATGTCATCCAGTAACCAATCTTTTTATATTTATTTAACAAATAATTCCCCAAGAGTTTCACGTTTTCAGCTTTGAGAGTACCTTAACAACCTTTCTGAGCAACCTTCTATCATATCTTTTAATTATTTCCATGTACATAAATCTTTGTCATTTGGTTTTTTAATCGCAAAATTGGTTTTACGTTAATGGATGCATTTGTGCCCTTATTTTTAATATTGCGTAACTTAATTTCGAAGAAATAAACTTTAAATATAAAAGATCCTTCGCTTTTTATCCATTTCCTTCAAAAATTCTTCATACTTTTTCAGATTTTTTTTCTTGAGCCTGAAGAATGTGACGTAACCACACACGCTACCAATACTTGTTTTTTTTAATTTCTGCGCTGGCGGTGACTAATTTTTCCAGTATTAATTTTAAAAATCATGCGATTACACTCTTAACCAATTAATTACAAAGGTACCAATGTGAAATGAACTTATTTTGTCAATAACGGTAAAGTTAACTTGTATGGGAAAAATGAGGGTATGAAAAAATTTAACGGTGTGTACCTCAAAAACTAGACGTAATAGAAACAAAAGATATCCACTGTCTACATACTATGACTAATAGAAAACTAAAATAGCAATCAGTTTTTCGGGTACCGAAACCGTGTCACGCAGTGTTATTTGTTGCTGCCGCTTGTCACGACGCTCGCATCGATCGAAAGTTTGTGGGCAGACCATAAGAATAATTGTAATTTACGGTGAAACGGTGAAAACGATGAACGGCGCACCGTGCAATTGGTAGTGAAAGATTAGAGTCTGGTGAAACTTTTCAAGTTTACATTAACTTTGGATAAATCTGTAAAGTATTTAGAAAAGGGACGGAGAATTTTACCATCCCTATTCTGTACACATGTCCATTGACCTATTACACTTATAGGTATACACATTTACTACAGTTAACATTAACTTGAGAAGTTACACTAGAGCCTCTGGGCAAAAAATATAAGTAAAGGTGCTTTCTGATTGTGTGTATTGTATATGTTGAAAATATTTTTATGTATATCGTTGATACGAGTATGTAAGATTTACTTTATTTTTAATTGTGTAGGTAGCTTTTGTATATATTTACGAGTATTAGAAGTCATTAAAACTATACCGGGCGGACCGGGCGAGGTGACTGTTAATAGTTTTGTGCCAGGATGACGTATAGTCTAGCATGAATTACAACACCTTGAAGATTTTGTAATTATTGCTAGAACTTCCATGGTATCTGTACGCATACTATTATAAAGTAATGTGAACGTGAGTCATCCGGGTCAATGGACTAGATATGGGATTGTCTAAAGATGATTCCATCAATGTGACGATCGCAATCGTTGTTAGACAATCCGACAGCAGTTCATGTACAGTTTAGCATTGTTTTCAAGAGGAGTTTATCTGTTCCATGCCCCATACAAATGGAGTTTGTTCTTATTTGAATTACATAAGCAATCACAATCGCAATCAGAATATTTGTAAGCACGCTCTGGAATCATATAAAAGTTCTAGCTATGTTACAGAAATCGGATAAACCACAGACATAGTTTCAACTACATCTAAATCTTTACAATATAAGAAGACTTGTACTGACTGACTGACTAATCCATCAACGCACAGCCTAAATCACTAGAGTTAAAAACTTAACATTTTGACAGTAGGTTTTTCTTATGACGTCGGAACTAGGCATCCACTAAGAAAAGGTTTTGGAAATTCCGCCACCAAGGAGGTTCAATAGGAGATGAAAGTTTGTATGAAAGTCCCTCTTTTTTTAGCGAGCAAACGAGCAGTCGGGTCTCCTAATGTTAAGTGATTACCGCCGCCCATGAACATTTGTAGCATCTGAGGCACCACCAATGCGTTGCCGGCTTTTCAGGAATTTGTTGGTCCGCCCCTTGAATAACCCCATGTTGTAATTTACTGGGAACACCGTTGCAGGAAGTTGGTTCCACAGTTTCAAAGTACGTTATAAGTTTTCAAGTTATATTCATGAAATTGGTATTTGGACTCTTGGTTAAAAATGCAGATTCTTTTGTCAAATATTCCATTCGAGCGAAGCTATCATCTAGTATTGAAATAAGAATCTAACTGAGTTTGTATGAGGTGCCCTCGGGACTCGTGAGCTTTAAGAGTGCCTCGTAAGAGTAACTTTTATAAATGGTTTTAATCCAATTTTATGCCCAATTTACTTGATTTTTGTAGCGTTAAATTAACGTCTCAAACAATTTGTATTCCTTATAATTCTTTTTCGTGTTTACGACTGACATTAAAAGGTCTTGCCAAAAACGAAACTCGCATTAAATCTAATAAAATATCTCAATGAAAAGTGAGAATTGACGACAAAAAAACTTATCAGCCATCAAAGAAATTCGAATTTTATAAACTACCAAGAACGAAATTTTTAAAAGGGTCATTGAATTTCTTATTTTAATATTTTTAAAGAAAAGTTTTTCTTCTCGGATGAAAAGTCTTTGATGTGCTATAAAGCTTAGGAAATACTACGTATGCGTACGATGTAGGTACTCGTTTTTTGTACAACATAATTTCCAAAATTTAAAAAAAGAAAAACCTAAGCTTAACAGAAACGTCGTACAAAGTTTAGAATTAATTGCGTAATAATACCTACTTGTAAATATGCTTTCATTTAGTTTTAAATTATACTTCGCATCTTTCCCGAAGATGATTATATTGTTTACAAGCAGCAGATCGCGAGATTGTACTGTCCTTATCACACATTTAGAGCTATTTAATATATATAAAATATATATTTTCATTATTATTTTTAAATTTTACTATGACAAAAAAGTTTCTTATTTACTCCCACCAAACACATCACCCGGCCCCACCAAATCCCGCCTAGCGTCATTACGTGATTTTGTGTCGTCCGAGTCACACGTCCAACAAAAATTAAGAAAGCCTGATATTTTATATTTATTTAATTTGTAATATTGTGTGTAGGTATAGGTATAGGATATTCAAGAAGGAAAATAGTCTCATAAAGTTCGTCATCTGAAGATTCATCGCAACAGTATCTCCGGTCAAAGGAATCAAGGTAAGATTTGAGTATTTTCTACCTTCTTTAATGTTCAATATTCACTCGAAAGTTTTAGTTATTTATATCCCCACGGGATATATTAATTACCCCGACGCAAAGCGTGTTTGAGAATTATTTGGAGGATTTAAAACTACCTAGTAATTAATTTGTAACTTAATGTTACACATTATCCCGACGTAAATCGTGTGTGGAAATTGTATCCCGACATATATTGTGTGTGGATTTATTATTAATTACTCCGACGTAAAGCGGGTGTGAGAATTATTTTGAGGATTTCAAACTACCTACCAACTAATTTGTGACTTAATGTTACACATATCCCGACGTAAATCGTGTGTGGAAATTGTATCCCGACATATATTGTGTGTGGATCTATTATAATATTTTAGTTTGGTTTGGTTTAGTTTGGTTTACCATTTTAGTTTGGTTCAGACGCAAAGCTTGTGTGAGATTTAATAGTAAGAATTTAAATTACCTACCTTACAAAGTGCATTAAAATAAAATTGATAAATATCGACTCCAAAGACGATATTTAAGTCTTTTCCGAGAAAATGAAGGTTTTTGTAATTTTTGGGCTCAGACCCAACGCAAAAAAGACAAGATCAAGCTTATGCGTCAATGTTCACCTGTCGAAAACTGTACATAATGTGATTAAAAAGTACAGCAAGGAGAAACAGAATCAGATTTCGAGTTCTATGTCTATCTGTAATTGGCCAAGAAGTTATTAAAATACTAAGCGATGGAGGGCGATTGCTGTAAGCAAACAAAAACTGAATTCTTAGTTAATTCAAAGTTAAAATTATTATTCAACAAATAACTAATTTCTACCTTAATACAAGAATAACGTAGATGTTATTTAATAATGACTTATAGTTTGGTATGTAAATTATTTCTGTCGATTAATTTGTCAAGTATCAACGAACAAGAAATAATTTATGTAATGTTGTTGCATTTTTTCGATGCTCTAAACATCTGCTTGTAAACAATATAATCATCTTCGGGAAAGATGCGAAGTATAATTAAGAATCAAACGAACTTACCTTGTGAAGTTTGATATCTAATTATACGAGTGTCTTGACCGAAGATGATTACAAACCCACCCACCCTAATTTTTTCAAAATCCCTCGACCTATCGAAAAAATACGGCTCTAAAGAATGACGCTAGGCGGGATTTGGTGGGGCCGGGTGATGTGTTTGGTGGGAGTAAATAAGAAACTTTTTTGTCATAGTAAAATTTAAAAATAATAATGAAAATATATATTTTATATATATTAAATAGCTCTAAATGTGTGATAAGGACAGTACAATCTCGCGATCTGCTGCTTGTAAACAATATAATCATCTTCGGTCAAGACACTCGTATAATTAGATATCAAACTTCACAAGGTAAGTTCGTTTGATTCTTAATTAATGTGATTAATAATTTTTAAGCTATTGCATAGCTTCTATCGCGGGCCAGCGTGGAGACCGAATCCAGAAATTCCGTAACGAAAATAACCTGACACGGGACTCCTCTATGGTGAGCCGCTAGATGGTGCATTTTTTATCAAGGCCATCTAGCGGTGAGCCGCTAGATGGCGTTGATAAAAAATGCTATGCAATAGCTTTACCGCGGCAGTCCCCGAGTGCCACACGTCTTTTTTTATGACGATGAAAGCTTTTTATGGAACACCTAAAATGACATTGGTTAAGAGATTGTATTGTGGCTACGTAAAGAAAATCCTACCTAGCTATCTTACTTGGTTATCGTTTTACTATTGTTGGTTAAAACGAACATTAAACTGTCAAATAAATACGGTTTTCTTACACAATCGCAAAAACGATATTTAGTATGAGTTGGTACATCTCGAAAACTTTAAAAGTAGTTGTAACTTTTCACATGTTAGTAGATATAGTAAAATAAATCTCCTAATATTATTCAGAAATTTTCACTTATGTTCTGGCTGTATATAAGATCTCGAATTGAATTGAATTTTTAAAAACGGAACTTGTAGGTACTTACGAAATATACTATTTTCGTGATTTATTCATATCTAACTACAGAATATATAATATACCTATGTTATATATATTTTTTAATTCGATGACAAGATAGTCCTTGACTGCGATCTCATCTGATGGCAAATGTCGATGCAGTCTAAGATGGTAGCGGGCTAACTAAAAAAAAATATATATATATTTTAGGTCGCAAATTTTCCCAATTTTTATGGAACAATCCGGTTAACGTCTCCATAAAAAATTTAACAGCTTCTCAGCTTTTATTCACTTACTCGTTAAATATACCGGAGAGAATCAGTTAGACTTATTTTATTGTCTCGAAGACATTGAATTGTTATACTAGAAAGACTCCCAATCATGTCCAAAGACAGGTTGATTACATAGCAGCCTTACATGTTATCTTTTAAGTAAACAGCTGCCTTAGGCATATTAAAAACGTGTCGTATCTATTCTCTTTCCATGATCGCTAACGCTATAGAGCAGGGGTTCCCAAAGTTTCCCTTCTGAAAGGATAAGACGTGCGATAAAAACTTTGGGAGCCCCTGCTTTAGCGTTAGCGATAACGATCATGGAAAGAAATAGATACGACACGTAATATGGCTAGGGTGGCTGGTGCATCTATCATTTTAAATTTTTCATTTAGTATGAAAATTAATATTCAGAAAGAAAACGAAGAATTATAATAATAAACGGCCAATTGTTGTAAAGGCCACACAGGGTTTCGTAGTTGCCCGTCCTTATATGCATACTTAAAAGGGAGTACCTATAAACATATTACTTAATTTTCATCATTAAATGTATTTTTTAACATTTCAAGATAACATTACAAAGTTTGATTTAAGATAAAACGCCTAAATTAATGGCAAAAACGTCACTGGAAAGTATGGAAATACGCTTCGAAAAGCTGTAACTTTTTCTTTTTCTTTTCTTTCGTGAATAGCTTTTTTTAGTGCCAAGCTAGCACAGTGCATTTCGCCAACGTCAAGTAGTTTGAAAAAGACACAAAGGTTTTATTGAATTAAGCCTGAAACTTGAAATTTTCACAGCATTAAGAGACCATTGACATTTGTATTCAGTATGAATATCAACCTTTATATCAAATTCAATTTCAAAATTAATTTATTTCATGTAGGCTAACTTGTAGCTCTTGTAACACGTCATAAATCTACCACCGGTTCGGAATGCAGATTCTGCTGAGAAGAGCCGGCAAGAAACTCAGCAGTTGCTCTTTTCAAAAAAAAAATTTTTTTTTTACAAAGCTATGCTATGTATACAGTGCTTCCACAATAAAGCTTCAAAAATGCAAAAATGCCTACGTAGGTACACCAATCCAACGCATGTCAAGATGGGCAGCCAAAGCAGACCCATTCCCGTTGGTGGCACCCGTTCACGAGCATGACGCATGATCCAGTCATTGCTTCGCTCAACCATATTTGAGGGAACGTAACAACTTAGTACTTCAACAGAAAAGTGATCCTATAAGGGTTCCGTTGCTTTTGTCCTAAAAATAGAAAGAATCATTAGGTACCTACCTAAATAAAATTATGAATATAATACAATTCTGTGCCATAGAAAGTAAGTCCAACAAAAAACTATGTATTCTTTTAAAATTAGTATTTTAGTGTAGTATTATTATAAGCTGTGTAAATTTTTTTTAATAACTGTAGAATATAAGATTCCTATAAATATGTATGTAAAACTGAAGAGAGTATCTTTAAAAGATGTTTTTGTTTATGTAAAAACCTATTTAATAACAATGCCATTGTTAATTGAATTTTGATAATTAAAATATAATTTATATAAATAGTTTTTGTTTTAGATATTGCATCCAAAAAATTATCTCCTTAAAGATTTGAACCTTTTAGTTTATTTTTACTACAATTCTCTATCGTCAAGTTATAAATCTGATTTTATATTTGGCACTCCTTAAAAATGCCTACTTGGTATTTAAAATACACTAAACATACCAGTAAAAATAACCATAAAACAATTTTTTAAATTCGGCTTGTTGGATAATAACGCTTCCGAAGATTTTTTGGAACCCTAAAAATAACGAAAGAAAAAATTAAAAGTGGCAGATCATTTCAAAACATTTAAGACTCTACCGTTTTTGTGTGAGTTTAAAATGTTTCAGAATGAATTTTTTTTAATTAAATTTTTTTAATTAAATATTAGCCAATATACCCACCATTTTGACTCTTTCCTCCTAATATCCATCGGAATTGTCCCGATATTTCATATGATGTCCCGAGTCCCGACTAGCGACATAGTAATAATAGTTAAACTGATTTATTCATTCATCATAAAACTGATTTATTCATTCATTTATTCATAGAAGCATACCTATAGTAGGAAAAATACGAAAATCCACTTCAAAAGAAAAAAAAAAGTTTATCAGAGCTTTAAACGATACAAAAGAAATTGTCACTTATGCGACACGGAAATCCTGACAGATTCAATTTCGATCCTTAAATCGCATGGAGGAGAGTTTCAATTACGTTGGAGAGATTTCATTCCCTTTATCTAATCCTCACCGTATTGTGGGGAACAGGTCCGACAATTGCCAATTCAATTTACGCTCAACCTCAGCTCAGTCAAGGTTAATCAGGCGATAAGGGTGTTGGTACGTAGGGTTGCCAATGATCGAGATTCGTTAAAAAAAAATTATTAGCCAAGCTAAATTAACTTATATCCTTTTCTCTCCTCCAAATAAGCGGAAAACTTTTGTTAAGAGTGGGCACGACGATAGTGCAACGGGTGGGGATCGAACCCTGCGACCTTTCAGTTTTCAGTCCGCATCTTTGAAGGTTGAGTGAGCTATTGAGGTTTTAAAGGATTGTCCCGACATTATGATTTCTCCTCTCCCGACAAAATACAATATTCCGCGACAAAATACCAGTAGGTACAATATCGCACAACAATCAGCTAAATATTATTATGTATTTTTTCGGATGTACCGACTTCCGAAAAAAGACATAATTCTCGGACAGTTAATTGTTAATCATAAAATTCGTCTCGTTGGGATTCTCTCGGCTCCCGACAAAATACGGTATTCCCTGCACTAACAGCTACACGTGAAATTCCCTGAGGGAACGACTCTGCATTATTCGTCGCAATCGTCCCGAAATTTCATATGATGTCCCGACTCGTGACAATATACAATATCTCCTGACACACAGCTAATCGTAAAATTCTATTATTATCAATAGTAATTTTGAAAAAGCTCCACACTTTGAGCGTTAAGTATCGAAAATTGCTAACTAAGAACAGCTACCAAATCCACATTTTAGGATTAGTACCTACCTAAAGAAAGAAAAAATGCTTAAATATGGATACAAATTATGAAACACACAGAAATAAACAATTTTAAAGCAAATAGCTACCGGCTCAATATTATTGCAGCAGGTTTCATGGAAAACCTATAGAAAGAATGCTGCAGGTTTTCATAAAATGAAATTAAATTTTGACTCAAAATAACACCAAACTATAAAGGCTAGCTGAAAGCATAATACATATTGATTTTAATTTTTTTGTGTAAGCCGAATAAATGTTTATTTATTTATTTATTTCTGCAGACACCCCCCAAAATCCCGAAATTTTCTAGTTTTGTCCAGATTTTTCGGTTTTCCGACGTGACAACCCTAGGTGTACGAATTACGAGGACTCCCAGCATCCGACTGAATTCAAACCGTGTGATGATCTGCTTAAAGTTGAAAGTATCTTAACAGGGAATATGTATGTTTTCAGTATTTGTTTTCAGGATTTTAATGTATGAAAATCATCGGTATTGTAATTGGAATGTGCGTTAGGGTATGCTTTGATTTTCATTCATTACTTTTATATCAGACCTTAGAGTTCGAAGCCAAAGTTTTGAACGGTTCGTGATGTCCGGATTCGGACCCATTAGTGGGACTATGCCCAGCTGTCGATTTATGTCCAGCTGTGGGCGGACGATTAGCAATGGGCGTATGTCCAGCGGTGGGTGAATGTCCAACTGTTGGAGTAAGTCCAGCTATGGGCATATGCCTAGCATTAGGCCAGCCATAGGAGCTGACGACGACGACGACGCGTTCCTGGGGGGCACACAAATATATTCATATCAACCATTGCGGTGACTGAGCTGTTGGGTGTTCATTTTCTTTTTCTGTGAGTTATGGAAAGTTGCAGTTTAAGGTAAAACGAACCTAACAAACCTGAACAAAGAACTTTTGTGGTGCTAACTGTTGGAAGGTGTACGAAATAGACATGAACATAGACAATTATATAATTTGAATGTTTACCGGCGTTGGCAATCCCGCTGCAGATTAAACACTATTGAAACGCAAGCGAAGCAAGCGCCAATTTTTTTTAGCGGCTTCCCTAGCACAGTGATGAGCGCTGTGGTCTTATACAAAGAAGGTCTCGGGGTCGATTCCCGGCGGGGTAAATTTGGGAATTGATAATTTCCGAATTGTCTCTAGTATTGCTATAGCTCGCAGTCTATCTGTTGATAAGTAAGAGAAGAAGATGATATAATTCCACATACAAAATACAAATTGGTTCTAATTTTTCTGTAGGTTAAAAAGCCCATGCAAAGGTCGATACAAAATGGGAGTCATTTTTATCAGTCACCTCCGGACCGCCATTTGGCAAATTAGGCAACATATCACGCACTGAACGCTCGTAGATTTGGTAATAGCGTCATAAAGCTTAGGTTAGGGCCCAGCCTGTAGCTCACGTGTAAATATCAAGTGCCTGGACCCATAAAACAGGAGGTCGATCTAATTACGTAGCGCTTTCCGATAAGTATACCTAGGCACTAAAACATTTTATGACTTTATTGGGGTTCGTGTTTTTATTGAAAATGGTCTTCGAAATTCAATATTATATTATAACTTCCATTAAAATAATTTTATATTTTCTCTCAGGTATATACTAAAATGTCTTATAGGGTTAGCATGCGCGCTACGAGAAAGTTTTATCTACCTACTCGTGAATTGGTTTGAGATTTCACGAGTAAATGGGTGGACAAAATTTTCTCGTAATGCGCATGTTAGCTCTATTGGTCTTGATCGTGTCGATTCTCTAAAAATGATTGCATCAGTGTAACGATTGCATTAATGACCTCTGATTGGTTGGTACCCGCCCGCATTTTAACAATGCATTGATGCAACAAGAACGCCATAAATTAAGCTAATCAGAAGCTAGAGAGTTTTGTCATTGTATTTTTTACTCCTTCACGTACCTACATTGACGGAACCGATTTGGCTGTGTGGATGGTTTATACCCTAACCTAGCTTAGGCCCGCGGTTTCGCTCACGTTAAGCGAGATTTTTCAAACCCCTATTTTACCTTCTTGGGGGTTGAATTTTCAAAAATCCTTTCTTAGCGGATGCCTACGTCCTAAAAGCTATCTGTATGCCAAATACCAGCCCGATCTGTCCAGTGGTTTGAGCTGTGCGGGACTGACTGACTGATCTATCGGATCAGTCAGTCAGTCACCTTTTCCTTTTATATATTAAAATTAACACAAACTTTACATTTTAACCCTGCATCAATAAAGGGTTTCTATTCTTACGGGATATTTTAAAAATAGATTTGTAACTTCTAGCGGACGAAGTCGGCGGCACAAGCTACCTATAGTATATTACATTGTTCTACATTGTATACTTGATAGGACGAAGCATACTGACTGAAGTGGTCTCTTGAAGTCCTATTTACTACAAGAAGGGCAGATTAATACACGCGCAACAGTGAGTAGATACTCAGTTATTTTAGTACGCGCGCTATTTATAGCCTTTATCGCACCTAAGTACTGGAAAGTTACTGTTTATTTTTACTTATCTATTTGTAGATTCAATCGCATGTACAGTTTTATCAATGTCTGCCACTGAGTTAAGACGATGGAGTAGCAGACCTCATAATATACCAAATATTGTATACTTTATGTAATACATAATGTTCTCAAAGATAATGTCCTCCCGACCGATCCGGCTATGACAGCCAACCTCTACAGAGGTTAGCCATCTGCGCGGGAGATATTATAGTGCACAAGTGTGCGCGCAAATACAGATGCACTCACTATTCTCTCACTCTCACAGTCCGATGGGGTCGGAAATCCGTTACTACCCGAGAGAGATCAGGCGCAGGACAGATGACTTTACGTGCTCTCTGAGGCACGGGGGTGACTAACCGTCAACTTCCTAACTCTGGGCTAGTACTGAGAATCTCTTGACAGACAAACCCAATACATTTCTCAAACATACTCACAGCGCAGTCTACTTCGCAGTGTCTGCTAATCCATACTATAATTAGTCAGCGATGGACTATGGCCTAATATATTTTAAGCCTCAATAGCCCAACGTTTAAAGGAGCGGACTGAAAACTGACAAGGTCGCAGGTTCGATCCCCGCCCGTTGCACTATTGTCGTGCCCTCTCCTAGCACAAGCTTTCCACTTACTTGGCGGGGAGAGGAGAATGTTAGTCAAGTTCATCTTGGCTAATATTCTTAAAAAAAAAAAAAAAATTGGCTACTCTAGTAAAACGACGACACTCTGGTCTCTGCGCTAAAATGGTCATCGACTGAAGTGCTGCTCACGAGATAAGGATATTTTTGAATTGACTGTATCATTTACAGACATGTCCAATATTGTTCTATTGAAGGTTATCTTTGTTTTATTGTTATCTTTGACAGGTTGGCGCTTGACTACTACGAGCGTATCATAAGATGCCACAGTGCTACCATCTTATCAGTACAGGTGGACAAAATTGGAACTAAGACCGTTATTTTAAAATTAACCGACTTCCAATTTTTTTTAAAATGTATTTTTCCCGATTACTCGAAGACGCCTGGACCGATTGGGAAAATTCTTTTTTGTTTGAAAGGGTATACTTCCCAGATGGTCCCATTGTCATCAGGTCAGGATCTGATGATGGGATCCTGGAGAAATCGAGGGAACTCTTCAAATTTTATAGTGGCCTTTGAAGTTGGTTTTGTAAAAAGAATTTTTACGTTTATATTATTTCATGCCACTGTCCTAGTGTTCGTGGCACTGATCTCCATAGTTAATCCATGACTTAAATAAATAAATAATCATTTATTTCAGACAGAGTCCACAGCATTGAAAAACTTAATTAAAATTAGCGACTATGCTAGTGTGTTAGTAAACAAAATTTCCTATTTCTATGTTAGTATTGTTAGTTGTGATTAACCCTGGATTTGTTGACTTGAAGTGAAGCAGTAACTTTTCAGGGAAATACGATGTTCACTTCACAGACAAAAAAAGTATTTGGAGCAAATGAGAAAGAATTCAGAAAATAAAACGCCGAACGTGAAAAAAGCTTTTCGTCTACGCTTAGCGATCCGCGTCTACGATCAGCGGACCGATGACATCTACGCTTGGTTACGGGGAAAAAGAAAAGAAAGAAAGAAGCGTTTATTTAATACATTGTGCCACACATCACCCAATAGGTATACTTAGATTGGGTTGTCCCAGCGCCTCCACCACTTGAGCATTAAAGATAAAAGACGTCAAGCAGAAGAAGCGTCGAAACAACTAAGTCATGTGTGGCACAACCCGGAAAAAAGGTCCCAACTCAGCAAAATGCTGTATGCTTTGTACATGCACAAGAGCATACAGCGCTGATTTTCAGCCAGGACCCTGGTTCGGGTGGCGCCACGGAATTCGGGGAATGTCTCGAAAAATGTGCGTAGATATGCTACGCTACATAACTATTAGTAGCCTCATGCCCATCTTCACCAACGCTTCCAAATTTTTACGGGCTGCCTACGTTAAGTTAGGTGACGCTTTCTGTCAACTTCGTTTTCACGAACCTTTTGGAGAATACCTAAAGGTGGAAATGACATTGGGTAAGGGATTGTATTTAGGGGCTACTTACTCCTGCTTTGGGGATGGTTTAAGTAATTATGGTCGGTGAACACGTCGCATAGCTTCACATTTGCTTATACTAACTTTTTATTAAAAGAGAATTCTGCTAATATTTTGAATTAAATCCACAAAAAAAAATTGGTATTTACTATTGCATTATACAGAAAATAACTTCAGTTTAATGAAATGCTGGTTTCAGAAATCTCAATGTTTTCTCCTCTGTTAAATACGTCAAGGTATAGGAATAATTACTGTCACCTAATTTTAACTTATTAACGACACGTGAACCAGTGGAATATAAAAACAACCTTGAGATGACAAAACATTTAGATCACATCGTTCAATTATTGTTTGAACGTTCGCGTACATGAATAAATAAATCCACACGTAAGCTACGGGAGCTTTCTGGGATAATTTTAATAATTATCCCAGATAATGAGATTTACTATAATTACTTAAACCATCCCCAAAGCAGGAGTAAGTAGTCCCTAAATACAATCCCTTACCCAATGTCATTTCCACCTTTAAGTGTTCCCAGGTTCGTGAAAACGAAATTAACAGGAAGCGTAACCTAACTTTGCTTAGGTAGCCAGTAAAAGATAGGAACGTTGCCGAAAATGGGCATAAGCGGGCGGGAAAATGGGCGCTTAACGTCACGTCAGTTGTGCGCACCAATTTTCAACTTCGATAATTTAAATAATTATACTTTTTAAGTTTTTATATCATTACTAGAACACTCACACACACACACACACACACACGCACGCACGCACGCACGCACGCACGCACGCACGCACACACACACACACACACCACACATACGCATACACACACACACACACACAACACACTCATATAAAGACATTACACATGCCGTGCTTTATTGTCTTTAGGTTGTTTTTATGTCTCCGAGCTGGTGGCCCTGTTTTCCGAGATACATTTGTGTGTATTATTTAGTGGTATTGATCCAATAAATTCTTATTCTTATTCTAATACTATACACATAATTCGGTCCTCTCATCGAAGCGACTCCATCCATAATATCCTGGCGAATCAATCATCAATAGCGGTGCTTGAAAAAATTCGTTGTCGCCGAATCAGATTCGGGATATTTCCTTTGTCAGATTTTTTCCGGCTCAACAGTTTTCCTTATATAAATAAGTTGAACACTCGTTTTTTTTTATTGCTTTTGTTTGTTGGCACATAAATCTTATTTTGTAGCCACTGACCTATTTATTTGTAGCGAAAAGATTAAAGATGGCAATCATCAGTATAAATAAACTACGTGTACTAGATATTATGGTCTAGTGGTTAGTAAGTTTGAATACAGATGACGAGGTCCCGGGTTCAAAGTCGGGCCATAAAGAAAGAAAAGAAAGAAAGAAACATTTATTTTATGAATTGTGCCACACATCACCCAATAGGTATACCTAGATTAGGTTGTCCCGGCGCCTCCGCCGAACAATAAAGACAAAAGTCGTCAAGCAGAAGAAGCATAAAATTTATTGGTATTTTCTTTCAAGAAATTCTCAGTAGGTACTAGCCTTGAGTTAGGAGGAAGTTGGCGGTGAGTCATCCCCGTGCTTCGGAAAGCACGTAAAGCTGTCGGTGCTGAGCCTGATCTCACTCCGGTCGTTTACGTCCCATTGGACTATGAGAGTAAGGGAACAGAGAGTGCACCTGTGTTTGCGCACACACTTGTGCAGTATTATATCTCCCGCACAGACGGTTAATCTCTGTGGAGATTGGCCGCCGTGGCCGGATTCAGTCGGGAGGACATTATGGCGTTCCGAACACTCACCGTGTTCAACCGACATGCTCAGTCGACCGTGCATTAGTTGTGTGGCATGGGCATTGGCGACGTTCAGACAGGGTGCTGTCTATACGATAGCACCTGATTTTGAATTGAAAAGCCAACAACAATATTTATATTCAAGTAAGTAACAAAAAAGTATAGTTCTGATGTTCGTGTCTAATCTATGTAGGGATCTGTGTGTACAGCTTTAGTAGACACTAGTGTCAAATATAATTAGTTTTAAAATTAATTTCATCTTTCATCCATTTTACACGAGTCTCGGCTTTTATGAATTAATTTTGATCGAATTTTGTTTCATTTCTCAGTCGAGAGTTTCGGATTACGTTTGGCTTTTGTAAAGGAATTATTATATTATTGAAATAGCAATTCGAACAATAATATTATTATAATACGAGTACATTCAGTTGTTATTGGAATGGGTTTTCTTATTAAGGGGAGCGGGTTATCGGAGTACTTAGTTGAGAGGAACTCTTGATGTTACCTAATTAAATTATACCTAGGTAGGTATATATAACATCGAACTATAGTGCTTAGAAGCGCAATTGTGGACGCAGTGACAAGAAACTTTTAGTAAGTCTTTAAAGGCCGACTACTCAGTATCGTCGCGTCGGTACGATGAGCTCGCAGAAAATTATTGAAAACTTACGCACTGTTCTGTTAAAGGGTGTTATAAATTGTCATAATAACAGTCAAAAACATAATTATCAGTACCAATACAGTAAATGGATGAAATTAGTTTTAAAACTAATTATATGTGACACTAGAACTAAAGCTGTACATAATCAATAAAAGCATTAAAAGCATTGCCATCATCAACATATATACAATACAATATATACAACATAGACCAGAATACAAAACTTGTACATCGCGCTATGATGTCGTTATCTAATTAATCAAATATACTCTTTACACTTGTTATATGCACTTGTTACTTACTTGAATATAAGTAATGTTGTTGGCTTTTCAATTCAAAATCAGGTGCTTAAAAAGTTTTATCACGTTGATGTGCCTTATTCGTACGTCACCAATGCCCATGGCACTCGCAAGTTTATAGGTTGTTTATACTCGTAGGTGGTTGACTGTTCTAAGGGTTATAGTTCAATGGTATATAGTATTTCTCTTTTTCAATTATATTTCACGTCAGCGATAGCTTACTGGGTAATACTTCGGGAAAGTATTCCAATATACATAAATAATAAATAATTCAATCCACGTACTTATTAATATTGCAATCTGTTTTACCAATTGGTAAAATTGAAAATATTCCAAATTATTCCTTTCATGTAAGTCAACCCGTAATAGGTTTTATGCCAAATTTCTACCATCGATTCAGAAAGGAAATTCTGCTGAGTATAACCGGCAAGAAGCTCAGCAGTTGCTCTTTTCGAATAGAATAGAATAAGCAAATAGTACCTACAATAATATTTATTATATTTAATATCACAATATTATGACACTCTCTATTTGAACGTAAGAAGTTTTTTTTTAATAAGAATATTAGCCAAGCTGATCTTGACTTATATTCTACTTTTCCCTCCAAATAAGCGAAGAGCTTGTGCTTGGAGTGGGTACGACAATAGTGCAACGGGTGGGGCTCGAACCTGCGACCTTTTAGTTTTCAGTCCTTACCTTTAAACGTTGGGCTATTGGAGCTCAAGTTATTACACTATCTTGTGTGCAGCTGAATGCAGTTTTTTTTTCTCCTACGTAACTTTATCATTAAGTTCGACCTAATAAATGAGTTTTTACTAAGTTTAGATTTGTGCAATGGCAAATTAAAAAAAAAAAAACGGATTTTAACTTAAAAATTTTACTACAAATCTGAATAATATTTTCAACCTTACGATGGTATATACAATGCTTTAAAAAGCGTCGATCGAGGGTTTTGCGATTTTTAATCGCTTTTTGGAAACTCGATGTCGCGTCCGAACGCAAAAATTACAATTGCCGCTTCTAAAGCATCGTGTTCACTGTTCGTGTCTGCCCTGGCCCTTAAATCCGTAGAGTTTGGTTCAGACAAGTTATTAATACCGGCGCGGCCCTAAAAGGATAGTCACGCTTATCCATTTACCCTTCTCGCCTTGAAGGTATCAAATTATTATTTGCAGGGAAAAGGGACATAGAAAGTTTTCATATTTTAGCAGGGTAGAGGAATGAAGTAACCAACCATGCATGATATTAGATCAAAACGCCAATTTGCACTTTAGAGCTATCGAAATAAGGCTTAATTTAACTTAAGTTCCACGTTTCGGTAGTTTCTCAATTTAACGCAGAAGACCTATAAAGATTGAATGAAGGCTGCAGGAATCTGACAGTTTTGACAAAACATCGGATGTTTTTTTTTGTTTCTTTTTTTCAGACTTTTTTTTATTCTCATTTTTTAATAAGGGACTTTTGATGGTGACCTTCATGTCAGCCCCATCGGTACTCACAAAATATTACAATTATAATAATACAATTAATATATATAGATAATGAACTACATATATCGACCGTTCCGTAGAACAAAGTCTCATCTGCTAAATTCACAACTGAGCCTTAAAAGTCACATCTGCAAGGCTCAAATCTCAAGTTATGAATTTAGCAAATGAGACTTTGTTCTATGGAACGGTCGATATAACTATATCAATTTGAGAAAATAACTAACAAATCTATATATTTTAACAGCCGAATTACTCAAAGGATTGCTAAAAATAGAATTAAAAATACCAGTATTTTTTCAGACTTAGGATATGAAGTACTTTTTGACCGACTTCAAGAAAAGGAGAGTGTTGTTTTGTCTGTTGCGAGGCTATATGGCCACGGCTAGTTACCTTAGAGTTAGATTTAGAGATATGATTTATACTATAACAAGATAATAAATATGTTCTAAATGTAAGCCGCAAGGTCAATACACCTACAGTTATATCTTGAAGGATATTAGATTAGACCTACTAAACTAGCTGTTGCCCATGATTTCGTCCGCGTTGTTAGATTTTTAAAAATCGCATGGAGACCTTTGTTTTACCAATATATATTTTTTAGACTAAGATTAGCTTTTGTCAATTGTTTAAGTCCTGAACTATGCCGATGCAAATACCTAGTCAAGCCGAATTGTAGCGCTATTGCAGCGCGACTGAAGAACAAACAAATCTAAATATATAAAAGGCAAAGGTGACTGACTGACTGACTGACTGATCTATCAACGCACAGCTGAAACCACTGGATGGATCAGGCTGAAATTTTGCATGTAGATAGCTATTATAACGTAGGTATATATCGATGAACGTAGGTGTCCGCTAAGAAAGGATTTTTGAAAATTCAACCCCTAAAGGGATAAAATAGGGGTTGGAATAATCCAACTTAACGTGAGCGAAGCCGCGGGGTAAAGCTAGTAGACATATAAAACACTTAATACTAGCTGATGCCCACGACTTCGTCCGCCTGGATTTAGTATCTAAAAATCGCGTGGCAGCTTTTTGATTTTCCGGCATAAAAATTAGCCTATACCATTCTTCAGGTCCTCAATTGTGACCATGCAGAAACTCACGCCTAGCTATGTAGCAGCGTGATTGAAGAACAAACCATGTAACCCACAAACTAACATACCTACTTTTGCATTTATAATAAACTCAAACTCAAAATTATTTATTTCATGTAGGCCAACTTGTGGCTCTTATGACAAGTCGAGGATCTACCACCGGTTCGAAACGCCGATTCTGCTGGGAAGAGCCGGCAAGAAACTCAGCAGTTGCTCTTTTCAAAACAAAAAAAATGTTACAATAATATGTAGCTTATCTATCTTGTGGACAGCTGAAGCAAAGCAGATTGGTTCCAAGCAACTTTGTCATTAAGGAATTCATTAATATTAGTAAAGATTAGTAGGATTCAGCTTAGAACAACATAATAGTCTTTCAAAAAGCTTGAAAAGTTTTATAGCACTTACACTTGATCTGCGATAAAAAAGAGTTAAAAGCCTCTACTGCATGGCTAGAGGTAGGTATATTATTTCAGTTAATTTCTTAATTGAATGACAACTATATCTTATCGCATCCGATAAGTAAATATTGTGTGTTTGGAATCGGCTACATTTTTAGTTTCCGAAAACACTTTGTTAAGTCCATACGTGCGTGCGTGCGTCTTTGCATGGATTTTCCTTATTTTCCTGAGTATGTTATTGTTTGGGGTTGTTTTGTTGGTTAGCCAGGGTTTTCATAGTCATATACTAATCAGTAAGGTCCCGACCACGGTAAAGGGTGCACGTGTTGTTGTGCGCGGTTAAATTCGTGCCGCGAAGTTTTTGCGACTGATTCAATTAGTGTCGGAATTGTGTGAACGGTTTAAATTTTTCAAATTTTTTTTGGATTATCCCCCTTGCATTGGTGAGTATATTTTTCAATATTTTTTTAAGTAATAATATAGAATGGAAAAGCAATATAATATTATTTCAAACATATTTTAGTATTAGATATAAGTTTAGTACTTACTTTTTATAGCTAAGGTAGGTACAATGGTTACGAATTTGTATACAAAGATAAAGATAAAAAAGAATTTAATACTTATAACATAGGATACATAGTATATTATAATCTATCTAAAAACAAATGATAATTATCTAAACAAGTGTTTGTTTAACGTCTGATCTATCATGTTTTTTCTTTATTGAGTTTTCTTATCAATTACTTATTATTTATTGTATGTAAATGGTAACCGCGACTACATTTCCGTCTTTTTATTAGTTTTTTTTTAATAAATAAGTACGTGAAAACTCTTTTATTTCCCGTAATAAATGGACCATAAATTATTGTCCCCCTTATGCTATTTTTACGAAGGAAACCTTATTATTCCCAGATTGAAATTAAGAAGTCATAGTAAGGAGTCCAAGTTACTCATTACAGAATCTTCTGCCTGTAAAAATTCAATTAAAATCTGTTTAGGCGTTATAATACAAACAATTACCTGCATACACAGACAGACAGACAGTCAAACATTTTATAAACGTGTGTTTGTAGAGTCCTCAAATCTTTAGTCACAACTTATCCCCGTTAATAATAACTCACTGACTCAGTGCACCACATTTAAAAATATTCTTTAAAAAAAATACTTTAAAAAAAACGCACCAGTGAAAATTTGTAAGTCCCTTTAATCGATTAAAAATGAGCTAATGATCTTCAAACGCCTGAGCAGGTAAATAATAGCAGACATACACATACAAGAAAGAAAGAAAATACATTTATTCTTGTTTAGTGTTACAAACAGTACATCTAAATATATAAAAGGCAAAGGTGACTGACTGACTGACTGACTGACTGACTGACTGATCTATCAACGCACAGCTCTAACCACTGGACCGATTGAGCTGAAATTTGGCATACAGGTAGCTGTTAGGACGTAGACATCCGCTAAGAAAGGATTTTGGAAAATTTCAACCCCAAGAGGGTTAAATAGGGGGTTAAAAAATCGAACCTAACGTGAGCGAAGCCGCGGGTTAAAGCTAGTTTAACACTAAAAATAGTAATGTCTGTCTGTAACACTACTCAGAATGGGTGTACAGCTCAGCATATGCCGTGCATTATAAACTATAATACACGACGCTGATTTTCACAGCAATAGAAGATATGTATAGGTAAGTATATATTATAACAAATTAAGACTTACAAAAGTGATAGAAGCTGCAAAGATTAATGAATAATGAAATGAATCAAAAGATACATAGACACACCCTCTTTTTGTGTAGGGGGTTAAAAAGAAGAAATTAAATGAATTTCTCTGTATAGAGCGTGCTGTGATTTAGCTCGGACTTAAGACAGAGTTAAAACGAGACACGAATATGCTCTGACATAAATCTCATTTTAACTGTCTTGAGTGTGAGCAGAGTAAGGGTGCGGTGTATAGATTTCAGCCAGAATGCGGCAGTAAATAACAGATTAACGGCAACATTCTGCCACGAAAAGCATCTCACGAACGCAAGTTTCGCTACTCCCCTACTTATTACCTTGTCAGCAAATAGTTTAAGAGCTTTACCCTAGTTGCAGATACGTGCTGACAAAGGCATTCGTTCGTTTGATATATTAGCTCAAGGGATGTTATTCTCGTACAGGAAAATGAAATTGTTTTGAAATGAGATTCTACACCGGTAAAGGGATACGGGACTAAAAGTAGGTACATATCTTAAGGGGGTAATATGAGACTATCTTATATCGCTTGCGTGTCTTAACATCATCTTATGTCGCGAAATTATGTACGAGGAAATTGCTTTTGCTTAGAGATTTTTTTATCTTTATTTCTGTAAAAGACTTGTTTATTACCTTTTCCTGTGATTTGCATTTTGATAATATTATGAGCAGACACGTAATTTTTAGAATAACACTAACTTTTATTATTTAAATAAAATTTATTATTTAGTCCGCGTGGAATTAGTTTTTAAAATCCCGTGGGAAACTCTTTGATTTTCCTGGATGAAAAGTAGTCACTCTCCAGGTCCTCAACTTTACCCATGCAAAACATCACCTTGACCCGTAGCTCTGTTGCGGTGTTATTGAAGGACAAACCAATAAACCAACAAACAAACACACTTTCGCATTTATAATATTAGTAAGGATTTATATTATGCCAAATAACGTATTTGATGAACAAGAAAAAAGATAAAATGGTGTTTAAAAAATAACAAAAGAAAGTAATCGTTACAGCGAGTGCAGAACGTGCTTATAAATACTGCAGGGTATTTATATAGGTAGGTATGCATCTGATATAGAAATCCTTGAGCATAGGACGGTATTGGGATCGAAGCCCTAAAAAAATTAAGAAAGGGACATTGAATTTTCTTTTAAAGAACAGTAGATAATATGACCGGATTGTATACATAGCATTTTTATACATTTGTATACATTTTTTACAATAGCTAATAAAACTTTATTAGCTATTGTAAAAAATTTTTTTGAAAAGAGCAACCGCCGAGTTTATTGCTGGCTCTTCTCGGCAGGAAGGGCATTCCGAACCAGTGGTAAATTCATCGACGATTCAAAAGCACTTGTAAAAGTTTATTTGAATAAAAAATACTTCTATTTCTATTTCTATAACGTGATAATTTTATCACGTCATGTATCAGTAATCTAATTGGCCGAAACACATGCCTTCTGCTCTAATAGTCTCTGGTACGGTCGTCACCTTCTGGACAAACAGACCAGCCGCCTTTGATATTCGAGTGGGTACACGTAGGCGTAAACGTAGATCACGTAGATACGTTGTTTGTAAACGTACACACAAATGGGTGATTCGATTACGCAAACGTCTGTCAATATTTCAACATTCAGTCTAAGTGGAAAATGAAAAGAATCTGATGCGGTGAAAATAGGGAGGAGTCTCTATTTTTGAAATATAATTTGACGAAATTCTACCAAAAAGAGATACCTATTATTGGTCACCGAAACAAACTATAGTCCATCGAAATGAAATTAAGCCACCAAAGCGACAATTTTTATCATTTTAGTGATATTTTACGCGTTTCGGTTGCTGTTTAAGGCCACCGAATCCACCGAAATAAAGGACAAAAATGAGCATAACGAAAAAACTATTTATTATAGGATGTAAGAAACAATACACAGCAAAGCATAAACAAAGTAAAGCAAAGTTTCTGGGACACATTTTTACTTACCAGCTATTAACTGGGTAGATATTATAATAAAATTATTTTGTGATAAAAGTACCACTATTAATAACTTAAATAAAAGTAGCCAAAATAACCAAAAGTTTTTGTTTTATGAGGGAAATTACACTGAAAAATTTTGCGAGGACAGCCACCGAAATGCAAAATTCAGGATTTGGTAATTATATTTTCCTAAACTACAATCCTAATCATAAACAGTTACTGCCTCACACATAGGTAACCTCTTCTATCTAGAAAATAATATTAGAACTGTATAGTAACGTTCTGCACTACCGATTTTAACAATGCCGCGTAAATGCTGTTGGTAAATCCACTTTTATAGACATTTAATGCTTAGTAGTGGCGACGGCGTTTGAAGTAGTTTTGCAAAGAAATACATAATAAAAAAATAATAAAGGTAACTTTTTCAAATAAGGGTTTGAACTAAATCAATTGCTGAAGACCCCCTCTAATGGGACAGCGCTCAGAAAAAAAAGGATCTCCCACGGCATTTTATCGTGATCCATATGTTTTATTAGCGCGATGAGCAGTTTTAATATGTAACTACACGTACTTTACAACTTTCTTTGACGTGATTCCGGAGTCTAGCGTGTTTCCTTTTGAGCTTTGAACAGTTGCGGCATAATAAATACCTGTTTCAGCTGAAAGGAAAATGTACTAACTTACGCGCCGCCAATCCTTATATACTGAGGTCTTCTTGCTAAAAGGTGTTTGTTTCCCGATAGCGGATTAAAAGATTTACAAACAGATCTCTGAGCTCGTACATGTCTAAAACTTTGTGCTTTATAGTTAAGTTTTTTTTTTTTTAATTCTATGACAAGATAGCCCTTGACTGCGATCTCACCTGATGGTAAGTGACGATGCAGTCAAAGATGGTAGCGGGCTAACTTGGAAGGGGTATAGCAGTGTAAATTCAACCCATACCCCTAATCGGTTTCTACACGCCATCGTGCCGGAACGCTAAATCGCTTGGCGGCACGGTTTTGACGGTAGGGTGGTAACTAGCCACGGCCAAAGCCTCCCACCAGACAATTTACGGTTTAAGTTTTAATTCGAGTGATATTATGTGTTATCAAAACTCCTCAGTGGTTTACTTGGTGATGGTAAAATAGGCCCAAAATAACCTTTAAGGCTATTTATTTAAGGGTTTTTTCACTTATTAAGAAGTTAAATTAATTCACTCCATAATTTTCATTTGCCCCAATCTGAATGATTTCTGTCCTATTGGCCCTAGACATTATATTGCCCCCATCCGCCACCACTTGAATATTTAAATCCTATCAATCCCCGAAACGGGAAAAATATTGAATTTGGGGGCACTTAGGAATTAATTTAAGGAATGTTGAGAGAATAAACACCATGTCCTTAGTTAAAGATATTACGTAAAAGCAAACTTGCGAGTTTTAATATTTAAACTTGCATATTTAAATCCTATCGGCCCCGATTCGGTAAAAATATTGAATTTGGGGGCACTTGGGAATTAGTTTAATATTAAAGAACGAACGCCATGTACCTACTGAGTCGGGGATATTAAGTAAAAGCATAGTTGCTAGCTTTATAGATTGGAAAACATGTTTATCTCTTCCAAACGCCGAATTGTAGAACTAAGAAAATTTTCAGATCAATGAGTTGGTTGTAAAAATGATTTACGGCCATTGTTATGGTACTTATTCGGACGTAGACCGACCGTAGCCACATGAATAAACAGAAAGTTTGCAAAGGCAGAGAAAAATTACACCCATTTTGTAAGGATTTTCCCAGAAGATAAATGAAGAAAATTATTTATTATTGGTTTATCTCCTTTTTTATTTATATAGCTGGGTTAATTTAATGTACATACCAACAGTTTATCCAATAATCCGATAATTAAATTAGATTTCAGTAGTATAATGGTTAATTCATAAAGTTATTAATAGTTAACACCGCATGCGTAGTGACAAGTTTTATTTTATATAATGGCTGGATCATGCGTCATGCTCGTGAACGGGTGCCACCAACGGGAATGGGTCTGCTTTTGCCTGCCTGTGTTAACATGTATTCAATTGTATTTATTTGTATTTGTATTGTATTTATTTTTACTTGTATTGTACTCAGGAAAATTCATCGTGGAAGCACTGAATACATAGCATAGTTTCAATAATAATTGTAAAATTTTTATTTTTTTGAAAAGAGCAACCGCCGAGTTTCTTGCTGGCTCTTCTCGGCAGGAAAGGCATTCCGAACCAGTGGTAGATTCATTGACGATTCAAAAGTGCTTGTAAAAGTTTATTTGAATAAAAAATATTTCTATTCTATTCTATTCTATAACAATCGCATTAGTATTATAAAGGCGAAAGTGTGTGTGTGTGTGTGTGTGTGTGTGTGTGTGTGTGTGTGTGTGTGTGTGTGTGTGTGTGTGTGTGTGTGTGTGTGTGTGTGTGTGTGTGTGTGTGTGTGTGTGTGTGCGGGTGTGGGTGGGTGGGTGTATGGGTGTGTGGGTGTGTGTGTCCAAAAACTACTGGAAAGATTTGGCTGGGAATGGTAATAGACATACTTTTTATCCCGGAAAATAAGAGAGTTTAAAAATAAGATAGGAATTAAAATATCTCAATCCGCGCGAACGAAGTCGCAGGCATCAGCTACTATGATAATATAAAACATTTCTTAAATTGACATTGGGTAAGTATCTACTTAATTAATTTAAGTTAGTAAGTATAGGTACTTAAGGAATGTAAGGAAATTAATTTAAGGGCGTACAAAAGATCTTTTCTTTTATATTTCCGTGCTAATAAAATTATGAACACGAAAATTCAATATAAAATTCTTTTTAAAAACCGACTTCAAACGCGTGAAATTCAATCAACGTGATTCATCTCCATTAGAGGAATCTTTTTCACTGTAGAATTTTCCAAGAGATGGAATATTCTCTTTAAACCCAAATAATACGAACCTCAAGCTCAATTATTTTATTTATATATCTTTTTTATTAAAGGGCTTTCCCTATTTAATAAAAAATAAAAATCGGTTCACAAATTGGCCAAGATATCGCGGAACATACACACACACAAACAGTAGTCTATGTACGTATAGTTCTTTCAACTCACGAGGGCGCGTGGCTCACGGTTGTGTGCGTGTCGTATCTGTTAGTGTGAGTGAGAGCTTGCTTGCGCCTGACCGCTCCCACCTGGGCTCCTGACAGGCACGCACACTTACGCAATGTGCATGTACACGACGTAACCACAAGTAAAGCTCACGCGCCCTCGTGAATTGCAAGAACTATATGAGTAGTGACTATTTAGTCGTACTTATGTTACTTTCACCGTACCGCCTAATGTACTGTACCGATTTTGATGAATAAGGTGTCTATCGATTTGTCATTATGGCCGGGTGATATAGGCTATATTTTATACGAACGAGATCAATATGACGGAAGTTATAATGAAATTTCCATTATTGGGTTACAGTTTTTAAAGTTTTTCTTGTTTGAATTTGTTTTAAAATAAGTCTGTCTGTGTTGCCTTTTAACGCCTATACGATTAAACCGATTTAGAAAAACTTTGGCAAGAAAATAGTTTGCATCTGGAAGAAGAACATACCTATATAATAAGTAGGTAATACTTTTAACTCGGGCAATCATGGAGTCCACGTGATTTTTAACATTTCCTTGGTTTCTTTAGTTTTCGGGTCAAATCCAAGCGGACAAAGTCGCGGTTATAAGCTTATTCATAAAATCACAAAGTTGACAGGACTTGTTATTCCCTAAAGAAGTTAATTTCCTGGCTAAAACAGCCCAAGTCAGAAACAGATTGATGAATTATGTGTTGGTTACACCAAATTTTACATAATTTAAACTGAAACAAAGTCATCAATCTCTGTCAAGAGCCAGCATACAGCCAGCCAGAGTGGACTCAACATTTTTTACTACTAGATAGTCGTTGACTGCGATCTCACCTGATGGTAAGTGACGATTAGGACCGTTGTCTCCTATTCGGGGGTTACAGGTTCGACCCCGGGTACGCACATCTGACTTTTCGAAGTTATGTGCGTTTAAGCAATTAAATATTATGTGCTTCAACGGTGAAGGAATCAGCACACCTGAAAGTTCTCGAAGGTAAGTGAAGTCCATAATTTCTTTTAAAAATAATATTTGCCAAGCTAAAGTTGACTAATATCCTCCTATCCCCTCCAAATAAGCGGAAAGCTTGAGCTAAGAGTGGGTACGAGAACAGTGCAACGGGTGGGGTTCGAACTTGGGACCTTTCAGTTTTCAGTCCGCACCTTTAACCGTTGGGCTATTGAGGCTATGATATGATATTCGCATTGGGCTAGCGTGGTGCACTATGGCCTATGACCCCACTCTGAGAGGAGACCTCCGCTTAGGAGTTGGTTATGATGATGGCGATGAAAATGAACAAGAAATTATTTTTTACGCCTGAAAAAAGCAATTAACGGACGAGAAACATTATAGAATGACAAGGCGAAACCCTATAAGTACTTTCGAAGGGATTTAACTGAACAAGGCTGTCAATTGCTATTTCAGCCGAGAATTCTATACTTGCTACTCTTCTCTTAATTGCGAGGAAACAATAAACAAAACAAACAAAGGGTTAATTCGCGCTAATGCAACCACGAAAGACCGCGTGGGGTATTATTCTATTATTAACTTTTTGGATAGAAACCGAATGAATTTAGCCCTTTAAAATTTTGAGCCTCATAACTCTACCTTCTAATTTGTTATATAAGGGAAGTGTGCTAGGGAAGCTTTTTGAGCACCGAACTGTTCAGCAATTATTATAATTTTCGTGTTAGAAATTGCTTGCGTGCTATTTCGTTGCGTACAATATGCTGCGTTCGTTGCGTCTGGTCTAGTCTCGTGGGAGGCTTTGGCCGTGGTTACTTACCACCATACAAGCCGCTAAGCGCTTAAGCGTTTCGGTACGATGGCGTGTGAAAATTTTGGGTTTATGTAATAGGGAGTATCCCTTCCAAGTTAGCTCACATCATCATCAATTGTGAGGTCCAGTCGATCTTGTGATAAATAGAAAAAAGTATAAGTACTTACTTTAAAATTTGCAACCTCTTCAAGTGTGCATAGGCCACATGGGTGCCAAGTTCAAAAGTCAAAGTAGTGTTTTTAATTAGGACATGCTACAAAAATGATTTACATGAGACCAATTTAAAATTTTGTCAAAAACCTAATCAAAATTAATGAGAGGTCCTTCTCATTAATTTAGTCTATGTTTGGGGCCGCACAATGCACATGGGTGTAGTTCTATATGTTTTAGAAACTTTTGTAATGACAAAATTTATTCTATCAAAAGTTAAATCCACAGAGATCTAAACGGCATTGTTTTAACTATGTTCTCTTAATTCTAACAGAAAGCTTATTTCGGAAACATAAATTAAACATTTAATTTTATCACAATAATCCTATTAGTATTATAAATGCGAAAGTTCGGATGCATGGATGGATCGATGTTTGTTACTCAATCACGCTGTAAATAACATTTAGACTACGTGTGTGCGAGTGTGTGTGCGTGTGCGTGTAACGAATAAACCGATTTGGCTGTTTGGAATGGAGATAGCTCATACCCAGGATTATTAACACAGGCTCCATTTTATTCAGGAAAATTAAAGAGTTTCCGCGGGAATCAAAAACCTAAATCATCGAAGTGATCCAACATGCATACGAGTATAGCCTTGAAAGTGTTCTCTACTTTTCAAAGTTTGCAGAGTACCTACTCCAAAGCGTCACTAGTTACATGCGACTTTTTAGGCATGTATTTCAGAAAGTATTTCAAGGTTTAAACTTTAATGCCTTTAAAAACCAATAAAATAGGAAAATTTGGCTTGAATAATTGAACGTTTTTAAGCTATTGCATAGCTTCTATCACGGGCCTTGAGCGTAGAGACCGAATCCAGAAATTCCGTAACGAAAATAACCTGACACGGGACTCCTCTCACCGCTAGATGGTGTTGATAAAAATGCTATGCAATAGCTTTACCGCGGCAGTCCCCGAGTGCCACACGTCTTTTTTTTTTGTTTAAAGTCAAGACCGATCGAGCAGGGTTTGAATACAGTTTCAATTAAACGAAAAATTCTTGCTAATAACTCTTTTAATAACTGATTAGGTAGAAACCTGTTATCTGTAACCTTTAACCTGATGCTTTTCAATGTACCGGTTAATTGATTGAACGAACCGTAATAACATTCTTAGTATATTCAATAAACTTAAATTAACCGGTTTTCACCAGTTTCAACCAATCGCAGACCGCGCGGAAGAACTGAATTTTAAGTTTTTTAAGACATTGTAGTCAAGATTCCCTCTTGTCACTCTTAATTTAATATCAGTACTGTCATAATTCATGTTTGAACTGCTTCAAGATGCGACCTGGGGCCCAAGTCTGCTATTGCAATTGTAGTTCAATTTGTCCATCAATGACATTCCAATTGCTACTTTTAGCAATTTTGGTAGTCTACTAATTCAATGGCGTCACAATTGTTTTCCGATGATTTGCCACTGACACATCTAGCTTTGAATCTAGCTTAAATAAACGTTTTTAATATGTAGTTTTTTTTGAAACTCATTTCGGCAAACGCTTTTTAAGCTAATGGCAATACCGAGGTATCATTGAATTACAATCCAATTATAAGAAATCGAACGACCATTGTGAATTTAGTAGACTACGAAATTTTTGACCAATGCTAATAGAATTGTAATTGTATTGCGGTTCAATGACAATGACATGTAAAATAGCAGACTTGGGGCCCTGATTAGAAATTCATTGCAATCTGACGTCATTTGCAATTCCATTACAGAACCACGGTATAAGGACTAACAGAACATTGTTGGGAGACGACGTTAGGTTTCAGGACGTTTATTACATTTCTCTCTGTCACAATTTAATCATGTTAAAGTTTAAGGGGGCTTTGCAAAGTCCTAATATAGCTGCAATTGTGAGCCGTACTAATTACGAAACTAATGACGAAATTCTCCTGAACGCTAACTAGATCCAGCGTTTTCCAGTTATTAGACAAAATGTCGGTGAGGGAAATGGCATTTGGTATTTACATATATTTAAATCAAATAGATATTGAAGTTAATATTATGAATGCGAAAGTATGTTTGTTTGTTAGTTTGTTGGTTTGTACTTCAATCACGCAGCAATGGAGCAATGCGATGGATCGACGCGATTTTTTGCGTGAGTATAGTGGAAGGTGACACAGGCTACTTTTAATCCCGGAAAAACAGAGAGTTTCCACAGGTTTTCGAAAAATCTAACTCCACACAGACGAAAACTAAAAAATAAAATATTATAATACAGTGTAGTTTAATGCAGTCTTCAATCGCTTCAGACGCTATTTGGGAGTTAGGTTCAAAAGTTAAAGTGGATTTTTATGTTAGTAGCTTACTTCAAAGGACACCGTTCCCGCTAGGGTTTTCGAGTAGGTACGGGATTTTTTCAATACCGGTATAAATATAGAAAAGATTTTTCCCAATACCGGGCTCTCAGATTCCCGGTAGTGAAATGGGGTTAAATATTTTCTTTTCTTAAAAATCATTTTATCATAATATTTTCTGAAGGAAACAGCAAAATAGGAAACAGATTTTTCATACAAAAGTTATCTTACTATCTTTTATCTTCCTTTTCTTTAAATAAAAGTGAAATACAACTCACTGACTAATTATGAAAAATCGAGAGCTACAAAGTCTACAAAGTTGAAAAGAAGATAGATTTCGTAGCGTAGGTATTTAAGGGAGTTTTTTTTATTTTATTTTATTCGATGACAAGATAGCCCTTGACTGCGATCTCACCTGATGGTAAGTGACGATGTAGTCTAAGATGGTAAGATGGTAAGATGGGCTAACTTGGAAGGGGTATAGCAGTGTAAATTCAACCCATACCCCTAATCGGTTTCTACACGCCATCGTGCCGGAACGCTAAATCGCTTGGCGGCACGTCTTTGACGGTAGGGCGGTAACTAGCAACGGCCAAAGCCTCCCACCAGACCAGACCAGAGACAATTTAGAAATTATAAATTCCTAAATTGCCCCCGCCGGGAATCGAACCCGAGACCTCCCAGTTATAAGACCACAGCGCTCACCGCTGCGCCAGGGAGGTCGTGAAATGGGGGTTGGAAGTTCATATGATAGTCCTATGTTTTTGAAGTCACAGACATGAAAATCGGCTTAGATGAATGAACGAATACTTTTAGATACGAGTTCTTTTATGGAAAGATGTCCCCTTGCGGTTTATCCCTTATCAAGTTATCAGATTTGTGCTTGTAGGTTCAAGGTCAAACAAAGTTTCCTCTAAGACCACCTTAAGTTATTGTCACTTCCCCACACATAGGAATAAATAAGTTATAGAACACATCATTACTTGCTTCCTCGTTATAATATGTCATGTCATATAATAAATCAGGAGGGCAACAACAGCAGAGTGTCATAGGGAGATACTATTGTCATTAGTTATTACCGTACCGTACTTCACGAGATACGGTACCGGTGCGGTAAAATATTACGGTAATAACTTTGGGACAAAAGCTTTGGATTTGGGGCGTCAATCTGTCAGGGATGTTCTTACCAAGGTAGGTAGTAATTTGGGAGGTCCTTGCAAAAAAAGCACTCTTAACTACTAAGCTATTACCGTTTCAATAATGTACATCTAAATATATAAAAGGCAAAGGTGACTGACTGACTGACTGACTGACTGACTGACTGACTGATCTATCAACGCACAGCTCTAACAACTAGACCAATCGAGCTGAAATTTGGCATACAGGTAGCTATTAGGACGTAGGCATCCGCTAAGAAAGAATTTTTGAAAATTTCAACCCCAAGAGGTTTAAATAGGGGTTTGAAAAATCGAACTTAACGTGGGCGAAGCCGCGGGAAAAAGCTAGTACAAGATAATATTAAGTAGACTATTATACCTAAATACGGTACTTATATTAATCTGTTTTCCATTAATTAGAGAGTAAGCTTATCTACCTAGATCACGGTAATGTGGTAGATCCGTATGTAATCAAACTTTCTGTTTAACTAGTAAAGCCTACGTTGATATACTAAACGAAAGATATTCTTCAAAAATGTCAGAAGAAAATAAATGTATGTACCATTGCACGCACTTATTTGTTACTTTAACACAGAATACCTAATACAAGCTTTCCGCTTATTTGGAGGGGACAGGAGAATATATTAGGCAAATTCAACTTGGCTAATATTGTTGTTGTTTTAGCTTTCTGGCTTTAGCTAGTGCCAGTTCAGCACAATGCACTTCGCCAATGTCACGTTGAATACAAGAGCCACAGAGAGGAGGTTCAAAAGTTGGCGGAAAAAAAAAAATTTTATTCTTTACCCCTTAGGTTTGACAGTATGGCTTTGAAAGTGGCATGCGTTTGACAGTACCTATAGGTACGTTTACGAAAATATCTTCGTGAAAACACTGCGGCCGTCCCGATGATGCTTTCGTGTATTACTCGTACTTTCACTACGACAGTTCTTATGAAATTACACACACATATATATAAATTATATATATATTTGCGGGTTGGAAATGAAAGAAATTCACTTTTAAATACTTTGTATTAGGAACTGTCGTGATAAATATAAAATTACTATTTTTAGGTTCATGTTTAACATTGGTCTTTTATTTATTTAAGGTAGTTTGATTAAATCGATATTTGACTTTGTTGACGGCGTGGACGCGCCGTCTGGTGCGGCATCTTGAACTATCCCATTTCTGGACTGTATCTTCAGAACTATCTTAGATTATTTGTATCAATGTAAACAAGAATACATGTAACCGCACGTATGTTATTAGTGATCTAAGTCTAATATTACGTATAGAATCGTTAAGCAAGCTTAAGCTTTGAGCATCTCCTGGCGTAGGTGAATATTGTGGTTTTATAAGTGGATTCTATTCCCGGCTGGGGCAATGTGAGAGCTTATAATTTTTGAACTCTAGTCTGGTCTGGTAGCGTAGTCTTTGGCCGTGGCTACTTACCAACTTACTGTCAAACGCATGCCACTTTCAAAGGCATACTGTCAAACCTATTAGAGTTAGGGGTTTTTTTAAACAATACTAGCGAACGCCCGCGACTTCGTCCGCGTTCCTAAATCCGCACAGTTTCCTGAATTTTCTTTGCTATAAACTTCACAGAGCCCGAGACCTTTCCAACGAATGCAAAACCGTGGAAATCGGTTCGTGCGTTCTGGAGTTATAGCGTCAGGAAGGAAAACCCGACTTATTTTTATATAATAGATTAGCCAAGATGAATTTTCCTAATATTCTCCTTTCCCTTCAAATAAGCGGAAAGCTTGTGTTAAGAGTGGCTACGACAATACCGCAACGGTTGGGGATCGAACTTGCGACCTTTCAGTTTTCGATATTTTTATCTCAACACTAGATTTCACACGTCAGACAGCAGACTATAGTCTATACTATTCTCTTACTGATGTATAGCGTTATCTCTCTCGATGGGGTGGTAAAGCTTTCTGAAGCATTCCTAGGTATTGAACCAAAAGTATCGATACTACTCAGGTATTGATTCTTTTTTCGAATGATCGTATGTGGCCTCCCTTAGGTATCACATATATCTTTTTATATGTATGTCGGTTAAGAAATATCGTAATCTTCGCAACCTTGTCAGTCACAAACTCACATCGGGATCGCTCATCATATAAACAATGGACTATTTTTAAACTAAAAACTTTAGGAGATTAAAAATAGTCTACAGAAACTGAATCGTTATAATTTCAGTGTTAGCATTAATACTGACCTTTGCAAAACATAATATATCTGTATAACTATACTAATAACCTTCTTTGACGACCTCACTGGCGCAGTCGTGAGCGCTGTGGTCTTATAACTGGGAGGTCTCGGGTTCGATTCCCGGCGGGGGCAATTTGGGAATGTATTATTTCTGAATTGTCTCTGGACTGGTCTGGTGGAAGGCTTTGGCCGTGGCTAGTTACCACCCTACCGTCAAAGACGTGCCGCCAAGCGGTGTAGCGTTCCGGCACGATGGATGGCGTGTAGAAACAGATTAAGGATTTGGATTGAATGTACACTGCAATACCCCTTCCAAGTATGTTAGCCCGCTACTATCTTAAACTGTATCGTCACTTACCATCAGGTGAGATCGCAGTCAAGGACTATCTTGTCAGCGATTAGGCATTTTAAAATTAACTTTATATATTTTATCGGGTTCCTTATTTATTATTAGATTGCTAGTAAAATAGGTGGTAGGTATAGGTATGTATGAAAATTCTTTGAACCTACCTAATACCTATACAGATTTTAATAAAAATGCTAATTACGGATCTTCATGAAATTCAAATAAGATCGGTTCTACAGTGTTTCAGTAATATTATTCACGAATCATGTAGATCGACTGCCGGCATCCGGGAAATATCAGTGTATTTTATTGGTTAAACGCACATAACTCCGAAAATTCAGAGGTGTGTGCACGGAATCGAACTTGCGACCCCCTGAATTAGGGCACCGCAGTTCTAAGCACTAAGGCTATCACTGCTCCCACTCGCGCCTATAAGTGTGACGTCAATGTAATCGTAATGTAGAGTGGTCTGTTGGCGCCAACTGAAGTGGTAGGTACTGATAAGGCCTTTCACAACTTAATTTAGTGAAGGTTTCTCCCCTAAAACGTTAATTGAATAGAAAATATACCAATGATAGCGGTAATTCCAGCCGAGTGATAGGCGTCAGTTTTTTTTTATATGAACAGCGGGCAAACGAGCTGGCGGGCCACCTGATGTAAAGTGATTACCGCCGCCCATGAACACTTGTAGCACCAGAGGCACCACCGCTGCGTTGCCGGCTTTTCAGGAACTTATTGGGTCGCCCCTTGAATAACCCCATATTGTAATTAAGTGGGAACACCGTCGAAGGGAGATGATTCCACAATTTGGTAGTACGTGGAAAAAAGATCTGGAGCAACGGATGGTTACACGAGAAGAGAATTTGGCAAAACAGGAAGATCTTAAATAGCAACAAAAAGAGTCTCGTAAGGACTTTAGTCTTCTCTATTTTCCTTTGCGGATCTGATTGTTTTGCATTTTTGAAACTTCATTGTAGAAGCACTGTATACATAGCATAGTTTTGTTACCTATAGTAAAAAAAATTTTTTTTTTGAAAAGAGCAACCGCCGAGTTTCTTGCTGGCTCTTCTCGGAAGGAAGGGCTTTCCGAACCAGTGGTAGATTCATCGACGATTCAAAGGTACTTGTAAAAGTTTATTTGAATAAAAATATTTCTATTTCTGAGGCAAGGACTATTCGGGCAGCGCATAGAAAGAGATTTGATGCTTTTGAAATGTGATGTTGGAGAAGAATGATGATGATGTTGGAGAAGGAGGACCAACGGGAATGGGTCTGCTTTGTGTCTACCCATCTTAACGTGTGTTAGGTTGTGGTAGGTGTGCATTTTTGAAACTTCTTTGTGGAAACACTGTGTGCTTAGCATAGTTTTGTTAACCATTGTAAATTTTTTTGAAAAGAGCAACTGCTGAGTTTCTTGCCGGCTCTTCTCAGCAGAATCTGCATTCCGAATCGGTGGTAGATTTATGACGTGTCATAAGAGCTACAAGTTGGCCTACATGAAATAAATAAATTTTGATTTTGATTTTGATTTTGGATGCTTCGAATACCATGGACTGTGATGCGAACCAATATATCAGCTGGAATCCAATTATTATTAATTCACGGATGATCGCTTGGAGTTATTTTTAAAAATTATTTATAACGGTCAAATGTTAGTTTTACAAATATATATATTTTTTTTTGAGTGAAAAAATACTTTTCATGAAACCAAAAAAATATTTGATACGAACGGCAATGTTAAATGAATTAATATCGCCCACGGTGGTTTGTTGATTTGATGAACCCAGATATTTGATGCGAACATGGATAAAAAAGATAATATATATTTTTTGCTTTATAACTAGCTTTTACCCGCGGCCTCGCTCCCGCCAATGCAAAGTCGTGATTCCTATAAAAAAATATATGCTACGAATTGAGAACCTCATTTTTTTCTTCGATTAAAATTTAAAAATGTATCAATTTTGATTTGTTCGATTTTTTCAGCTGTTCTTTTGGGTTTTCGCTAGTTTTTTTATTTTCAAACCACCCCCGTAATAGAGCAAACAAAAAAAAAACTCAGATCGGTCACTTCAAACCGTGCGCGTAACTCCGAAAAGCCAGAAGCCACGATCGAACCTGCTACCCCTCGAATGGAAGACCGCAATTCTAACCTCTAGGCTATCATTGCTATCTTGGCATCAAATAAAAAAAACAAAACGCTTTTTATTAAGAATGAAAATTCAGTAATTTTTTCGAAGAAAGTACTTAAGCCCCTTAAATATTCTCTATATTTAAGGGGCTTAAGTACTTAAAAACCTTTTTATTATGTCATCATCGTCGACCCCTCTTTCAACTTACCACAGGTATTAAAGCGACCTGTTTAAGGAGCCTTGCTTTGTTTAAGGATTTCGTTAATAGGTTTTGAGTATGCTTCAGTATCAATGACAATATTTTCATATTTTGTAAGAATTTTTCAATAATAATAATAATAATTAATTACTTACTTATTATTTATTAAATGATGCCCGCGACTTTGTCCGCGTGGATTAAGGGTTTTTGATTCCCGCGGGAACTCTATAATTTTCCGAGATAATAAGCTATGTTCATTCTAAGTAGCCAAATCGGTTCATTCATTGTGGCTTAACGGAGCAACAAACATCCATCCATCCTCACAAACTTTCACATTTATATCACATTTAGTTAGTCAGTCACTCAGTCACTCAGTCACTCAATTGCCCGCGACTTCGTCCGCGTGACTTAGGTTACTGTTTTTCCGGGGTAAAAGGTCACTTTCCTTGCCATCAAAAAACCCGTTCAATACAAAATGTATGAGAAAATGAAATTTTTTCATTTTTTTTCATGAATTTTCCCATATTTTAATATATTAGTTATTCTGCTATTCGGGACGGAGACAAATACAACAAATCAAAAACCATCAAAATCAGTGCAACCGTTCTAGAGTTATATTATATCAGTGTTCGAACAAACCCGACTTTGTTTTGTATATTAAAGATAAATATTTGAAATTTGGATTTATCGTGCTAGTAATAATTATTGGCCAATAATAATAATAAAATAATTATTGGCTTTCAATAATAAAATCGTAAAAAATGTTCGCTGTGAAATATTCACTCCAGTATTATCAGTAAAGCGGGGCAGTAGGCGGTATACTCAAGATAGCTGATAAACGCCATCACTCAATAGGCACTTAAAAATATTTTATCTTGAAAACTGTGACATCTTACCTTATTTTATGCTTTTATTTCAAGTGAATATTATTATATTATAAGAATTCTTAAATGAGTCACTGAAACTATCGTAGGTATAATATGTATATTGAAATGATAGAATATTATGTTGAAACTGACATCACAAATTACATATATAATATCTATTTTGGTGTCCATATTCGCGCAAATAAATCTATCATATCTTTAATCTTTAAATTTATTTCAAATTTTTAACCTAGCGAAATCGTCTTATGTCTAACTGGCCAAATATTCATCAAAATCAAAATCCATTTATTTGTTGAAATAGGTGTAGTAAAAGTTGGTACAAGTTTTATTCTAGGTATCACTTTTCCAGGCCGTAAGGAGTACAAATTAACTTAAAAACTGCGAAATATCAACATCAATATTGATATAACTTAATTATACCTATATCTAATAAATAATAATAATAAACTCAAATGGCTAATTCCCACTATAGTTCTTGTTATTCACGAGGGCGCGTGAGCTTTACTTGTGGTTACGTCGTGTACATGCACATTGCGTGAGTGTGCCTGTCAGGAGCCTAGGTGGTAGCGGTCAGGCGCGAGCAAGCTCTCACTCACACTTGTACACACACACACAACCATGAGCCACGTGCCCTCCTGAATTGCAAGAACTATACTGCAACTGATTAGTTCAACCGTTGAATTAGATCCAAAACACCAATATAATAATACTAGCTTTTGCTCGCGGCTTCGCTCACATTAAATTCGATTTTTAAACCCCTATTTTACCCCCTTAGGGGTTGAATTTTCAAAAATCCTTTCTTAGCGGATGCCTACGTCATATTAGCTGCCTAGATGAAAAATTTCAGCCCGATCCGTCCAGTGGTTAGGGCTGTGCGTTGATAGATCAGTCAGTCAGTCAGTCAGTCAGTCAATCAGTCATCTTTGCCTTTTATATATTTAGATGACATAAGTTCCTACGCACATAATATTAGGAATATTTTTTGATGTTTCCATTACAATATTAAGTCAGCATTTTAATTTTCTCCCTTTAAATTAGAAAAAGCAATATGCTGGTATTTTTGCGCGCATCTTGAGGAATCATCGTAAGAGAAAAGACATAAAACTAACGAACTGAGGAGCTCCCATTTGTTCGCTCTGCTATGTGGCAATTAAAATATTTGGCATGAGTAACTTGACTACCTTCGTATTGAAAGAATTCCTAAGGTCTATTTTATAATCGCCAAAATATTGGCAAATGTTCATGGGCGGCGGTAATCACTTAACATCATGTGATCCGCCTGCTCGTTTGCTGGCTAAAATATTTTTAAAAAAACGTAGGTCTGTCTATGCAAATTCTGTCGGCAGGACATTAATTACCACTAAAGTAAAATTAGATCGCCAAATAAAAAACCACTTCGGGTTACATAAGTCAAGGTTCTAGACGTGGTAAAGTCTCTAAACCCTTATTACTACCTAATTACCTATTTACGCAAAAAAGACGGTGTTATAAGTTGTTCTTAGCTATGTTTGACGAAAATCGGTCCAAGATGGCCGCCACAAAATGGCGGATTACATATTTTTATTTTAATGATTACTGAATAGTGATTAGGATGCTGTAATATGTCGGGGGTGTTTTAAATCTTTAATTTACACTTGTTTACGTGTTTTTTGACGGGCAAGTAACTTTATCGGTATCGGTTTTTTTAACCATCTGACGTACAATTGGCTTTAAAATAGTCTATTTTAGTCTATTATGAACATTGTATATACCATATACTTCTATGATTCATTTTATGTTCCTCATACCAAGGTGATACATAAATTTGTATTAATGGGATACAAATGGTCTTATACACTCAGTTATATTTAGAAGTAATAACAATTATTAATAACAACTTCTTTAGCTCTAAAGTTGATTCAGTTGAAAGAAACGATCGGAAAAGCATGTATATTGGAAGACTGTGTTTTCCAATACATTTCCTCCCATTATTCCCAATAAAGTCACATTTATTTTTATCTGGTTAGGGTACAGTTCTAGACATCCTAGCAACCTAGGCATGTTGCAAATGGCCTTTAAAAACAGACACCAGATGTAACAATGGCGAAAGAAAGTACTTAGCTTTCACTCGGTCCAAATTGTTCAAAATTACAGCTATAAGAGAATATCCTTTTCTGACCCTTTTGAACGAAAGATGAATAGAATACAATAATTTTTTATTCAAATAGACTTTTTTACAAAGTGCTTTCGAATCGTCAAATGAATCTACCACTGGTTCGGAATACCGTTCCAACCGAGATGAGATATTATATGGGCATTGAAAAAAATTGTTTTCGTGACACGCAACGAAATTGTTTCCTACCTTTGCCCAAGAGTGTTTTTTCCGTCCTTGATAGGACACTTCTTATCAACCGATAAACGTCCACTGCTGGACATAGGTCTCTTGAATAGACTTCCACAGGCTTCGGTCTTTCGCCGCCGGAATCCAGCGACTCCCTGTGACTCGTTTGATGTCGTCGGTCCACCAACCGCCGGGGTCTGCCAAGACTGCGCTTCCATTAACACACTTATCTAAATATAATAAAACAAAGCAGCCCCAAATAGCAGAATAACCATCAAAACACCGGAAAAAAAATATAAGAAAATTCATTTTCTCGTTTTGTATGGAACGGTTTATTGACGATATATCAGGAACGGATGGACTATGATTTCGAAGAATTGTTATAAATGTAACCGGCCAAACCCGATTTCAGGACAAACTAGTTTTGCCTAGGCTAAACTAGTTCTTCCTATACGCGATAGGATGAACCATTTTTTAAATAGTAATTAACAAACCAAATGGGCTACGACAAAAGACTCGCTCCGTCACCCCTTCGTTCAGCTTCTGTCTACGCGCTTAAAAAAACACCCTAGGGGCAGGGCAGACAGGACTGCTTGGAGTCGGGGCGTTTGCATTTCGTTTTTAGGTAATGTTCGACCTATATCAGTTATCGCGTATAGGAAGAACTAGTTTAGCCTAGGCAAAACACCCTAGGGGCAGGGCAGACAGGACTGCTTGGAGTCGGGGCGTTTGCATTTCGTTTTTAGGTAATGTTCGACCTATATCAGTTATCGCGTATAGGAAGAACTAGTTTAGCCTAGGCAAAACACCCTAGGGGCAGGGCAGACAGGACTGCTTGGAGTCGGGGCGTTTGCATTTCGTTTTTAGGTAATGTTCGACCTATATCAGCTATCGCGTATAGGAAGAACTAGTTTAGCCTAGGCAAAACTAGTTTGTCCTGAAAATCTGGTTTGGCCGGTAACATATACTTCTAGATTTTTACGTATTTAAATCGGACGACCATCGGTTCTTCAAACTTCATTTTTCGTTCTTTCAACTGCGATGTGTAGGTACAGATATTAGATATTAATAGCCAATTAAAAAGTAACGATATGCCATTGTTGAAAAATCCCAATCAAAACAATGTAAACAAATCGAACAATCTGGTTCACGAATCACGGGTAAAACAATCGTTTCGTGCACATACGTCTGTAATCAATATTGTTTTATGGCAACTTGTGACTTTTGCAAACAAATACGAGCAAGAGTCTCTGTACCTAGTGGTTAGCAAGTTCGACTGCGGATGTCGTGGTTCCAGGTTAGATTCCTGGGTCGGGCCAAAAATGTATTGGGTTTTTCTGATAAGAAATTCTCAGTGCTATGCCGGAGTTAGGAAGTTGGCGGTGAGTCACCCCCGTGCCTCGGAGAGCACGTAAAGCCGTCGTTCCTGCGCATGATCTCTCTCTCTTCGGTCGTGTCGGATTTTCCGTTCCATCGGATTATGAGTGAGGGAATAGAGAATGCACCTATATTTGCGCACACACTTGTGCACTATAACGCTCCCATTAGACAGCAGGTATCTCTTTCTGAAGAAAGAAATACCTGCTGTTTAATGGGAGCGTTTTTATATTTGGAATATTTTCACAAGCAAATGTTGGGATTTAAATTCAAATTCGAATACGACATGCGCATATGACATCACACCTAAGTACCTATATAAAAGCAGCGTGGTGTTCTCTCTAGGCCTTTTACTAGAGTTTTCTTCTTTTATAGCTCTCTTTGCTTCGCGAACTCCAGGCGTAATGTTCCCAGTTAGATAGAAATCTTGAATAGTAATTTTAGTGTTTATTTTTGTTACAATAAGTGAGAAGTATTAAAGCAATTTTTTAAGCTATTGCATAGCTTCTATCGCGGGCCTTGAGCGTGGAGACCGAATCCAGAAATTCCGTAACGAAAATAACCTGACACGGGACTCCTCTCACCGCTAGATGGCGTTGATAAAAAATGCTATGCAATAGCTTTACCGTGGCAGTCCCCGAGTGCCACACGTCTTGTTTTAGCTGTAGTGTTATTATTATATTATTGTATAGTGTTATTATTAGATAGTTATTTCCCAAGCCACCAATCAGTCACACTATATAATCGAGTCGATCGCTGTATGACTGCAAATCTAGCGGAAGACGCTCAGGCGCAATGCTCACACTAGTATTATGAACAAGTAGTTAGTAACTAGTTACTAATAATTCAATTCTATGTCTTCCCTTTTAATCGAATAAAAAAGACGTGTTGCACTCGGGGACTGCCGCGGTAAAGCTATTGCATAGCATTTTTTATCAACGGCATCTAGCGGCTCACCACTAGATGGCGTTCATAAAAAATGCGCCATCTAGCGGCTCGCCGTAGAGGAGTCCCGTGTCAGGTTATTTTCGTTACGGAATTTCTGAATTCGGTCTCCACGCTGGCCCGCGATAGAAGCTATGCAATAGTTTAAAAATACTACATAAGTAACTTATACTATTTCATTTATCAAGAAGTATGAAATTGGTAGTTCCCACAGGGTTTCGTCAGTAAATATAGTAGATCTTAGCTCTAATAAAGTTTGCCATCCCTGCACTATAGCAATCGATTTTAGGCAATAACAATGGCGATGAAATCTAATCCAGTATGGTCTGAAAAGGCTTCCAAATCAATTTTCCCAGCAGTATCAATTTCCTATGGAACTTAATAAATATAGGAAAACGCAGATAAAGTTAATCTTTATGGGCACTTTTGAACACAAAACCGATAAATGGAATTAGATGATAAGATAACACTTGTTACGCTAAACTATGACGAGATGTTTTTGAATATTATTTTCATATACATAGCATATATTATGTATCATTATCAGCAACAGCAAAACAATATGACTCACTACAGAAGAAAAGAGAGGTGCAGTCACGTCACTTTACAACCTCTGACGACCTCCCTGGCGCAGTTGTGAGCGCTGTGGTCTTATAACTGGGAGGTCTCGGGTTCGATTCCCGGCGGGGGCAATTTAGGAATTTATAATTTCTAAATTGTCTCTGGTCTGGTCTGGTTTGGGGAGGCTTTGGCCGTGGCTAGTTACCACCCTACCGTCAAAGACGTGCCGCCAAGCGATTTAGCGTTCCGGCACGATGGCGTGTAGAAACCGATTAGGGGTATGGGTCGAATTTACACTGCTATACCCCTTCCAAGTTAGCCCGCTACCATCATAAACTGCATCGTCACTTACCATCAGGTGAGATTGCGGTAAGGGCTATCTTGTCGTCAAATAAAAAAAAAAAACAAAGTGCTTTCGAATCGTCAAATGACTCTACCATTGGTTCGGAATGCCGTTCCAACCGAGAAGAACCAGCAAGAAGCTTAGAAGAAGGGTTTATAGGCTAGAGTCCTATAACCTCTCCAATACAAAGTAGCAACTTCACACGCCTTTGAGAACATTATGGACAACTTTCAGGCATGTAGGGGTCCTCACGAGTTTTTATCATCTGAGTAAAACTTGAGAGTCAAGATCTCGTCCTCAAAATCCGAGGACTAACTCTGACTCCGTTAGAATCCGAGGACCCACTGCTTCTTCTGTGATCGGTGCCTACCGCATTATTATCCCAAGAAACTCCTGTCATTATATGAATAATGGAAGGGAACATTATCATTATAATATGTATGTCTAAATATATAAAAGGCAAAGGTGACTGACTGACTGACTGACTGACTGACTGACTGACTGATCTATCAACGCACAGCTCTAACCACTGGACCGATCAAGCTGAAAGGAGGTGGGTTGATAAGGCAACAAAATCCGCCCCTCAGACACTCGAAAAAAAAAGTTCCAGATTTCGACAAATTGTAAATGTATTTATATACTTGAAGATATAAACTTTATTTTAATATAAAGTTTAGGTGATAAAAAAAATAGTAAGTTACAGAAAATATTACCCAAAAAGAGAGTGTTCCTTTTACTTTTCTTACATTTTCATACATTTTAGTCGTTTTTGAAGCTTTGATTTAATATTTTAGAATGAGGCGCTCCATGAACCAAAATAAATTAATACTCATATAAAAGCTTATAAAAAGAAGCATCATTATCAGTTACGTTTACCATGGTTCAAGGAGCGCCTCATTCTAAAATATTAAATCAAAGCTTAAAAAACGACTAAAATGTATGAAAATGTAAGAAAAGTAAAAGAAACACTCTCTTTTTGGGTAATATTTTCTGTAACTTACTATTTTTTTTATCACCTAAACTTTATGTTAATATAAAGTTTATATCTTCAAGTATATAAATACATTTACAATTTGTCGGAATCTGAAACTTTTTTTTTCGAGTGTATGAGGGGCGGATTTTGGGCCTTATCAACCCACCTCCTTTGGTATACAGGTAGCTGTTAGGACGTAGACATCCGCTAAGAAAGGATTTTCGAAAATTTCAACCCCAAGAGGGTTAAATAGGGGGTTAAAAAATCGAACCTAACGTGAGCGAAGCCGCGGGTTAAAGCTAGTATTATATATATTTATGATATTATTATATGTATATAGATTGTATATTATATACCTCTAGTATCTGTAACTATGTCCTTTAACACCATTGGTTGCCTGGAAGAGATCGCTATGTAGTGATACGGTCGCCAAATTGTATGCTATTTATTAAGCTCATTGTGTCTATTCTTATATTATGTGTGGTGTACAATAAAAGTATATTTATTCATTCATTTATTCATTATTTTATACATTATTTCTATTCCTAATTCTAAAGTACTTACTAACTAATGAGTAAATCAATTTAGATGGACCGAATAAGGGAAAATTTTTGTCGTCCTTCCTACGTCACTTTCCGTCTTATGAAGACTTATCGAGTTATCCACCTTTCAAATCTAATCTAGTCTACAAGATATCTGAACTGAGCTGGTATGCTTAATCTTGCGAAAAGGGCAAAAAATTTACATCGCAATTCATTATTATTCAAGGGAGAATTCAGGCACATAACGAAGAGGAACCTAAGTTATATTATTTTGTGATTCAGGCTTCAATCAAGACGCAACCTGGTTTTATATGTGTATAAAGTATATGTATAAGGCCTCAATGGCGCGGACTGAAAGGTCGACGGTTCAGTTCTCGCCCGTTGCACTAATGTCATATCCACTCCTTACACAAGCTTTACGTTTGTTTGGAAGGGAGAGGGATGTCACACAGTTCAGTATGGGTAATATTCTATTAATAAAAAAAATGCATAATCTGCTCAAAATGGATGTTATTTGAAACGCTATAGCGGACTAATAAAGCTTGTTCTAGCGGACCAATTTCAACTTGTTTGTTTCTTTGACTTAGTAATATAAAATTCCAGACTTTAATATCCCTCAATAATATAAAATTCCAGACAAAGTATCTACCTATCATATTACAATTTCAATCGTTCATTATATTACATTTCCCCTGTAGGTTACCTACAGGGAATAGGTATAAGAAAAAATGTATTTTATCTAGACTAGACTATGTTATTTTTTTACTAATTCTTTGTTCTAGTGGTTAGTTTGTTAAGCTTAAAAACCGCTGGAAAGGTTTTGTACCCGTGTTTCCTGCCAGATATAATTTGAGTAGCTTCAAGGCAATAGCGAATAGGCATCTTCTAGGCAAGCGCGCTCCAACCTAAAGCTCATCAGTGCTTTCTAGTATTGAAGTGAATTGAACATGTTTTCTTTTATTAAAAGAACTTTCCCAACTATTTGATTCATCTACCATATTATCATAATTTATGTGAGCAAGGCTATACATAAATATGTGGTCTAAAACTGTAAGTATTAATGGGTACCAAATGGTTTGTAACGGTTGGTTATATTTAGAAGTAATAACTAATAACAATTACCCAACGCTACTCTTTATTTATGACTGGAGGCCACTTCGTTTCAAAGGTTAAATGAAAGACTGAGAAGTATTAATTTGATTTATAGTAAACGAGTTGATGCCCGCGACTTCGTTCGCGTGGATTAAGATTTTAATTACCGTAGGAACGCTTTAATTTTCCGGTATGAGCTATCTCCATTTCCAGCCAAATCGATTCAGTCGTTGTGGCGTGAAGGAGTAACAGACTTTTTTTTAAAATATTTTTAGCGAGCAAACGAGCAGGCGGGTCACCTGATGTTAAGTGATTACCGCCACCCATGAACATTTGTAGAACCTGAGGCACCACTAATGCGTTGCCGGCTTTTTAAAATTTGTTCAAAAATTCAAGAATAACCCCATGTTGTAATTCAGTAGGAACACCGTCGCAGGAAGTTGGTTCCACAGTTTTTTCGCATTTATAAGTAGGTTTAGGTATAGGATAGTACGATTAGAAGGGCTAGCTGATGGCCATGACTAAGCTTGAAGAAAAAGAATGAAGAACTTTGTTCTTCTTCCTTATCAACTGATAGACGTCCAGGGACAAAGATCTCTTGCTTGTCCTTCCACATGACTCGGTCTTGCGCACCTGTATCTGGAGACCCTGCGAGTTGTTCTGCGGTTGACCTAGTCGTAGACCCCCAACAGCACTGCACTTTCGGGTGCGAGGTCGCAACTCTAGCACCTTGGAAACCCACCGGCCATCGCTATTTCAGTACCTTTGGTTCTCCTACGGATCTCTCAATCTGATTAAACTATCGGCCGATAAAAAGTTGTGGTCTGCGTGGACTCTAACAGGCTACCTAAGTTAGTTGACGCTGCAAAGCACAGGGCTTTCGTTTTCACAAAGGTATATACACTTTAGGTAACTAATCTAACCTACAGGTGAAAATGATATTGGGTAAGGGATTGTATTTAGAGGCTACCAAAGTAAAGGGGACTACGTAGGGGATGATTTAGGTATGGTTGGTGGAAACGGATTTTAGCTAATTTTACAACTTTGTGTCTACCCAAGCCTTTAATCCATTCCATACATGCATATGTAATTTTCACAAAATTACTGATGCGTGAATATTGGCAATCAACACTGGATTGTGCCCGATGTACCTACCTATTTCAAATGCTTAGATTATTCCAATTGTTGGGCTTTGAGCGAAGTCTCTCTCGTATGGCTGGATTATTCAAATGGTTAGAATTTTAAAAATAGAATCGTGAAGACTTTGAAATTTACATGGAAAAGACTTTTACTGAATTCTGATCATCACGATTCTTTTTTAAATGACATGAGTGTTTATTATTGTTTATTTATTTATTTAATACCAGCAGCAAAAACTAAAACATAAACATTTAAAGGACTTGCAAAAGGACAGCTTATTGTTAGGTTTTAAATTTTTTTGTTAAGTTTTAATTAGTTATTTTTGTTGTTTGGTTACTTTAGTTAGTATCGTTTTCTACGATGAGTAAAAAAAGGAAAAGTTTTACTATGTGAACTATTTAAATATTATTTTTATTAAAAAAAAAACTAAAAATCACATCCTTTGACAATTAAGTTGTTATTGCCATAAAAACCATTGTCAGAAAAGGAAACTCCGTCACAGTCGTAGTTATAGTAAAAAATACAGTTTGTTCCGTTACCGCAACGTTAAGATACTGTTTTAAATTTCGCGCTTCCGATGAACGATGTTTGACACTCGTATTTAGTGCAATGACAACACGCAGCGCAAATCAGCTGTCATGCACGACGTTCTCGTCCGAAGTTGGAGCGAACGCACTCCGAAGTGTCACTTAACGTCACTGAGAAGAGACCGCAAGAAGCTTTTGAAAGAAGTCTCTGAAAACCGTTGCAAGAAAAACACTCTCTGCGCGCGCAAAAATCATCAACTAACGAAAGTGGTGGAAAATCATCGAGTGCAAGTAGCAGTCCAAGGTACGTACGTGCATTGTATTGTTATTGCCTAATTCGAAGTGATCATCATCGTCATCGGACCCTACGGGGTTAATTCCCAGTGTAGCACGGCCACCAAGCTGCGAGTTGCTACATTTTTTGGTGCCGAAACCCGGGATTTTCCACCTATCTTTAGCGATCAATTTGTGTATGGTATTTCTGGTTAAAAATATCGTCGTAACTTAGGTCATTCTAACCAACAATTTGTTCTCGCGATCTAAGTTGCTCCATCTCAACCTAACGTATCTACCTAATTATCGATAGAACCTACATAGATTGAACCATATCGAACAGGGATTTTATCGTATTTCGTAAAAGTATTGTGTTAATATACCTACTGTAAGATCAAATAAACAATCACTTCAAGCATTCGGTGTTTATTTTCTACTCGGCTTGCAGTAACTATTAACAGAATCTTTTATCTCGTTTAATAATAATATTAATCGTACAACGTAAAAGGATAACGTGAACGCTGCGTATTTAACGTTATAATAGTTAAATTTAAGGATTTTTGTTTTAATTTTTACGTTGATAAAAAAGTGGGTAGGTTGAGCATAGAATCTTCCGCGGCATCGAGAATCCAGTACGGTGTGTACGGTTCACCCCACAAGTTCACACATAATTGGCGTACATCTTCATACAACGTGCATCGAAACTTTAGTGGTGTACTGTACATACTAGTAGTTTCATTCCTTTGAGTACGGTTCACCTCACAAGTTTATACGTAACTCACATACATTTTCATACGAAGTACAACAAAACTTGTGTGGTGCACTATACGTAATAGGAGTTTAACTCGTTACGAACCTTTCTTTGCGTACCTACTTTATAAATCGGATTGAACGCTCTACTGTCGTGAGTTTTACATTACGTAAGCGTAATATTTGCCAAAATGTCTGTATTTAAAAAACATTCTGCTCGCAAATCGAGCTTTAAGAAATCGCGATCGAAATCTCAAGATGTTGAGTACACTGCACTAGACTTATCGTCATTACGTAGGCGACGTAGGGTGATTTCGGGGGTTACGCGACCGGGGTCAGTTAGCCGACCACTAACAGGTCCTACGGCATTAAAACGAAAATAGTAAAAATTCTATTCTTCTTTTCCAAATGAAATTCACTTAAGTAAAGAGGGGGATAGACCTATTAGTTTTACCTACAATAGTTGGCAGCTTTGTGTTTACCCGAAAGCAAACAAATCTTAGTTCAATCCGCCGCTCATACTTTCGGCGCGTACACGTTCCCAAAACAACGAAAAAAATAGTGAGTAAGTGAAGCGTTCGAGGTAAGTAGATCGTGATGTATTTATTTGAGTCAATTTTTTAATGTTATATTAAGTGGATATATATATGTTTTACGTTATTTGTACATTTATTACATGTAATATACAAAATCAGGTAAAAAATTGAATGGTCGCTAACTGAAATTGGAATTATCCAATAACTTCAGTTGGCGACCACCTGGCCGTCAATAGACATTTAGAAAGAAAAACATTTATTTTTATTTTTTATAGACTACAAAATCTAATTCGGAATTTAATCACTTTCAATTTAATTTGTTTATTTTTATCCGTGTATCTTTTAGTTTACGACCACCAAATTATTATTATAAAACATCTTAAAATGTATGGGTATCAAGTGGTCGCCAACTAAAAATGAGCAAATTAATATGTGGGTTTACGACCATTTGCAATCACTACTTATAATCTTATCTGTTTTTTGCATAATGTAGGTGTTTAATATATAAAATTTTCATTACAGATGTCCTCCACAAACCGTATTAGAAAATAACACCGGCTTATTCCCAAAGAGATCTGGAATGTGCTTTAAAAATATAAGAGAAGGAGGACACGGTATTAAAAAAAAATGTAAAATGTATAACATCCCGAGATATGATGATCTGATGATTTGATTCTAAACTTTTGTAATTGTTGTTTAAAGTGATATTTTTAATTTTGTACTTGTGTAGGAAAATGTATTATACTTGCTAAGATTCATTTAAGCTTAAGCTTAAATATTAAAGTGTACCTTTGATCTCATGAAAAAATGTGTTTTAATAATTTATTAAATGTATGAATAATAAAGCATGAATAATAATTATTTTTTAAACATTAACACGTTCATATTTTTTATTTTTAATTAATCAAATTTAGTTTTCCCTAGCAAATCGAGAGGTCGCCATCTAGATAAGGGGGCAGTCGTCAACTAGCAAAAGTGGTCGCCAACTAGCATTTCACATAGTTTTTAAGATTTATTCAATTTAAAATGTTTTCACAACTGTAATTCTTATTTTTTTACTTTTAAATATAACTTGACAATATCTAGGACCCCTTCATATAACTTTAATACATGTGCTATGGGTGCAACATACTTAAATATTGACGTAAAGTTGAATATCCCGCTAATCGGTCGCCAACCGGCGAAATCACCCTACGATCGCTTATAAGCGGATGTGTAAGGCATTGGAGGTCGGCGTCTCAGCTGTCAATGATCACGCTCAGCGGGATATGTTCTTCTCATATCATCAGGAAATCAAGAAAATCGCCTCTAATTTTGAAGACGCGCACTTTGCGATTCTGGAAATTCTAGACGAACCGGAAAGCCATGATTCTGAAATGCAGGAACTTTTTGATGAAATGTACTATAAAGTTATATCAATTCACCGCAGTTTAAATAAAGGTGACTCTTGTGCGTCTCAACCGCAGTCTAGTTCACTGTCAAATGTTCGGTTACCGAAAATACAGCTTCCTACTTTCACTGGAGACATAAAACGTTTTCCTGAATATTTTGACACTTTTAACGCATTGATACACAACTCCACTTCTCTTAGCGATACTGAAAAGTTTCACTATTTGATTTCTTCTCTCAGCGGTGATGCTTTAACGGTAGTGAAAACTTTTCCACTGAGCAGTGAGTATTACACCGAGGCTTATGCTGCGCTGATTGCGCGCTATAAATGTAAGCGAGAATTAGCTTTCACTTGCTGGAGGGAGATTCTAACTGTGAACTTCAACTTCAAAGATGCCCATGAGTTTCGGAAATCACTTGATTTATTTGAAGAAAATTTGTGTATTTTAAAATCAGTAAATTTACCGGTTAATCAATGGGATTTCGTGCTAGTATATCATCTTTTATCGAAATTAGACACAAACATGCGACGTGACTTTGAAGAGAAGCATTCGAATACCGAATTACCCTCGTATTCACAACTCAAGGAATTCTTACATTCTAAATGCGAGGCTCTGTTACGCGATACACATTTTACAGAACAAACTAAGCAGAACAAGACGACACAAAAGATATCTTCTCAATCAGCTCCATCTAAGCGTGTACCGATATCGCACACTCTCATAGCAGCGGATGAAGGTCAAGGTGAAGTGAGTGGTTCGATAGGCGCGACACGTCCAGTAACCTGCTCCTTTTGTAACGAATCGCACAGCATTTCGTCATGTCCAGAATTTCTGAAAAAATCAATTGACGAACGCATGAAAATTGCAACTGACAGGAACTGGTGCTTCAACTGCTTAAAATCTTCTCACCAGTTAAGGAACTGTACTAGCATTTTCTCTTGCCGTACTTGTAAGCGAAAACATCACTCCCTACTCCACCGCCAGGCATCAAATGAACCTAGCACTCCCGTATCGACATTAGTTTCAAGGTCACAGTCGAACACAACCGTATTGCTGGCGACGGCTATCGTTCAGGTCAGAGATGCATCGGGAAGGATGCAATCGTTCCGTGCGCTATTTGACTCTGGGAGCCAAAGTAACTTTATTACCGAATCGGCAGTGGAACGTTTAAATTTAAAACGATCACGGTCGGCCGCAACTGTTAGTGGGCTCGGTGAAGCTGCAGCTTCAATTTTAGGAGATGTCACATGTAGCATTGGAACTAATGACAAACCATTGTTCGAGTTAGACTTCCACGTATTGTCTAAAATATGTGGCGATCAACCTATCGCAAATCTTAATACATCAGGATGGTCACATATTAAGACGTTACCGTTGGCTGACCCTGGCTTCGATATTCCCGGACCAATCGATCTTTTGTTTGCCGCGGATGTATTCGCAGAGTCTTTGCTGGACGAACACATAAAGGGAAGCTTAAATCAACCCACTGCTTTCAAGTCTGTTTTCGGTTGGCTCCTTTTAGGCAAAACACGCTTAGCAGCAACTACACTATTGCAAGTGTCAGAAACGGACATTGAATTGAACTCACTGGTGCAGCGGTTTTGGGATCTCGAGTCCCTACCAAAGGCTCGACTGTTGTCTCCAGACGAATCTTTATGTGAGCAGAAATTTATCTCTGATCACTCGCGTGACAACAGTGGACGATATATACTACGCTTACCATTCAAGGAAGACTCTGAGCCGATATTTCTTGGATCACGTGACGTTGCTCTTCGACGATTTCATGCAATAGAACGAAGACTATCGCGGGACCTAACCTTATACAAGCAATATACCGATTTTATGTCTGACTACATAGAAACTGGACATATGTCGCTCGTTCCCAGTGATGAACTGGAAGGAGGAAAATACTACATCCCTCACCACTGCGTCTTACGTCCTGAATCTGCCACCACTCGTCTACGCGTGGTCTTCGATGCGTCCGCCAAGGATCTTAATTCGCGTTCTTTAAATGATACTCAATTGATCGGCTCAAAACTTCAACCCAATATCGCTGACATCCTTTTGCGTTTTCGAGAACATAATATCGTGTTTATGGCTGACGTCCGTCAAATGTATCGACAGATTTTAATTTCTCCGGATCATCGTGATTATCAACGCATCTTTTGGAGAGCTTCATCGAACGAACCTTTGAAGGAGTATCGCCTGAATACCGTAACTTACGGTGTAGCTTCTTCTCCCTTTCTTGCTTGTCGTACCTTACAACGGCTTGCGGAAGATGAAGGGAACTCCTACCCGATCGCAAAACAGATAATATTGTCAGACGTTTATGTCGATGACGTGGTAACTGGATGTGATTTGCTGGAGAACGCACAAATAGCAAAATCGCAAATAATTTCCCTTTTCAATCGTGGAGGTTTCCAACTAAGGAAATGGGTTAGTAACGACTCTAAACTCTTGGCTGATCTTTCTCCAGAAGATTGCTTAGCCGGTTCTGTCTCCCTTGATGATTCAGAACCAACAATCCTAAAGGTTCTCGGTCTAAAATGGGATCCAACATCCGATGCATTTCTGTTCGAAATCAAATCGTTAGCCCAAACTTGCACAAAACGATCCATTTTGAGTGAACTTGCCCGAATATTCGACCCTCTCGGGTTTTTGTCACCGGTTACTATCCAAGCGAAATCTCTCATCCAGAAACTATGGATTCTCGGCATTGGTTGGGACCAAGTTCCACCTGATGAAATAGTTCGCGCGTGGAATACCCATCGCACTCAACTATCGGAATTATCACAACTCCGAATCCCTCGTCGGCTTACTAGTAAAAATGTTAGCTCATATGAATTGCACGGTTTTGCTGATAGTTCCGAGATCGCGTATGGTGCAGTCATCTACTTACGTGTAACAAATGAGAATGGTCAGGTTCGAGTGTATCTGGTGTGCTCAAAGGCGAGAGTAGCACCTTTAAAGCGAATATCACTTCCTCGACTAGAACTCTGCGCCGCTGTCCTTCTGTCAGACTTATATCTTTTCGTTCGCGACACTTACCTCGCTCGTATTTCATTCGACGCGGTTTACTTCTGGTCAGACTCGACAATAACGCTATCGTGGTTGCGTTCTCCCTCCACACGATGGGCAACCTTCGTTGCTAATCGAGTAAGTCACATACAAGATATTATTCCGACGGAATGCTGGCATCACATCTCGTCAGGTGATAATCCGGCAGACGTATGTTCACGAGGACAGTTTCCGAGTGAAATTCTTCACAATCCGTTATGGTGGGCGGGGCCCAGTTGGCTTTCAGAAGATCACGATACCTGGCCGTCACAAAAAGGAATGATATCTCCTGAAGAAGAAGTAATCGTAAACGCTGAAACACGCAAAGCTGTTGCCTTACTTACCGAACGGGCGCAGGACATGGCAGCTCGTGAAGCTACTGTAATTGATGAGTTGCTGAATCGTCACTCTTCGTTACAGAAAATGGTTAATGTTCTGACTTATGTCAACCGCTTCATCAACAACTCTCGCAATTCACTTCATGCAAATCGAAACAATTTTTTAAACAACGTTGAGCGACATAATTCGTTGATGCAGATAGTGAAACATGTACAGAGCCAAGCATTCGCCGACGAAATTTCTAACATAAGGGCTAACAAACCATTACTTAAACCATTTCGTAAACTCAATCCTTTTCTGGATAGTCAGGGCATCCTTAGAGTAGGTGGTAGAATTTCTCGATCAGGCTTAGAATATGAACAAAAACATCCGGCTTTTTTACCGTCTGACCATCGACTTACAGTATTAGTCATCGATTTCATACACCGTCATTATTGTCATCCAGGGATAAATACTACACACTTTCTATTGTTACAGCAATTTTGGATCATTTCCGCTAAACGTGCTATTCGTCGTAGTATATCTAAATGCGTACAATGCTATCGTACAAATCCTCAGCCTTTACAACCGTTTATGAGCGATCTACCGGCTTATCGTGTCAACCAAGTGAAGGCGTTCTCGATCGTAGGCGTCGATTTCGGTGGACCGTTTAGAATCAAACTTGGTCAACACCGTGGCGCAAAAATTGACAAAGCATATTTATGCTTATTCGTCTGCCTAGCAACTAAAGCGGTCCATTTGGAGACAGTTTCAACGCTATCAGCGGACGGATTCATCGCTGCTCTCCGGCGTTTCATTGGTCGTCGAGGTCGGTGTAATACCATTCACGCTGACCGAGGAACGAATTTTACGGGAGCTCGAAACCAACTATTATCCCTTATGCAACACGCCTCAAACGCAGAGAAAATCGAATTCAAATTCAACCCACCTTCCGCACCCCACTTTGGAGGAGTATGGGAAATACAAATAAAAGCAGCAAAATCTCACTTGCATCGCGTCGTTGGCGATCAAGTCTTAACATTTGAGGAGCTTACAACACTTTTTATTCAAATCGAAGCTGTCCTAAATTCAAGACCTCTGTATCCAATTAGCTCGGATCCTAACGATCTGTCAGTTTTAACACCTGGCCATTTCTTAACGTTGGAGCCTCTTACGGCTGTCCCCGACGAAGATCTCACAAACATCAATAAAAATCGGCTTAGTCGATGGCAGCTGTTACAAGCGTTCCATCAGAATTTTTGGTCCAGATGGAAACACGAATATCTTAATTCGCTTACACAACGCGCAAAATGGACCAAGGATTCCAAACCGCTGAAGATAGGATCCATGGTAATCATCAAGGATGACAATCGTGCTCCGTTGCATTGGCCTCTCGGTCGTGTTACGGATCTTATCCCTGGTGCTGATGGAGTAACTCGGATCGCTGTGCTAAAAACAGCAACAAATAATCAGATACAACGACCTTTGGTTAAATTGTGTCCTCTACCAACAGAGGACTGATTTAAATCGTAGTTTCTTTATCTTATTCATCACCTTATACCGTTTAACTTTAGCTTTAAGTATTATCATATAATTATTTTTACATTTATCGGTTATAGTTTTTAATTTATTCTTGCTAGTAAATTTTATCGTTTTAACCAGAAAATGCCATAGACATTTTGGTGGGCGGAATGTTCCGTTACCGCAACGTTAAGATACTGTTTTAAATTTCGCGCTTCCGATGAACGATGTTTGACACTCGTATTTAGTGCAATGACAACACGCAGCGCAAATCAGCTGTCATGCACGACGTTCTCGTCCGAAGTTGGAGCGAACGCACTCCGAAGTGTCACTTAACGTCACTGAGAAGAGACCGCAAGAAGCTTTTGAAAGAAGTCTCTGAAAACCGTTGCAAGAAAAACACTCTCTGCGCGCGCAAAAATCATCAACTAACGAAAGTGGTGGAAAATCATCGAGTGCAAGTAGCAGTCCAAGGTACGTACGTGCATTGTATTGTTATTGCCTAATTCGAAGTGATCATCATCGTCATCGGACCCTACGGGGTTAATTCCCAGTGTAGCACGGCCACCAAGCTGCGAGTTGCTACACAGTTATTATTTTTTTGTCAACGGTATCACTACAACGTCATTTCGTTACGCCAACTCAAAGGGAATGTGTACTAGTTATTTATTTTTAAAACAGAGGGTCTTACAAAATAAGCAAAATCAACGTTCGTATAATTAGTTTTTCACTTTTTAACATTTTTTAGATAGCATAAACAAAAATGAATAATGTATAACGTTAAACGATGTTACAAATCTTGAGTCGAGACGTGTAAATAAATATTTGCTAAGACGTTAAATAATTACATCACCTGCGAAAGATCATCCACTAACGGTTCTTAATCAAAGAAGAAAAAAGTTTAAAAACTAAGTCGATTACGAAAATTATACATCCTTCTTAATTTTGTTCGTATAAAATGTACAATAGCAAAATGTAAAAATTATTTTTACAAAATCGACTTCAAACCAATACGAAGTATATCAATTGTACTTATAAAATTTGAAGCCTTCCCTCGATTTCTCCATGTTCTCATCATCAGATCCTGACCTTATGATAATGGCACCACCTGGGAAGTATACCCTTTCAAACAAAAAAGAATTTTCCAAATCGGTCCAGGCACCTTCGAGTAATCAGGGAACTAAAATAAAAAAAGAGATTCCGACGAATTGAGAACCTTCTTTTTTGGAAATCGGTTAAAAATTACAAAAACTATAACTACTTTAAGAGTAAATATCGACTGAAGCGGAGATGTGTGGAGCGGATGTGTGTGATTGTTCTCCCGAACACAATATCCTTTCGTTTCAGTATAGAAATGCGGGTGTATTTCTGCTGAAACGGAGCTTCACTGGAAAATCTCGCAGGAAAATAAATGCTAGTTAGTTTTGTTCAATGGAGAAAAGCATAAAAAACTATTAAAATATGTTTTTTTTATAGTTTATAGACTGCGATCTCACCTGATGGTAAGGGACGATACAGTTTAAGATAGTAATTCAAATTCAAATTCAAAATTTATTTATTTCATGTAGGTTACCTCGTAGCACTTATGACACGTCATAAATCTACCACCGGTTCGGAATGCAGATTCTGCTGAGAAGAACCGGCAAGAAACTCAGCAGTTGCTCTTTTCAAAAAATAAAATAAACTAATTTTACAATAAGTAACTAAACTAAGCTAAGTATACAGTGCTTCCACAGTGAAGCTTCAAAAATACAATACATATAATCTAACACAAATCAACATGGGAAGTCAAAGCAGACCCATTCCCGTTGGTGTCACCCGTTCACGAGCACGACGCATGATCCAGCCATTGCTTCGCTCAACCATATTTGAGGGAACGTAACAACCCTAGCGGGCTAGCCTAGCTAGTAGCGGGCTAACATACTCGGAAGGGGTATGGCAGTGTACATTCAATCCAAACTCCTAATCTGTTTCTACACGCCATCGTGCCGGAACGCTACATCGCTTGGCGGCACGTCTTTGACTGTAGGGCGGTAACTAGCAACGGCCAAAGCCTCCCACCAGACCAGACCAGAGTCAATTCAGAAATTATAAATTACCAAATTGTCTCAGCCGGGAATCGAAAATAATACCTCCCAATTATAAGACCACAGCGCTCACCACTGCGTCAGAAAGGTCGTCAGGAGGTTGTCTTAGGATTCATGGATTAGATGCAATATTTTGGTAATTAAAAAAAAAATAAAAAGTGCTTTAGTAATTTTTCAGACGTAGATAGATTATATTTTGATAAACCAAATGTCAGGTAGTTTTATTTGGTAACTAGCTTTTGCCCACGGCTTCGTTCACCGTAACTTCGATTTTGTAAACCCCTATCCTACCCCCTTAGGGGTTGAATTTTGAAAAATCCTTAGTGGATGCCTACCTCATCATAAGTCATAACAGTTATCTGTACGCCAAACAGGCAACAGCCCTATGCGACCAGTGGTTTGAGCTGTGCATTGATAGATCAGTAATCAGTCAGTCAGTCAGTCACCTTTTCATTTTATATATTCAGATATGCCTAAGTACTGTAGCGTATTTACTGCGTAGCAAAATTAGAATGTTGCCAACGCGCGGTTCAAATAAATAATTGTTCCTTACAGATTTTATTAACAGTTAGTGGTAAGTACCTACGTATATAAATGAAGTTCAGTTCATGAAAAAAAAGACGTGTGGCACTCGGGGACTGCCGCGGTAAAGCTATTGCATAGCATTTTTTATCAACGCCATATAGCTATGAGAGGAGTCCCGTGTCACGTTATTTTTGGATTTGGACTCCACGTTCAAGGCCCGCGATAGAAGCTATGCAATAGCTTAAAAGTTTAAAATTAGATATTGACTTTGTTCGTATAAAATGTAGCATATGTCACCTGGAAAATAATAACGAATCGATTAACGCCTCTTCATCAAAATCGACTCAGTAGTATAGGAGCTACAGTGGAACATACGTATTGACTGCAAAAATCTTGAACCTTCCTTTTAGTTTTGCCGGTAACAAAGTCAAACTGCTTCTTGTTCTTCCATTCATTAAAATTTATCAATAATATTGTCATGTTTATTTCTCTGTTGAAGAACGGCGTTGCTCTTTGTGTAAAACAAAGTCGAACGAGTTCGTTAAAATTATTTAGTGATTCGGCGTATTTGAATTTAACGAGAACTTTTGGGGCTGGTTTTCAGTGAAATTGGTATTACTTTTTATTTGGATCATTAAACTTGTTACAATGAGTAACAAGCAATTAAAAGAGATTAAAAAAGTCGACTGCCTTAATGGAAATCAACTGATTTTGTAACGTAAGTTGTTGTATCCCACAAAACAAACATACTTTTAAGATGTATAAAGTTGTGACGGCCTAAACCATTTTATTGACCTTCACAACAACAATTAACGCGTCACGTAAGCGTTTTGGGGATACAACAACTTACGTAGGAGGTATCGAGATTATAAATGGTCATTCAAAATGAAAAATAATCAAAGAAACTTAACAATTATTTTCAAATACCTATCCAATGATAGATAACGACGGCTGATGTAAGAATCATCAAAATCGATCCACGCGTTTGGTCTCCAGAGAGCTAAGTTAGTAGGCTAAGATAGTAGCGGGCTAACTTGGAAGGGCTATGGTAGTGTACATTCAACCAATACCCCTAATCGGTTTCTACTGCCATCGTGCCGGAACGCTAAATCGCTTGGTGGCATGTCTTTGACGGTAAGGTGGTAACTAGCCACGGTCAAAGCCTCCCACCAGACCAGACCAGAGACAATGCAGAAATTATAAATTCCCAAATTGCCCCCGACGGGAATCGAACCAGAGACCTCCCGGTTGTAAGACCACAGCGCTCACCACTACGCCATTGAGGTCGTCAACTGCAATATATCAGGATCAACAAAATCAGGTACGGAATTACTCACAACCTATTTCCGGATTGTACGAAATACCTTGCTTCCCGCGATCCGGAAATATGGGCAACACATGTGTACCCACAGACAATATTGCATGTATACGTAGGTATAGGTTTGTAAGTATTGTAGGAATGCTATGCTATTGCGGATTAATTAATGCCCGTTTTCATCAACGTTCCCTATTTTTACGGGTTACCTAAGCTAATTGACGTCTTCCGTCAATTTCGTTTTTACGAACCTTTAAGGTGTGAGGTTCATTTTACTTTGACACTATTGTCATCGAATACGAATACGTCAATCGAATTAAACCTAGAAACCCTACTGTAATTGCCATTTTGAACCGACTTCAAAAAAAAAAAAAAAAGAGGTTCTCAATTCGACGCGTATTTTTCTTTTGTAGCGATGTTAGGTAGGTACTCCATAACTCCGTCAAATCTGAACCGAATTCAATATTTTTTTTTTATTTGAAAGGACGTATCATCAGGTTGGTTCTTTTTTTGTGAAAATTTAAATTTTGTGAAAATCTGATCACGCGCAGCGCTTTCATCGTTTCTATTTAGACTTCAATATACGTGTACAAACTAAAATTATTTTATACTGTTAAGTGGCGTTTGAAGTCGGTTTTTAAAATTTTTTTTTTTATTATTATCTCTATTTTAAAATTTCCAGTGACTATAGAAAACAATGTAAAGTTACACAGAAAATTACTAATAAAGAACTTTCAAAGTCGTACTTCGTAATACATTGGAAATGGCATTCATTTCCGTCCGTCTGTCTGTCTGTTTGTCCGTCGTGTTTCTGTCTTGTCTGCTGTCCAAGGTCTACTCTTAAAAAAAAAACCTGACCTACTTGGCTGTGTGCTAAGGACTTCCTCAATTTGAGTTAATAAGACAGAAGCCTGAGAATTTCTTTTTATTGCGTAATTTTCCTACGCAATATTGCCTGATTGAAAACGATTTCTACATTTATTTTTAGAAAAAGCTCTTCCGGTTTCCACTTCCTTCTAAGGAACGCCTTAAGATTATTTTAATTTTGCACTACAGGATATTAAAATATAAAAGGAAAAGGTGACTGACTGACTGATTGACTGACTGACTGACTGATCTATCAACGCACAGCTCAAACCACTGGAAGGATCGGGTTGAAAGGCATACAGATAGCTATTATGACGTAGGCATCCGCTATGAAAGGATTTTTGAAAATGCAACCGCTAAGGGGGTAAAATAGGGGTCTGAAAAATCGAATTTAACGTGAGCGAAGCCGTGGGAAAAAGCTAGTAATATATAAAACCATCGACATAGATACATAGATACGAACATCAGAACACAAAACTTGTACATCGCGCTACGATGTCGTTATTTAATTATTCACTATACTTTTTGTTATTTACAAGAATATAAGTATTTTTGTTGGTTTTTCAGATTAAAATAAGATGCTTAAAAAGTTTTATCGCATAGATAGCGCCCTGTGCCCGTGCCACACAATAAAATGCACGGTCGACAGTGCACGTCAATTGAGCAAAGTTGAGTGTTCGGAACGCCATGTTATCTAGTACGTAGTACATTTATATCGATGTGTAAAACCATTTCTAAACCACTTCCAAAAAATTAGGAGGTTCTCAATTCGTCGGAATCTTTTTTATTTTTTATTTGGAAAATTCTTTTTTGTTTGCAAGGGTATACTTCCCAGGTGGTCCCATTGTCATCAGGTCGGGATCTGATGATGAGATCCTGGAGAAATCGAGGGAAATCTTATAGGCACAATTGATATACTTTGTAGTGGCGTTTGAAATCGGTTTTGTAAAAAGATTTTTTACGTTAATATTATCCGCGTTAATTTAAGAGTCTTATCTACTGCGTCAGTAAAAAAGTAATATCTCACTTATTACTATTCGAAAGCACTTTGTAGAAGTTTATTTGAATAAAAAAATATTCTATTCTATTCTTACCTGAAAATGCAGTTTCTCGATGATCGCTGAATAATAATGGTTCTTTCTTTGTTACAGATTTTTGCGACGAGGAGTGTTAGTGCTAGTGTTGTAACCAATATGTAGTGACCAGTGCTTTTGTGATTAGTGATGTGCTTAAAGTGAGATATCGATATGGGATGGTGTGTTTTTCTCCTCCTGGTTATATCGGCGACGGTTGAGTGTCAAAATTGTAGGGGCGAGGAGCCGCGGGAGAGAGCCTGCGAGATCAATGTATGCGATAAGAACGGAGTCTGTAAGATCAGAGCGGCGCTGTTGCTGCCGAAAAACACTACGTACGATGCTTGTTTGCCGGTGGTAAGTTTTTTTATATGAATATTCAAATTCAAATTCAAAGGAGGTGGGTTGATAAGGCCCAAAATCCGCCCCTCATACACTCGAAAAAAAAGTTCCAGATTCCGACAAATTGTAAATGAATTTATATACTTGAAGATATAAACTTTATTTTAATATAAAGTTTAGGTGATAAAAAAAATATTAAGTTACAGAAAATATTACCCAAAAAGAGAGTGTTTCGGCTTTTTCAATTTTCGGCCTTATCAACCCACCTCCTTTATTTATTTCATGTATGCCAACTTGTAGCTCTTATGACACGTCATAAATCTACCACCGGTTCGGAATGCAGATTCTGCTGAGAAGAACCGGCAAGAAAATCAGCAGTTGCTCTTTTCAAAAAATAAAACATTTTTTTTTACAATAGGTAACCAAACTATGCTATGTATACAGTGCTTCCAAGGTGAAGCTTCAAAAATGCATACGTAGGTACATAATATAATCCAACACAATATGTCAATAATAGAATAACGCGCAAATGAGCAGGCGGGTGACACGTTAAGTGATTACCGTCGCCCATGAACACACAGGCACCACGAATGCGTTGCCGGCTTTTGAGGAACTTTTTGGTCCGCCTCTTGAATATATTATAATATTGTGGGAACACCGTCAAAGGAAGATAATTCCACAATTTGGTAGTACGTGGAAAAAAAGATCTAGAGCAACGGATGGTCTGAAATTGCATTCGGTGGCGTGCGGTGCGGTTTTAGAAGTTAATTACATATTCTTTTTTTTACCGAGGGTAATGCGTTTATCAGTCGCAGGTATATATGTATGTATGTGTGTTTGTATGTATGTTTGTGGCGTCCTAGAGACTAAACGCGTGGGCCGATTTTTACGACAATCGATTTTTGTTATTCTTGCGAGTGACACTAAAGACATGACAGTAATCAAAACTCAATATGGCGACCACCAGACGCCATATTGTGAAAAAGAAAAAAATGACAGTCGACGAACTATGTTAAGTGGGTTATCATTGAATAGGAATTTCAAATCATTGTTAGGTTTCTCTTATCATTTTTCATTTTGAATTAAATCATGACCAATGACCATTCACGATATAATATATGACGATTTAAAGTTGGTTCTCACTTATTTTTTTTTTCAATTAACTCCTTCAGTTAAATAAGAATAATACTGCGTAATTTACCGTCTTGTATTCTTATCTAAAAAGTGTAAAAAATATAAAAAATAGCTAGCTTGCTTTTGTGAGAAGTTAAAAAAGTCCCCTTGTGTATAGAACTATAGAGTAACGCTCTTTAGAGCTTACTGCACTTCTTTATACACGAGCAACCTGTGGGTCGATTACACGCAAAAACGGTACAATGACCAGCGAGTTCATTACAACAATGCATTCAGGATGCTGACGGGAATACCTCGCAGCACGTCGGGTATGTTCGCGGATGCGCATATACACTGCTTCTACACCAATATGCACAAATGTGCACTTCCCTGGAGCACGGGGTACGGCCTAGTTCCCATGGCATCCTGAGGGCATTTGACAGGTTTGATTGTCAGTACCTGAACTATTGTCATATGGTGAACGTGCATTTACTAATACAACCATTAAAGTTCCACCGTGTATAAGGTCAAAATATGATTTTGTTTATAGAAGATATGGTTTTGTTCAAGGTGGAGCCAGTGTTCGAGCTCGCGCTGCTCGACAGCGTCGTGCAGGACGTGTTCCCGCCGTGGCTGCAGTTCGAGTGGATGTCGTACGACGTGCAGGACTGCGACGCGGCGTACGCCGTCATCTCCGCCATCGACGCGTACAACGACTGCGCGCACGTGTTCTTCGGGCCGTCTTGTGACTTCGCACTGGGTAAGCAGCACTACATGTGTAGGTGGAGCCAGTGCTCGAGCTCGCGCTGCTCGACAGCGTCGTGCAGGACGTGTTCCCGCCGTGGCTGCAGTTCGAGTGGATGTCGTACGACGTGCAGGACTGCGACGCGGCGTACGCCGTCATCTCCGCCATCGACGCGTACAACGACTGCGCGCACGTGTTCTTCGGGCCGTCTTGTGACTTCGCACTGGGTAAGCAGCACTACATGTGTAGGTGGAGCCAGTGCTCGAGCTCGCGCTGCTCGACAGCGTCGTGCAGGACGTGTTCCCGCCGTGGCTGCAGTTCGAGTGGATGTCGTACGACGTGCAGGACTGCGACGCGGCGTACGCCGTCATCTCCGCCATCGACGCGTACAACGACTGCGCGCACGTGTTCTTCGGGCCGTCTTGTGACTTCGCACTGGGTAAGCAGCACTACATGTGTAGGTGGAGCCAGTGTTCGAGCTCGCGCTGCTCGACAGCGTCGTGCAGGACGTGTTCCCGCCGTGGCTGCAGTTCGAGTGGATGTCGTACGACGTGCAGGACTGCGACGCGGCGTACGCCGTCATCTCCGCCATCGACGCGTACAACGACTGCGCGCACGTGTTCTTCGGGCCGTCTTGTGACTTCGCACTGGGTAAGCAGCACTACATGTGTAGGTGGAGCCAGTGCTCGAGCTCGCGCTGCTCGACAGCGTCGTGCAGGACGTGTTCCCGCCGTGGCTGCAGTTCGAGTGGATGTCGTACGACGTGCAGGACTGCGACGCGGCGTACGCCGTCATCTCCGCCATCGACGCGTACAACGACTGCGCGCACGTGTTCTTCGGGCCGTCTTGTGACTTCGCACTGGGTAAGCAGCACTACATGTGTAGGTGGAGCCAGTGCTCGAGCTCGCGCTGCTCGACAGCGTCGTGCAGGACGTGTTCCCGCCGTGGCTGCGGTTCGAGTGGATGTCGTATTTTTCTCTGTCTGTCTGTTTGTTTGTTGCCGCTTATCTCAGGAACGGCTGAACCGATTTTGACGGGACTTTCACTGGTAGATAGCCGATGTTATAGGGAGTAACATAGGCTACTTTTTTAACCGAATTTGAAGAACAACAGGAGGAGGAGTTGTGTTTTCTAACTATGTTTATCGATATTTCCGTGATTTCAAAGCCGATTTTCGTGAATCTTTTTTTAATTGACCAACCTTACTTTACGTCCTTTTTAATAAAGTAATATTGAAATCTGTCCAGATTTCATGAACTTATGGGGTAAAATCGACAAAAAAAATACGCGTTCTTTTTTTGAAATCGGTTGAAAAGATTCCGACGAATTGAGAACCTCCACCTTTTTTTGTAGTCGGTTAAAAATAAGTCCACGTGTTTTCCACTTTTATTATCCAGCTAATAAAGCGAAAACAATAACAAGGAGCAATAATAAAGATCCCCAATGAGATCGTATCTCATTCTTTTCGTTAGTTATTTTGCACAAGTTTTATAAAGACGTAATAAAAATAGAGCAGTCGCAGTAAAGGAGATCTTAAGGTGATTCTACACTATATATCATATTATACACTAGTGGCGGCAATAAACAAACAGGCAGACAGACAGACAAAAATTTTAAAAATTGTTTTTTTGCTATAAGTAGGTACATACCGTATTTACTTACGTGTGCAATTAGTAAAAAGCTATTTTGATATTATAAACAGACGTTTTATTTTATAAACTAGTGCTTGACTGCAATCGCACCTCATGCTATGATTGAGCGTGCTTGCTTAGAAGATGCCTATTCACACTTGATTTAACGGTACCCAAGTTATAGTTAGCTAGAGAAACGGTAGCTGGAAGGGGTAATTTTGCGGTGTGTTTTAGAAACGAAGAAGCAAAGCGTTTAGTGCGAAATCGTGGAATGTACTTACAACGGGATATACGAATAAGAATTTCTTTGCAAATTGCAACGGAAATGTTACGTTGGAAGACTTCCCATTAGGTGGACAGGAGTTCTCAAGGGAGTCATTGCGAACCAAGTTGACAGTTTCTCGTGTTCATATGACTACTTCCATGCACAGTTTGTTCTTTTTTAAATTTTCTTTTCCACGATATTTTTCTGAGGGTTTATATAAATAGGGTCCGCGGGACGTGCAAGGAATTTTTCTAATCCATTCTAGTTTTTCTTTTGAATGGTCTAAGTATCTACTTTTTACATTAAAACGACATGCCTACTTTGAGTTTTTTCTTTAGATATTTTTATTTTAAGGTAGGTTAGCGCTTTGACTATTTCGGTCATTACCCGACTATTTTATAATAGGTATCTACCTTTATTATGCTTTAAATTAATATTTCTGTGTTTACGTAATAATATACAGGTCTAGTCACGTCTTGTAATCCTTTCATCCTAACTAATATTATAAATGCAAAAGTTTGGATGGATGGATGTATGGCTGGATAGATTGTTTATTACTCAATCACGCCGCAACGACTAGACCAATTTGGCTGAAATTTGATACAGAGATAGATTATAGTCTGAAATAATACATATTACTTTTTTCCGGAAAAACCAAGGGCTCCAGTGGGATTTTAAAAAATGCCTGGCTTCTAAAAACTCTACGTTTTATAAAATATGCCATTTTCCCCCTTATTCCTTCCTTTTTCATACAGATAGCTATTATGACGTAGGTATCCGCTAGGAAAGGATCTTTTAAAAAAGAAAGGGGGTAAAGAGCATTTAAAAAATCGAACTTAACGTGAGCAACGCCGCGGGCAAAAGTTAGTATTACATAATTATCATAATATATTAATAGAAAAGTAACACAGTCTGAACACAGCATTACACATATTTTTATTGTTTTGATGAGCGCTGACAAAAGCTCGCTCTAGCGCGACGTTCGTAAAAGGCTCTATAGGAAAGGGATGTTTTATTATACGTTTGATATTTATTTTGTGATAGGGTTCGAAATGGAAGTTACTTTTCTTAGATTTATGTTTTAACTTGCTGATGCCAGCGACTTCGTTCGCGTGGATTTAGTTTATAAAATCTCGCCGGAACTTTTCAATTTTCAGCCGTATGATCCAGCCGTTGCTTCGCTCAATCTTATTTGAGGGAAGCACTTGGGAAGTATACCCTTTCAAACCAAAAAGAATTTCCCAAATCGGTCCAGGCGTCTTCGAGTAACCGGAACATACTTAAAAAAAAAAAGATTCCGACGAATTGAGAACCTCCTTCTTTGGAATTCGGTTTAAAACAAAAACCAACAACAAAGAAGTAAAAACAGGAGATTTTAGGTTAATTTTACAGGTGACTTGTTTTGTATGTTGAATAAACTCATTCCAAAATGTTGTGTTATAATCTGAAATCACTGCATGAATGCATCCAACGCTCCGACTTTTCCCGACGTGCGCATTTAACCGTGCGTGGGAGGGGAGGTGTTGTTGGTGACAGGCTTTTAAATGAAATGTATGAGCATTTGCAGTTACGTAATATAACATGAGTAGGTATAGTTAAAGCCGTATAGTTTTCCTACTAACATTAACGTAGAATTTTTTGAAACAAAATATTATCCTCCGATAAAAATTTTCGAAATATATTTAATGTACAGAAATCGTCCCGTTAGTTTTATTATAAGTATAGATTATATATAAATATAAAATTAAATTAAAATTCATTAAAAATCCTGAGTCATTTCTTTTTTAATTTTTTAAATTTGGATTGGTGTACCTACGTTTGCATTTTTGCATTTTTGAAGCTTTATTGTGGAAGCACTGTATACATAGCATAGCTTTGTAAAAAAAAAAATTTTTTTGAAAAAAGCAAACGGCTGAGTTTCTTACCGGTTCTTCTCAGCAGAATCTGCATTCCGAACCGGTGGTAGATTTATGACGTGTCATAAGAGCTACAAGTAAAGGTCGTAGCCCACTTATACGACACCGCTGCAACACAGCTCCCGCACAACACTACTTGTAGCTAGCAGACAACTCGCTGCCTCCGCGCCTACAGCTAGCAGGCTACTCGCTGCATCCGCGCCTACAGCTAACAGGCTACGCGCTGTGTCCGCGCCTACATCTAGCAGGCTGCTCGCTGTCCCTACAGCTCACACTTACCGCGACAGACCCAGTTGTGATCAATCTCGATTGGAAGCACTCGTGTTATTCGTTATGTCTCAATTTACATTACGCGAACTGGCTGTCATCGCTATTGCACTTGACGATGAAGAGAATAGCTCGAGAAAAAGCAGAAATCGGAGATATTGGGTGCATAACATGTTAAAGGCTTGCCTTCTTGAACTTCTTGAAGTTCAGATGGAGAATATCAGAAGATCATGCGACATTTACTAGATGATGAAGAAAAATTTTTCATATATTTTCATATGGATCGGTATTTATTTTACTACATATTATCATTTATTCAGAACGATATTGATCGGTAAATCATTCGAGAATGTAGCCCTCTAGGCTCTAATAGAGGGCCTCTATGTTAGTGCGGCGGGCGGGCGGGCGGCGGCGGCCGGCGTCTCTCCACCCGCGCACGTACGCCGACCGTTAGCCCGCTTCAAGCGAACAGACGCCGTGCTCCAAGCGCGCGGCCTGCTCTGTTAAGTGTGTGGCAAGGTTGCGGCAAGCTCGCTTAGCGCGCGCTGTATTCTATTTTGTGTTGTTACTGTAAAGTGCACCTCCAGAGCACGATATTAAGTCCATATTTGAATGCTCATATTTTGGTTGGGCGGGAGCGGTGTCGTATAAGTGGGCTACGACCTTTAGCCTACATGAAATAAATTAATTTTGAATTTGAATTTGAATCATTTTTTTTTAGCCGACGAAAAAAAGAAGGTTGACAACTTTTCGCGTATATTTTTTATAAGCAAGGCAAAAGGTCGCATTATTATCGCTCATTTCATACAAAGCCTAATGCTTGATGTCATGAAATTCAAGTTTCATTTTAGACAAATTGTATGTAGGTTCTGTGAACGCGATATATTCTCATTTTCTGTAAATACGAGTACCATTACCGCTATTGTTCCAATTTCTGGCACAAGACTCCCGCCATATAGCCAGAATAAGGAATATTAATTGTGTTTATAAAGCAATCCTATTATTCTTCCCTATTTAGAGAGAAGCGAAGGATATTATTTACGTCGTTATCAATTACATTCTACTTGCTTTTGGGAACCCTTTGTTTTATCAAAATATATTGGTCTATATCACTCCTCAGATCTTCAACTATACCCATGTACAAAAATATGTCGATCCGTTGCTCCGTTGTTAACTGAAGGACCAACCAATAAACAAACACCTTTGCATCTATACTTAATATTATAAAGCTGAAGAGTTTGTTTGTTTGAACGCGCTAATCTCAGGAACTACTGGTTCGAAATGAAAAATTCTTTTTGTGTTGGATAGTTCATTTATCGAGGAAGGCTTTAGGCTATATAACATCAAGCTGCGACCAATAGGAGCGAAGCATCAGTGAAAAATGTTGCAAAAACGGGGAAAATTATCCATATTTAAAATATATTCTTTTAAAAACTTCTTAATCTACTGTCCCCAGAAGGCAAGCCATGCCTTCTCTCTCTCTCTCTCTATCTCTATTCATTTCTTTTTACTCATTCATCATCTCTTTGGATGCAGATACTTATTTTCTGCCCAAAGTTAGTATTACGAGTACCTCATTTCACAGCAACTTCGTGCCTTCCATACCTTAATGTTCCATAATAACTCTGTTTTATGACTGAAATTATATTTAAGTGGGAAGTAAATTTCCACGCGTAAATATCAATTAGATTTCCGGGCAAACTGTGATGTTAAAAGGAAGGTTCATAATATTATTATTGCTTACCTTAGCATGTTGGTTATTAACATATTAAAAGTATTATTATTTCATCATCTTCTTATTGTCTGGTACGATTCAATGCAGATCTGACGTTTAAAGTTCATAACTCTGCAAGTGAAACATACATTATCTGGAAATCCCAACGCCCGTAACACACCTCCGCTGCGAAATACGAGTAGCGAAACGGCTAAATGAATTCCGCTGCGATCAAGTGTAGTTTGAGTAGCGGAACAAGGCGTCGGAACGTCATGCGAGTCAGTTGAGTTAAGGCAAAAATTAATTAAACATAATATAAAATAAATATTTTATATTATTTTTATAGTCTGGATGAATTAATAAATAGAGAATAGGTCTATTTCTGACCTCTTGAATTAACTTTTCTGTGAAATCGATGTACATTATGTAGTTTCGCTAGTGTTCCGCTTCTCTACATACGGACAGGACATGGCGAAATTATTGCGGTTCCGCTGTTAAGGTTTCACAGCGGAGGTGTGATAAGGACGTAACGGCTGCATTCCTTGCATTTTTGCCCGTGTTAAAAATGAGTTATTTCCATAAAAGGTACATTATATCTCTTACCGATTATTTACTATCCCTAATGAAATTGAGTCTTCCAAAACAAGTAAAAAATACATCCGATGGTGCAATTACCTTTTTTTTTAAAAAAAAAATAATGAGTAACTATTAGCCAAGATGAACTCTAACCTCCAAATAAGAAGAAAACTTGTGGGTGAGTGGATACGATTATAGTGCAACGATCCGTCGACCTTTCAGTTTTCGGTTTAACTTTAACTTATGGGGTTATATGAAATAAGTTTGTTAAAATGTCTATGAAATCATACTGCACTATTTAGCTCCTATACTATGTGTGCGTTTAGGCATTCGATAAAGAGTCGCTGGTTTCATAACAGCAACATCCCCTTTATCATAGGACACGAGGTTTTAGAGCCATATCTCATTGAGATGCCATGGCAGCGACACCAGCAACGCTTCCGTCGACGTATTATACGATTCAAATGAGAATAGGACTGTCAAATAGCCATTTTATATTTCTGTCCTGCTCATATGAGGTTTACACTGAGTGAGACAGAAACAGAAAATGGCGGCTTCTCATTCTTATTGTCATTTGAATCGGATTTATATGCTTTGATAGGGTTCGGTAGGTACGTTGTAATACAATTTGACACGTTTTGACTGGCGGCGCTGCCAGCGTCGCTGCCAGCGTCGCTGCCATGGCATCTAATAGTCCAGTCAAAACAAGGTTTAACCTCTGGAAAATTGCGAAAGTTTTGAAACTTTGCACATCGAATTATGGGTCCCTAGGGATGAATATACCAAAAGTCCTCATGCGTACAAGGCGAGCTCTAGCGGCAATTAGCGGAAACAGGACCCTTTTTTTGGTTTTTTGTTAATATCTCGAGAACCTTTGGTCAGAGGTAAAAGTTTACTACTACATAATTAAAGCTTATTAAATTTGCAACAATAATGATTATATACATTTTTCTTGAATTCCTAATAATTACTGAGTTTTAGGCCACTAAAAGATAGCTTTTTCGAAAAATCACGCTAGCGGCGCCCGGTACAATATGGCATTTGTAATAATATTTGACAATCATGGTTTATCATTTTTTTTTGGGTACCAAGGGTGATTCAGAAAATAAACTTCACAGTTATGTACAAAAAAAAGGCATATTGTTTATTAAACAACTAGCTTTTGCCCGCTGCTTCGCTCACGTTAAGTTAAATTTTTCAAACCCCTATTTTACCCGTTGTACCCCCTTAGGGGTCGAATTTTCAAAAATCCTTTCGTAGAGGATGCCTACGGCCTAATAGCTACCTGTATGCCAAATTTCAGCCTGATCCGTCCAGTGGTTTAAGCTGTGCGTTGATAGCATTTTTTATTGTTACTGTATTTCATCTAAATATTTAAAACGCAAAGGTGACAGACTTACTGACTGATCTATCAACGCACAGCTTAAACCACTAGACGGATCAGGCTGAAATTTGGCATACAGGTAGCTATTAGGCCGTAGGCATCCTCTACGAAAGGATTTTTGAAAATTCGACCCCTAAGGGGGTACAACGGGTAAAATAGGGGTTTGAAAAATTTAACTTAACGTGAGCGAAGCCGAGGGCAAAAGCTAGTTGTTTAATAAACAATATGCCTTTTTTTTGTACATAACTGTGAAGTTTATTTTCTGAATCACCCTTGGTACCCCAAAAAAAAATGATAAACCATGATTGTCAAATATTATTACAAATGCCATATTGTACCGGGCGCCGCTAGCGTGATTTTTCGAAAAAGCTATCTTTTAGTGGCCTAAAACTCAGTAATTATTAGGAATTCAAGAAAAATGTATATAATCATTATTGTTGCAAATTTAATAAGCTTTAATTATGTAGTAGTAAATTTTTACCTCTGACCAAAGGTTCTCGGGATATTAACAAAAAACCAAAAAAAGGGTCCTGTTTCCGCTAATTGCCGCTAGAGCTCGCCTCGTACGCATGAGGACTTTTGGTATATTCATCCCTAGGGACCCATAATTCGATGTGCAAAGTTTCAAAACTTTCGCAATTTTCCAGAGGTTGGGCCATTTTTTGAGGTTTTTTGACTGGACTAGTCCAGTCAAAACAAGGTTTAACCTCTGGAAAATTGCGAAAGTTTTGAAACTTTGCACATCGAATTATGGGTCCCTAGGGATGAATATACCAAAAGTCCTCATGCGTACAAGGCGAGCTCTAGCGGCAATTAGCGGAAACAGGACCCTTTTTTTGGTTTTTTGTTAATATCTCGAGAACCTTTGGTCAGAGGTAAAAGTTTACTACTACATAATTAAAGCTTATTAAATTTGCAACAATAATGATTATATACATTTTTCTTGAATTCCTAATAATTACTGAGTTTTAGGCCACTAAAAGATAGCTTTTTCGAAAAATCACGCTAGCGGCGCCCGGTACAATATGGCATTTGTAATAATATTTGACAATCATGGTTTATCATTTTTTTTTGGGTACCAAGGGTGATTCAGAAAATAAACTTCACAGTTATGTACAAAAAAAAGGCATATTGTTTATTAAACAACTAGCTTTTGCCCTCGGCTTCGCTCACGTTAAGTTAAATTTTTCAAACCCCTATTTTACCCGTTGTACCCCCTTAGGGGTCGAATTTTCAAAAATCCTTTCGTAGAGGATGCCTACGGCCTAATAGCTACCTGTATGCCAAATTTCAGCCTGATCCGTCTAGTGGTTTAAGCTGTGCGTTGATAGATCAGTCAGTAAGTCTGTCACCTTTGCGTTTTAAATATTTAGATGAAATACAGTAACAATAAAAAATGCTATCAACGCACAGCTTAAACCACTGGACGGATCAGGCTGAAATTTGGCATACAGGTAGCTATTAGGCCGTAGGCATCCTCTACGAAAGGATTTTTGAAAATTCGACCCCTAAGGGGGTACAACGGGTAAAATAGGGGTTTGAAAAATTTAACTTAACGTGAGCGAAGCCGAGGGCAAAAGCTAGTTGTTTAATAAACAATATGCCTTTTTTTTGTACATAACTGTGAAGTTTATTTTCTGAATCACCCTTGGTACCCAAAAAAAAATGAGAAACCATGATTGTCAAATATTATTACAAATGCCATATTGTACCGGGCGCCGCTAGCGTGATTTTTCGAAAAAGCTATCTTTTAGTGGCCTAAAACTCAGTAATTATTAGGAATTCAAGAAAAATGTATATAATCATTATTGTTGCAAATTTAATAAGCTTTAATTATGTAGTAGTAAATTTTTACCTCTGACCAAAGGTTCTCGGGATATTAACAAAAAACCAAAAAAAGGGTCCTGTTTCCGCTAATTGCCGCTAGAGCTCGCCTCGTACGCATGAGGACTTTTGGTATATTCATCCCTAGGGACCCATAATTCGATGTGCAAAGTTTCAAAACTTTCGCAATTTTCCAGAGGTTGGGCCATTTTTTGAGGTTTTTTGACTGGACTATAAATGAGATAGGGCCCTTAGTGCGTGGCGAACCACTAGTCATAATAACATCACTTAGCCTGACTTGAGAGACTTGGTAAATACATCGAACTATAACGCTTAGAACGAAAGTTTGCAACAAAGTTCTGCTCCAAACGTAGGTACTGGTATTAATAATTACGTTTTTGGTGGTTATTGTAATGAATAACACTCTTTCACAGTAGATACTGTACGTCATCCTATTTCCCACTATTAATATTATAAATGCGAAAGTTTATATGTTTGTTACTCAAACACGCCGCAACGACTGAACCGATTTGGCTGAAATTTGGCCCAGAGATATCTGGAATAATACATAGGCTACTTTTTATCTTGGATAATTAAAGAGTTCCCACGGGATCAAAAAACCTTAATCCACGCGGACGAAGTCACTGGCATCAACTAGTTTTTTAATAATTTTCCGCGAGCTTATACTAACGTGACGATACTGTGTAGTCGGCCTTTAAAGGTTTACTAACTAAAAATGACTTATCACTGCGTTTCTAAGTGCTATAGTTCGATGTGTAAATGTTATTTATTAGGATAATGGCGCTCTAGGATAATGGCGATAATAAAACAGCATTATTAAAGGTTGAAGCGTAAAAGCTAAAATAACGAGGAATATTGCAGTGACCTAACTGGCGCAGTGGTGGAGATACAAAGTCCCTTGCAAGGATTTCCACAGGCCTCGGATTTGCACCGTCGTATCCAGCGGCTTCCTGCGACTGGTTTGGTGTCGTCGATCCAATCAGTGGGGGGGTCTGCCAACCCTGCGCTTCCCGGTTCCTCGGTTTAATTCCCGCGGGAAGTCTTTGATTTCCCGGGATAAAATGTAGCCTATGTTTTAATCCAGTTTTTCAATGAACTATATCTCCATTCCAGTCAAATCCGTCCGGTAGTTTTTGCGTAAAAGAGTAACAAACACACACACACACACACAAACTTTTGCCTTTATAATATTATAGTGTGAAATAAAGGGATACAAGGAATGCAAATGTTCTCAACTTTGCTCTTAGAGGTTCTTAACCATCTGGCGCTTAGAAGTTCAAAGTTGCACAAAGTTTCACGGTTTCATTCGTCTGAACTTCGCCTACACCTCAGAGTGTGATTTCCGAAAACAAACAGTAGGGTATTAGATTGAATTCGACTGAATTTCTGAATTCTCTTTAAATCTGTGGCTATTATATAGAACAGGGGCAATGACGGGCACTCTCTCGAGTCTCGAATAAAATGGGTTTTTCTGTTTTTTTTCATACATATTTAATTTAAAAAAGACGTGTGGCACTCGGGGACTGCCGCGGTAAAGCTATTGCATAGCATTTTTTATCAACGCCATCTAGCGGTGAGAGGAGTCCCGTGTCAGGTTATTTTCGTTACGGAATTTCTGGATACGGTCTCCACGCTGGCCCGCGATAGAAGCTATGCAATAGCTTAAAAAATTATAATATAAGATTTCTAAGTCTGTGGAAACCCGATTTTCGATCTACTGTGCGCCCGAAACTTCGTGAGATAAACGTACAGCAACGGATCGACATGCTTTTTTGCATGGGTTTTACTGCCCACTATAGAACTTTTACTTTTAGAATTTAGAACTACTACTTTTTCTTCCGAAAAAGTAGTTACCCGCGGGATTTTAGAAAAAATCTAACTCCATGCAGACGAAGCTGCAAGCAAAATATTGTAAAAAAATATAAATTAAATGAAATAGCGTAGTATTATTTACTTACGGTAGATGTATAATCTTGTGCGAAGAGACATTGCACAAAAGAGTTAATTATTACTTTTACTCCTACTTCCCTGTAATGCTGACAGGGAAATCTTACACTTGCGTTTTAAATTACTAACATAAACTGCATTTTATGAACAAAAGCGCGAGCATAAAATATTATGCACCATTTAATAACGTACGTACTGTACCGTAGCATACTATTACGTTTGTTCTATCTCGGCTTTGAACTCTCGGATGGTCTCACCCGACCGCAAATGGACCAACTTTTTAATGCATTTGAAAGCTGTCCTACCCCAACGCTTTGTGGACTTTCATCAGTAGCGTTGCCAGACGTCCCGTATTTCCCGGGACGTCCCGTATTTTAGGCATAGTTTAAAATGTCCCGACGGGACTGGCTCTGTCCCGTATTTGAACCGTACTTCGTTTTTCATTATAAAATCGATCCAAGTACGCACACACGTAACGTTCGTAAAAAAGAGAGTTGATAACCGTTTTTAATTACGATTATAATTGTATTGATTTTTACAGATATGTTAAAATGATTAAAAATATGTTAAAACTGACTCAATCCTCGGAAAAATATAAAAAAAATACACTAAATAATTTTGTTTTTTATTTGTCCCGGGAAAAAAGACTGAAATCCCGTATTTTTTCGCCCATTTAACCATTTGCCCCTTATAGGCTAAAAAAAAAATCTGGCAACCCTATTCATCAGCCAAATATTCAATTGCATTTTTCTTCCTCTAAAGAAATTAAAAAAATAATGTCCTCCCGACCGAATCCGGCCACGGCGGCTTATCTCTACAGAGATTAGTCATCAGCGCGGAAAATATTATAGTGTATAGTGTATAGTGTGTGGGCAAACACAGGTGCACTCTCTATTCCCTCACTCTCATAGCCCGATGGGACGACCCGGGATGGCCCGGGTTCGATTACCGGGTCGTGCCGAAAATGTATTGAGTTTTCTGTTAAAAAATTTTCAATACTAGCCCAGAGCTAGGAAGTCGGTGGTGAGTCATCCCCGTGCCTCAGAGAGCACGTAAAGCCGTCGGTCCTGCTACTGATCTCTTTCCGGTCGTGTCCGTCCCTCAGGACTATGAGAGTGAGGGAATAGAGAGTGCACCTGTGTTAGCGCACACACTTGTGCACTATAATATCTCCCGCGCAGATGGCTAATCTCTGTGGAGACTGGCCGCCGTGGCCGGATTCGGTCGGGAGGATTATTGTGGATATTGAGGAGCTAAGATCTAAATCACGAACACGTCAATAATAATGATTTACAGCGCAGATATCGATGGCGCAGGAAATTAAACAGACTTTAGCGTGTAACGTACCTTGTGGTTTGTGTAAACGATCATCAGCTATCTTTGGCAGCCTTGTGGCAGCCTGTAGTTACTTCAAATTGAAATTCAAATTCAAAATTAATTTATTTCATGTAGGCTAACTTGTAGCTCTTATGAAACGTCATAAATCTACCACCGGTTCGGAATGCAGATTCTGCTGAGAAGAGCCGGTAAGAAACTCAGCAGTTGCTCTTTTCAAAAAATAATTTTTTTTTTACAAAGCTGTGCTATGTATACAGTGCTTCTACAATAAAGCTTCAAAAATGCAAAAATGCATACGTAGGTACACCAATCCAACGCATGTCAAGATGGGCAGTCAAAGCAGACCCATTCCCGTTGGTGGCACCCGTTCACGAGCATGACGCATGATCCAGCCATTGCTTCGCTCAACCATATTTGAGGGAACGTAACAACCCGCACCACACGACACCACCACAGAAATGTTTAAAGCGAGCATGACATACTTGGGCATAATACGGAAGTAGCTCTGTACCTACCTGATACCCTTTTGAGGCCTTTCTACTTACTAGGTCGTCGCAGAATCTTTAAGTCTGTCATTACTCGTTATCTTTTTACTGGCTTGGATGTAGGGCTAATACATAGAAATCTTTAAGTCTGTCGGTATTCGTTATCTTTTAACGACTCAGCCCCTGAACCGATCCTGACTTAGATGTAGGGTTAACTTCATCTTAATACATAGGAATTTATTTACACGCGAAAAATAGATTACTAAGATTATAGTACGTTTATCTCACGAGGTTACGGGCGCTTTACTTGTGGTTATGTCGTGTACATGCATACGAGTATTGCGTAGTGTGTGTGCCTGTCAGGAGCGTAGGTGAGAGCGGTCAGGCGCGAGCAAGCTCTCGCTCACACTTATATAGATACGACACACACACAGAAGCAAGAGCCGCGTACCCTCGGGTTCCAACTCCTCAATCCTGCAGGGATAATGCCCACCTAAACTATGTGGAATTAGGGACTGTCGACTATGAATTGAAAACGTGGACGAAGTCGCGGGCGTCCGCTAGTCAATTATAACCTCGTTTACTCTCCAAGGAAAGAAATAACCCGGGGCCCTGCACTGGTAGCATGGGCAGGAGATAAAAGTTTTATCCCCCGATTTTATCCACTGACAGGGGATAAAGTTATCTTTTCCCTATGCTAAAGCATGGCGACAGAGGACAAGGCGATGTATATTTCTATAAGTATATCCACTGAGTGTTATTTCCACCACTGTGCCCATGCTTGACGGGTGGATAAAGCTAAGCGAGGGGATAAACGTTTTATCCTTTTCGCGGGGATAAAATTTCTCCCACCCATGCTACCAGGGCTGAAATTACCTGATAGCACTGGCCAGGTATTTACATAAGACACTCTTGTTAACACAGTTCTGACTTAACAAACTTCGTTGTTTCAATCTATTTTACTTTGAAATTGAGTTAGTACAAAATAAATTAAACGATCTCCGTAACAAAGCAGATTTAATATTGAAAATGTTAAAAAAAATTTTGCAGAGGCTGTTTAACTGGCCTAAAAAAAGGAGTATACTGTTTTCGGGATGTATGTATGTGTGTATGTATGTGAGTTTCTATATTCCAGTTTAACTTCTATACGCCTGAACCGATTTTGATGAGTGAGGTATCGTTAGAATCCTTAGCTTATTCTAGGTGATATAGGCGTAAAAAAATTGATGGGGTGACCATGGCCCCGCATTAAAGGCTGTGGTATTTAACTATTAGAATAGAATAGAATAGAATTTTTTTTTTTTCAAATAAACTTTTACAAGTACTTTCGAATCGTCAATGAATCTACCACTGGTTCGGAATGCCGTTCCTGCCGAGAAGAGCCAGCAATAAAGTCGGCGGTTGCTCTTTGCAAAAAAAAATTTTTTTTACAATAGGTAACAAAACTATGCTATGTAGGTATACAGTGTTTCCACAATAAAGTTTCAAAAATGCAAAACAATCCAATCCAGGCCATTCCCGTTAGTGGCACCCGAGCATGACGCATGATCCAGCCATTGCTTCGCTCAACCATATTTGAGGGAACGTAACAACCGACACCACCGCAGAAATTTTAAAGAGAGCATGACATACTTAGGCTATTTATTTATTATATTTAATTCGTTTTTTGGCTGGGCAGTCGTGTTTTTTAAATTTTTTAAATAATAGCTTGTTTTAGTTCCTTGGACATTCAACACAACTGCGTAATCTAACCTAACCTTACCTTATCGAACAAAACATACTCCGTCCAATTGGGAACATGAGCCTCTCGACACGCGGTGTTGATTGCTGTGTCAACACAATTACAGCGAAAGGCAACACAACCTTCACCAAACCACCCTTAATTAATTTACTCTAAACATATTTTACCCGCGACTTTGTTTGCGTGGAGTTAGTTTCTTACGATCCCACGGGATGCCTTTGTTTTTCCGAGAGAAAAAGTAGTAAAAAGTGGGAGACCGAAAAGCGGGAATTTATAAAGAAATGGCACCATTTTATCTGAATATATAAAAGGCAAAGGTGACTGACTGACTGACTGACTGACTGATCCATCAACTCACAGCTCTAACCGCTGGACGGATCGGGCTGAAATTTGGCATACAGATAACTATTATGACGTAAGCATCCGCTAAGAAAGAATTTTTCAAAATTAAAATCCCTAAGGGGTAAAGTAGGGGTTTGAAAAATCGAACTTAACGTGAGCGAAGCCGCGGGCAAAAGCTAGTAACTAATAAACGACGTTTTTCATATTATTATATCAAAAATTGCAGTAGTAAGGAGGATTCCGATTACTTTGGTGGGAGGCTTTGGCCGTGGTTAGTTACCACCCTACCGCCAAAGCGGTGCCGCCAAGCGATTTAGCGTTCCGGCACGATGGCGTGTAGAAACCGATTAGGGGTACGGGTTGAATATACACTGCCATACCCCTTCCAAGTTAGCCCGCTACCATCTTAGACTCCATCGTCACTTACCATCAGGTGAGATCGCAGTCAAGGACTATCTTGTCATTCAATAAAAAAAAAGATGAATCGATAGAGAATTTTCTTCTAAGTGAAATAGCATTAAAAATTGTTTTTTTTTAATTTATAAAGAATATCAGCCAAGCTTAACGTGACTGATGTTCTCCTCTCCCCTCCAAATAAGTGAAAACTTGTGTTAGGAATGGGTACGACAACAGTGCAACGGGTGGGATTCGAACCTGCGACCTTTCAGTTTTTCAGTCCGCACCTTTAACCGTTGGGCTATTGAGGCTTATTTGGCTAAATGTTGGTTATACGTTATACTTATAGATGGAGAAGAGCAGCTATGTACATTTTAAGTATTTATTCCCTTCTCTCCCAGCATCCGTGGCCCGCATAGCCAAGTTCCTGGGCAGCACGGGAACGCCTATCCTGACCACGGGCGGCTTCAGCTTCGACTTCGTGGAGTCGAAGCAGACGTGCCGCGACGAGTTCTACATGATGGTGCGAGCTGGCCCCGTCGGGTTCAAGGACCTCGGGTACTTCCTCATCAACGTTATGCGACAGTAAGTAGACCACCACTACCATTGTTCAAAAGCCACACACACATTTATAGTGGGGAGTGTTCTGAAGAGCTGTTTGACCTTATTCCACCCTCTCTCTTCTGCAACCGTACCTACCGCTCGCCACCGTACACAATTTCACCCTCACCACCTCGGTGCCTGGAGCACTTCTTACGTTCCCTCACATATGGTTGAGCGAAGCAACGACTGGATCATGCGTCATGCTCGTGAACGTGTGCCACCAACGGAAATGGGTCTACTTTATGGCTGCCCGTCTTAACATGGATGGTAACATACAAATGTAGGTCTTATGCATTTTTGAAACTTCATCATGGAAGCACTGTGTACATAGCACAGTTTTGTTACCTATTGTAAAAAAAAATTTTTGAAAAGAGCAACCGCCGAGTTTATTGCTGGCTCTTCTCGGCAGGAAAGGCATTCCAAACCAGTGGTAGATTCATCGACGATTCAAAAGCTCAAGCTCAATCCACGGGGAAAAAGTCTAGCTCTTTATTTATTTTATTAGCTTATAGGTATGCTTCCACGAGGAGTTATATTTTTAAAAATCCCACGGAAATCTACTGTGCTTCCAGGAAGTAGTAAAAGGTAGTATGGAAGACGTAGCATGCATGTATCACTTTCCAAGTTCTCAACTACAACCTTGCAAAAAATCACGCCAATTCTTTACTCCGTTGCTGCGCGATTTAAGTACGAACCACATGCTGAATTGGGTACCTATCTGACTAATTTTTTTTATATGCTTAAAACATTAAAATAAAGGTTCTTAATATTGTAACACAGTGTCATTTTTCTTTTTTATACATATAGAGCTTTTAAGTTTCCTGTTAGAAAAAAGAGCGCTTTCAATTGATTGAAAGATTGTCAAAATGTGGATGCCCGAAATTAGATGTCAATTTTATTTAGGTTCGAGAAATGTTAAGATGCTCGCACTACGCCCCCGCTAGCCTTCATGCATTAATTTGAATATTAATTACTGCCTCAATTCATTAACTTTTTCACACCCATACACGCTGAGGGCGCGCTGCGTATTTTCTTTTCATTATACCCACCTCAATTTAAATAAAATTAATTCTATAATTTTCCACCGCATGTCAAAGTAATTAAAGGTGAGGTTAAGTTGTCTAGATAGATAGAAAATTCTTTATTCCAAAGAGAAGAAGAAGAAAATTCTTTATTGCTACATACAGAAATTGATGTTTACAATAGAAAGTTATAGATAGGTATACATAGATATCTAAAGTGCGCAAAGGCGGGCGATCTCCTCCAGACAACCTTAATAACTTTAAAAGTATCTTATTGAGGGATATGGGAAAGTGCAACAATTTTATTTAAGTTACATGAAAGGCCACATCACATAACACATACTATAATATATAGGCTAGGTACACACAAATCATACCTAAACCATAGGTTGTCTAATTGTCCTAAATAATCTATCTATAAGTGTCTAGGTATCCTTAAAATCATTTCGCCTCTGTTCCACTAGAATGCGTTGATCTTTTGGTATAATACTAAGAGTTTGGAGTAAAAAGAATGCTTTTTGCAGAGCAAAACTTACTGCAAAAAGTCTGTGATACTCTATCAGAGTACAGTTCTTTGATAAACTCCTGTGCTGTCCTGCAGACCATATAGGTACACCTTGTATTGTAGCTTAGGCATTCGCGACATGTAGACCACACATTTATACGATGAAACTTTCTAATGAAAATTTATAATGAAAATCCTACATTTACACCTAACCTAATGCGAAAGTGTTTGTTTGTTGGATTGTTGGTTTGTCCTTCAATAACGCTGCAACAGAGCTACGTATGGACATGATTTTTTGCATGGGTATACTTGAGGACATGGAGAGTGACATAGGCTACTTTTTATCTCGGAAAATCAAAGAGTTCTCGCGGAATTTTAGAAACTAAATCCACGTGGACGAAGTCGCGGGCATCAGCTAGTATTCAAATAAGTAACAAAAAAGTTGATTTAGTGCAATAAAATTGGATTGCACAGTTTAGTTGAACAAATTGAGAATTCGGACCGCCGTATCTATACATTTACATCGATGAATGAAAATGAGTACCTACATTACATTGTACGTCTGCAAAGTTGGCCTTGGAAGTTGGGCAAAGCAAAACTATATTCAAGCAACCTTTTGTGAAAGAAAAAGTAAGTAGAAAGCCTTAACAAATATAAACTCATTCGTCTGAAGAATCTAATACTATTTTATTGAGTTAGTACCTAGAAGTTTTCAATTTGAATAAACAGAGGCAGCGAAAACAGGTTCCTTTTTCCCAGAAATAATACCTAAATCACTACATAGTATAAAACAAAGTCGCTTTCTCTGTCCCTATGTACGCTTAAATCTTTAAAACTACGCAACGGATTTTGATGCGGTTTTTTTTAATAGTGATTGAAGAGGAAGGTTTATATGTATAATAACATGAATTAACAGTAAATGACATAGGCTATATATTTTATACCCGTGCGAAGCCGGAGCGGGCCGCTAGTACCTAATACCAGTGCCGTGTTATGTCATAATATTATAGTAAAGAAAACATTCGTTTAATATTGTCTTTCTTTTATATATTCTTATTCCCATTCCGTGATCTCATTTTTTTGAGAATAATAGACATTTATTAGGTCCATATGAAGGGTAACATGAAAGTAATGCTTTGCAATATTACATTTTTTACTACATTTTCGGGATATTGGATTATTACATTATTTATTGTACCGAGTTTCATTGCTTTGCCGATATTTTTTACTAGCTAACGCCCGTGACGGTAGCTAGACTGCCGCAATTTCGGTTGAGTATGATTTAGCTTCGAAAACTTCGAGTGGGGTAGGTACACAGCAAGTACATGTATGGTGGGAGGCTTTGATCGTGGCTAGTTACCACCCTACCGTCAAAGACGTGCCGCCAAGCGATTTAGCGTTCCGGCACAATGGCGAGTGGAAACAGATTAGGGGTATGCGTTGAATCTACACTGCCATGCCCCTTCCAAGTTAGCCCGCTATCATCTTAGATTGCATCGTCACCTACCATCAGGTGAGATCACAGTAAAGGGCTATCTTGTCATCGAATAAAAAAAACATGTGTCACTGATTTTTCGAAAAAATAAAGTCAAAAATTCTTTTTACAAAACCGACTTCAAACCCCACTTCAAAGTATATCAATTGTGCCTATATGAAGAGTTCCCTCGATTTCACTAGGACCCCATCATCAGATCCTGACCTGATGACAATGGGAGCACCTGCGAAGTATACCCTTTCAAACAAAACAAAAAAAATCCAAATCAGTCCAGTAGGGCTAATCTCTATGTGAATCTCTATGGAGATTCACGAGTAAAGTGTAGATAAAATTTTCTCGTGACGCGCATGTTAGCCTTATGGGAGTCCTCGAGTAATCGGGGAAAATACATTAAAAGGAAGTCGGTTAAAAAAGATTCCGACGAATTGAGAACCTCCTCTTTTTTTGGAAGTCGGTTAAAAATAGTTATGACTTGCAATATAACCCGAAGCAGGCACTTACAGAATCTTCCAGTTTTCCCGAAAAGATTGTTTGATAGACTCGGCATAACTGAAAATCGATAATTCAAATTGAATATTCTCCGAATAATATGGAATATGCCAGAATATTACAAAAGGGTGTCTATGACTCGAGAGCTGTGCTATGTAGCTTATTACGACGATTATTATATATCTACTAGCTTTTGCTCGCGGCTTTGCTCACGTTAAATTCGATTTTTTAAACCCCTATTTTACCCCCTCAGGGGTTGAATTTTTAAAAATCCTTCCTTAGTGTGCGCCTATGTCATAAAAGGAACCAACTGTAAAAATTTCAAGTTTCTAACTTCAGTAGTTTAGGCTGTGCGTTGATATCTCAGTCAGTCAGTCAGTCAGTCAGTCAGTCAGTCAGTCAGGACTTTGAATTTTATATATATAGATTTTACTTTTTTAAAAATCCCGCGGGATCTCATTGATTTTCCGGAATAAAAGCCTATGTCACTCCAATAGATACAATTACATGATACAATGCTATTAAATGAAGCTTATCTCTATATCACAGAACAATACATTGTTAAGTTAGTCGCGGTTCGGGGAACGCATCTAAAGCATTAATCAATATAGGTACTTATATAATTAATTAATATCCCTTTATGATTGCCCGTGGGAATACTCAGAATCCTGTGACATTTGATGATAATAATATTCGCGTAATTAAGCCCTTCCAATATATCTGTAAGATATTTGAAATACCTATCCACAAGATGCTGAGATTGCATTTTAGTTGTATCACTAGAGTTACTATTACATATTATTTTATTTTTAAAAGAGCAAACGCCGAGTTTGCTCTTTTAAAAGCATTTTAATTTCAAAGAACGCTGGTTCTTCTCGGTTGGAAATAGAGGCTTGCACCGGAGCGGAATTTCTAGCACCGGTGTAAATCACCGGTGATTTGCCATTCTCCGGAGATTCACCGGAGATCTCCGGTGAATCTCTCTCTATGGTACGAAATAGGATCCTATACAGAGGTACCTACCTAGTAATATAGAGTAGGTCATGAGTAGGTACAGTGTAATGTGGGCCTTAATCACCGGTGTTTCTCCGGTGTTTTCAATTGATTACTTTCTCCGGAGAATCACCGGTGATTCTCCGGTGATCACTGCTCCGGTGCAAACCATTAGCTGGTAAGGCATTCCGATTCATTTGACAATTCGAAAGTACTTTGCAAAAGTTGATTTGAATAAAAAAAAATTAGAGTAGGACGGCAATAATAATTGCAAATGCATAGATTTGACATGGTTTTTCTCACATGTGTGGAAACATCCCTAGTATGCACAAATGTTTTCCCCTGGATTGGGGCTATAAATGCGAAAGGCCGCTGAAAATATTTTAAGAATCCTTAAACGTAGGCGTAAACATATAGTTTTTAACCTGGAGACATATTAGGTAGGCAGAGGTATTTGTCTCAGAATATAAAAGTTCCAAAAGATTTCAAAAATCTTAATATGGAACGCACATAAAAACGTGAAAAAGACTCTTTTTCCTTTTCGCGACCTTACCTTTGACCCGGAAAATATAATGTATCTAAGACATGCTAAGGTACTTAATGAAATAAATGTGCATAAAGGATAATTTAGTATCTCTGCTGGAGAGATATCTTCCACAAACCCCAAAAATGTAGGCAAATTAAGTGAAATCTTTTTCCGGAGAAGAATAGAAAGTTTCCACAATAGAAGAGCCGGTAAGAAACTCAGCAGTTGCTCTTTTAAAAAAAATATAATTTTTTACAATAGGTAACAAAACTATGCTATGTATACAGTGCTTTCACAATGAAGCTTCATAAATGCACTATTGCTCTTTTGATAGGACGGCAGAATTCCCCTTACTTACTCGATTTTCTTTTCCACGCCATCTAGTTTCGAATGGCGGCAACTTCTCCTCATCACGGAACCCGAGGCGAAACTCGAAGTGGCCGGCAAGTTCACCTGTCACCTCGCGATGAAAACCATCGCCAACTACCTGAAGATGGAGGAAATTATTTACATCCCTTGGGACACGACGTCAGATGGCGGACTGAACTACACTGAGAACTTGCGGCTGTATCTCGGATACAAATACACAAGTAAGTAGGAAGCTTATTGTTTTATTAAGATTTTTCCACCATAGGAATGCAAAAGTAAGTATTTTTGACAAATTTTTAATACAGTATAATTTTATTAATGATATTTAATATTTAATAAATAAATATAATTATAATAAAAAATAAGTTCCTTAATATTATAGTTTTCAAGCTAACTGAAGTACATTTTATCACGGATCGAACCACAACAATGAATTAACTTGCCTATCTTACACATTTCGAAGATATTTCGCCATTGATGTAGGTAACTACCTATATTATAATTCGCTGTATTTCAGTTGGTATTATTTTGGTCCTGTGGTTGGTATCTTATGCCTACACTCAATTATATTTTGAAAAAGACTTGAAGAATTGAATACTTAACATATTTTTATTATTATGATATTTATCTGTTTGAAAAGTGATAGACTCTGCGATATCTACATTGAACCTTTTACCTATCTTTTACCTTAGTTACGTCGCAGTTGCTTGTCGAAGTTGTCTACATCGCGTACTACTTACTAGATAGAGCAGTACTTTTAAGAACGCTATTTTCTCATAGATGGCGCTATAGAAGTTAGTAATTCTACTCGCCGCTATGTGTCACTACAAGTCAAAATTTTTGAATTAAGGTGGTTTGATCCGGTCAGCGGTCACATCAGCGCCAATAGATGGCGTAGATTTTGTAATTAGACTTATTTTTTTTTTTTTTATGAATGAAAATGTGAATATTTTTTTATAATAATATGGTTCCCGGTTGTAGCGGTATATTTGTAATATATCCAACTACGTTTCAGATGTATTTTAATTTTCAAAATACTTTCATTTGTACTGATAATCACGCGGTGGTAGCAGCACTGCTGCTCAATATACTTTATTTATATCAGGACAAATGAAAGTATTTTGAAAATTAAAATACATCTGAAACGTAGTTGGATATATTACAAATATACCGCTACAACCGGGAACCATATTATTATAAAAAAATATTCACATTTTCATTCATAAAAAAAATAAAATAAGTCTAATTACAAAATCTACGCCATCTATTGGCGCTGATGTGACCGCTGACCGGATCAAACCACCTTAATATCTATTCTCACCACTTGTCTCTGCCTCGCGTTTTAGAAGTTATAGCCAGCCCAGCCCACAAGCCTCATTTTGGGGGGAGACGCTTGCCCGACTAGGCATGCTTCTCCGCCTAAAACTACGAATAGAAGGATTTAGGCCACTGTCCACACCATTGAGAACATTACGGAGACTCCCAGGCGCGTAGGTCTCCTCAAATATATGTATACCCATGCAAAAAATTACGTCGATCCGTAGCCCTGTTGCAGCGTGATAGAAGGACAAACTGACAAAGAAACACACTTTCGCATTTATAATATTAGTAAGGAAAATAAGTTTGACTGCGATCTCTGATGATAAGTGAAGATGCAGCCTAAGATGGAGCGCGCTTGCCTAGAAGATTCCTATTCAAGATAAGATGTTTAGTAGTCTGCATGTATATTAAAATATTAATCTGTAATAGTAATATGCTTTATTATGCATATTGTTGTCCGAATTTGGAACACTTTCAAAAACATCGTATTATTGCTTTATTGTAATAGAATTTTACGATTACGTACCTACCACGGTGATTGTTTTAATTGGAATTGTCAAAATTTCGATCCAATTGGGTAAGGCCGATAAAAATGGATTATTTTATATTAGCTCCAGCGTCCGGTAAGTAATAAAATAAAATCTTATATATTACCTATAAAATTCTTTTTTCTTAGCTTTGTATAATAGTTTTTCTAATAGGTTATTTATACAAACATTCTCAAAACATATTATAATTAATTATTTTTCATAAAAATAATATGTGATCACAATATTTTCAATACAAAATAAAATGTCCCACACTCGCCCTGGGGCCATATGTATCAATTTTGAATTTTTGCTGTATTTGTATTTGACCATTTTAAAGTTCTTATGAATAAATTAATACCTATTCTACAAAATTACAGTATCAGGCAGGATTAGATAATAATCAAATCATAAAATTCTGGTACATTAACATCGTGTCCACGGATACTGATACTTTTAAGTCACGTATTTTATGTTACGATATTTTTTACTAAAACTTAGCATTAGAGCAGCAGAATTCATTTGTTTAATATGGCAACACCATAGTCTACTTGTCTATGCTACGTTTTTTCACTCATCGGCCATGTTTATGCAGTGAGCTTTTGTTTTCGAGTGGAATTGAGTCATTTTTGTTAGTTATAAATTGATTCCATCTGAATAAAGGTAAAACTGTATTCATTTATTATAGGACACTTATTATTTTGATGAATCGAATGTTTGAGGAATAGCTAGAGGCTGTGTACGTGCTTTTATTCTTGTCGTTTAACCGTTAAAGTGAAAATGTTTTGACGAGAGGTTAGCTTTTATGTGACATTTATGTCACATTTTTAAGTAACGTAACATAAAAGTGATGTAAGGCCTTATTCATATAGAAACTTTAAAAAATAATTAAACTTATAATTATCAATTAGGTAAATAAAAAGTTACGTGCATTGAATGAAGTTAATTTAAAAAATCTTTAATAATTATGAATACTACTAGCGGCCCGCCCGACTTTGTCCGAGTACATATTAAAATTTTATCCCGTTGATCCTTTTGATCCCATTGATCCTTTTGATCCTGTTTTTCTTTTTGATCCCGTTACAAACCTAGTTCTGATTACAAACATACCAAAAAAAGAATCATCTAATTTGGTGCAGTCGTTCTAGAGTTATGCACACATTTTTGCGAACATTTAGGCGATTCATTTTCATTTATATATATATTTAAGTGGAATCGAATGAGACTCCATGAGGCTATGTAGCCATAGTATACTACCTAATTGAAATTTAGTTATCGTATATAATATAATGTGTAAGTGATTTCGTAAATTCAAAATAAGTAACTATTATTTCTTTTCTAAACAGCTATAAATAAATGATTGTGCAAAAAGGAGTTTTTTCTTATATTGGAGACGTCCCTTTACAAAACTTTTATGTTACTTTTAAGTTATCCAGCCACACACTTTTAAGTTACTTTTATGTCACATGAGGCCAATTTTACGGCCTTACCCAATTGCAAGTCCCGTCGTGACCACGGTCCATGCAACTGGATCGAAATACCTACAATTCCAACTAAAGCTATCACCGTGGTACGTACCTACTAGTAAAATTCTATGACAATATTATCCCATAATTCTGTTTTACCGATGGCAAATACAGCGCCATCTATTAGCATTATTGTGAAGCTATAGAATCTATTAGCATTAAAAGTTAAATAATTTCGTTTCTTTCTAATTTTAGTATTTGTTGTTCAAGTACAGGATATAACTGAATTTACAAACAAATTTCAGTTTATAATATATTATAGTTTTTGACATATGGCTCAAATTAAATCTCCACTTAAAAGTTAAATAATTTCGTTTCTTTATATTATTTATCTAATTTTAGTATTTGTTGTTAAAGTACAGGATATAACTGAATTTACAACCAAGTTTCAGGTTCTAATATGCAATAGTTTTTGACATATGGCTCAAAGTAAATCTCATGTATATGTAACGCAACAAAAAATTTTTTACTTCAAACACGCTTCTATGAGAGCCCCCCTGAAATAAAGCTTTTTATATTTTTTAATGCAATGTTCGGCTGAAGGCCATCAGTTTACATATTATATTTAAATTTGAAATAATTACGTTCAGTAATTCAGAAGTTATAAGGCTCTGACAGACAGTCGGACGGACGGACGGACAAGTGCAAATTCACTCAAGTAGACTCAGAGAACTCGCTTCGCTCGTTCAATTAAACCACGAATCAAGTCTAAATACATACGTATTATGTTCTCAAAGACATTCAAATTACTACATCCCTTTGAAATATGATCAAGACGCTGAGTACACATATGGGCTTTACAGCAGTGTAAAATTCAATAACGTTATTTCAGTAACGTTACGGACGCGGTTTAATTAACGTTAAACTGTGAAAGCGTTATACGACAACCATTCTTTTTTAAATTATTTTTTTAAATATATAGGCTAGCGCTTGACTGCGATCTCACCTGATGGTAAGTGAAGATGCCTGTTAACTCTTAATTTAAAGACACTAACGTTAAAATGTTAATATTTTGACTAAGATGTAGAGTTTGTGAAGTTAGGCCTTGTAGAGTTAGGGCGTCTAGAATTAGAAGCTTGGCTCTTCACGAGAGTCAAAGTAAAATGAACCTGATTGAAATTGATTTATGAACCTTAACGGAATTGAGAACCTCCTTTTATGAAGTCGGTTAAAAGCGAACCTTTATTAATGTCGTAATATATGCACGTCAAAGTTGAAATAAACGTGCGAGAGAAAATCAAGTTGTAAAGACATAAAGGCAACTCCACTAAAGCTTAGCGCGCACTGTGTTTTATGATATTTTACTAGATGATGCCCGCGACTTCGTCCGCGTGGAGTAAGGTTTTTTGGAGTCCCGCGGGAACTCTCTATTTTCCGGGATAAAAAGTAGCCTATGTGCTATTCCAGTCTATAATCTAACTCTGTGCCAAATTCCAGCCAAATTGGTTTTGGCGACGTGATTGAGTAACAAACATACTTGAGTAAACTTTCGCATTTATAATATTAATAGGATTTCAGTCATATCTGAACAACAAATATCTACTAACTAGCTTTTGCTCGCGGCTTCGCTCACGTTAAATTCGATTTTTTAAACCCCTATTTTACCCCCTTAGGGGTTGAATTTTCAAAAATCCTTTCTTAGCGGATGCCTACGTCATAATAGCTGCCTGGATGAAAAAATTCAGCCCGATCCGTCCAGTGGTTAGGGCTGTGCGTTGATAGATCAGTCAGTCAGTCAGTCAGTCAATCAGTCACCTTTGCCTTTTATATATTTAGATATCAGTGAATTATGAAACAGAAATAAGATTAATGTAGGTACCTACTACACCTTTATTTCTTGGAAACATTTCCTTATGCTAAAATTTTACACAGAATTCTAGATGATTCAGATTTAGACAAACTTCTTGGTTGCGAGGTCTCAGTTTGGAGCGAACGGCTCGTTAAACTTTTTATTAAAAATCAACGCAAAAACATTTATTTTTCTTTCTTTTATTTGAAAAGAATATTAACTGTGATGAACTTTATTTACCCTTACCATTTGATTATATTGCCCTTTTGATTATATATTTTTTTTTTTTTTTTTTTATTCTATGACAAGATAGCCCTTGACTGCGATCTCACCTGATGGTAAGTGACGATGCAGTCTAAGATGGTAGCGGGCTAACTTGGAAGGGGTATAGAAGTGGAAATTCAACCCATACCCCTAATCGGTTTCTACACGCCATCGTGCCGGAACGCTAAATCGCTTGGCGGCACGTTTTTGACGGTAGGGTGGTAACTAGCCACGGCCAAAGCCTCCCACCAGACCAGACCAGAGAAAATTTAGAAATAATAAATTACTAAATTGCCCCCGCCGGGAATCGAACCCGAGACCTCCCAGTTATAAGACCACAGCGCTCACCACTGCGCCAGGGAAGTCGTCAATTTTTGCACTCCAAATGAGAGTAAAATCTGTTTTAGGAGTTTACAATAGTTTAAGACATCTAGAATGTACTAAGTACCTATACGCCACGCCATATCTAGTGCCTTCTACACAATCTATAGGTACTAATAGTATAAAGCTGAAGAGTTTGTTTGTTTGAACGCGCTAATCTTAGGAACTACTGGTTCGAATTGAAAAATTCTTTTTGTGTTGGATAGTCCATTTATCGAGGAAGGCTTTAGGCTATATAACATCACGCTGCGACCAATAGGAGCGAAGCACCAGTGAAAAGTGTTGCAAAAACGGGGAAAATTATCCATATTTAAAATATATTCTTTTAAAAACTTCTTCATCGCGATCATAATAACAGAAATTCGAAGACGAAGTCGCAGGCAACAGCTAGTATAATATATCCAGGAGTGTTAACTGATGGGGCTTGCACCACCGACCTTTCAGCTTGCAGTCCGCATTTTAATCATTGCGCTATTGAGGCTTCATTCAATGTGCGTTTAGCTTAAAGCTCATAAAACGTAGACGGATGAAATGGATATTTAGAGAGACATATAACTCATGTGCTGCGGGTTTAATTCCGAAATGTAACGACTTTGCTCAAGTAGCGCTGTAAAACATTCGATGTCTGCTGTATTTGGGTATGTTGACAAAATGTGGATATTCACCTATGATATTCTACTAGGGTCTAGAGATGAGTTATATACTCACAAAACAAGCGAAAAATTTGTTCCGGACGACGAATAGTATAATAGAGTACTTCATTGTTAAATGACATGACAGATTACGACAAATATCTGCCATTAGATACGCGCTTAATTTACCGCACGCTTGTAACATATCCACCTCTTTTTATACATATACTATAATATCATAGATATTCATTAATTGCAATCGAAAATGTAACATGTAAGAATAACACTTGCAAAAACAGAAAACAAATCGGTCTAAAAACAAATAAGTTGTATTAAGCTGTTTTACTGCAACTGTATTCGTCTCTTTCTAAAATGAAAATTTGTATGGAGAGTATGTGGAGCTACTGAATCGTGCCTTCGCCACGTCACGAATAGGCATCTTTCTAGGCAAGCGCGCTTCAACCTAGACCTCACCAGATTTCCATCATTCATTGGCCTGTCTCGCAATAAAAATTTATCGTTATCCCATTAACGCCTCTTTTCTGAAACTATCTCTACATACCCTCACCATACATACCTATATATTTACCCTCAGAATAGATAGGAAATTGAACTACGGTCGAGTTCACTTGATAAGGGTCGTTCGGTAAACATACTGTTAGGATGCCAAAAACTTCATTCTATGGCGAGAATTATTTTACATATATATTATATGAACAACCTTGACGTAAGTTCTGTAGTCTGTACGTCGAACTAAACAACATCCTAGTTGGGTAGATATTTGAACGACTTCACAAAAGGAAGAAGTTCTCAATTCGTCGGAATCTTTTTTTTTTATGTATGTTCTCCGATTGCTCCAAGACGCCTGGATCGATTTGGTATATTCTTTTATTGTTTGAAAGGGTATACTTCCCAGGTGGTCCCATTGTCATCAAGTCAGGATATGATGATGGGATCCTGGAGAAATCGAGGGAACTCTTCAAACTTTATAGGCTCAATTGATGTACTTTGTAGTGGCGTTTGAAGTCGGTTTTGTTACTAGTCATAGGTATATTTACAGTTAATGTATTAAAAAAATATGTAATGATCCTTGTTAGTGACTTATGTCCACTGTCCAGCTGTGGACGTCGTGGTTTGAGACAAAGACGTGAAATTGCCGTCAGAAATCGTGCTCGTGAAACAAGAGGTGGTTTGCCCGCTTGAGGCGTTAACACATAATGATCAAACAATCCCTAATCCTCGGCGAGCTACATAATACTATGTTTATAGGGTTGCTAACTACGAATAAATAATAAGTAAGGAAGAATTCAGAACAAAATCCACTCAAAAAATGGCTCACCTTCAAACCAAAACGACGTATGATTCAAAATACGAATCACTTCCGAGGTTACAGATAGACATGCTTGGTGATTGGTTCAAATTAAGAACGAAAGCAGGGAATGGTTCGCGCGCGTGCTGCTACGTTTGCTATGACAGCTGATTCATTGGACGATGTTATGAAAATTTGATGTGCAAGAAAAATGTCCAACTGTTGACGTGCTATTTTTGTTTCAAATCCCCGGCTCCAATGGTTCAATTTTAATCTCCGCCCACTTTTTTTTGGGGTCCTTTTTTAACGCAGTTAGACTTCCTTACTTATTATTTATTCGTAGCTTGCTAAGTACCTAAAAACTTTGAAACAGATATTACTTTTTACAAAAAAATTTAACCGACGATAGAAGCAACTAATAACGGAAAAATAAAATATAAATCATAATTGTTATAAAATAGTACAAGTACGTACCACAGTAATTATTTTAGTTGGGATTGTCGATACTTCGATCCAATTACATGGACCGTGGTCACGACGGGACTGCGGTGTTGCGAGACGTCAAGTTGAACCTGTCATGGGTAGAATCTATCTACTCGCCTTCTTGGTCTTTCTAGAGGAACGTCATTTAAACCATCATGGACCACGGTCCATGCAATTGGACCGAAATATCGACAATCCCAAGTAATATAATTACTGTGGTACGTACTAATATCCTAATAACATAGACTGCTAATAACCTTCTATTTGGCTTTGTGTGGTCGGGTAATAAAAAGTGACAGCCCTAACACCACAACGTAATGTTGGATCAGAGTGTTTGCTTAAACAGCTTTGAAACTAGTTTGAAACCGTCTGTTAGAAGGGATTGTGAAGTTAATTTGACGTAGGGTTGTACTTTTATTAGAAACTAGCTGATCCTAGCAACGGGAATTTGTCCGCGTGGATTTAGTTTTTAAAATCCCACGGGAACTGTTTGATTTTCCGCTTCGGTTTCCGTAATACGATTTTTAGTGACATTTTGCGACCGATCGCGTAGTGATTGCTGTCGCGTTGCTACTGCAATTTTTACGTAATGTTGTGCGCGCGGACTATAATAGTTATTTGTGTTATATGGGGCCAAAGAAAATTTTTGTTCCCCGAGGACGCTTTTTTGAATTCAGAGCGAAGTGAAGGATTCTAAAGTAGAATCCTGAGCGTAGCGAGGAATTCAATATACGCCGCCCGAGAACAAAAAGTTTGGCCCCGAGTGACACACACTATTTTTCATCATTACCTATGAGAAAAAGCTAGGAGTATCAACCTTCTACGATCACGTGACTTATAGAAGACAACAGCTGCTCAAACATTTTTGAATTTCTGCAACGATCGCAGTAGTAATAAACACATACTAAAGCACGAACGCGGACCAATCAGAAGAGAGAAATGAAAACTCCAATGGGACTAAAAATTAAATTTTGCTCCCGCTATCCTCTGAAGCCAATATTCGTTTTTCGAATAGGTATGATGAAAAAACCATTACATGAGTACACGTTATTTTTGAACATTGAGTATATAATTCTTTATCTTTAGAACGTTAACGATCAATCAACCCGTTGTTGAAAACTAACACTGTTGTTTGCATTTTTTGCTGTGCTTATGACTAGGTATGTGTTTAATGTCAAAATAGAATTACTGCGTAGGTACATACACTTGTTTGTATTGTTGAAAAACATACGTATTACGAAACTGTTCCAATCCATTCAAACTTCAAAATTCAAAATTTATTTATTTCATGTAGGCTAACTTGTAGCTCTTATGACACGTCTTAAATCTACCACCGGTTCGGAATGCAGATTCTGCTGAGAAGAGCCGGCAAGAAACTCAGCAGTTGCTCTTTCCAAAAAAAAAATTTTTTTTTTACAAAGCTATGCTATGTATGCAGTGCTTCCACAATAAAGCTTCAAAAATGCAAAAATGCATACGTAGGTACACCAATCCAACGCATGTCAAAACGGGCAAGATGCATTGTAATCGTAACGTAAAGGGTGCTATGGAAAGAGAAAGTTTATCTACGAGATCTACTAAGGATTGAGAAAATCCTTAGAAGAACCAAGAATCCTAATTCCTAACTGTCATATATAGCACAGTAGTATTCTATTTTATTATAATGGTACAGACGTATGGAAGTTATGGGCTGGAAACTTATGCTGAGCACTTGCTCTGACTCAGCTCAGGCTCAAGTTTTTTTTATATGAATAGCGGGCAAACGAGCTGACGAAGAACCCTATATTGTAATTAAGTGGGAACACTGTCGAAGGGAGATGATTCCACAATTTGGTAGTACGTGGAAAAAAAGATCTGGAGCAACGGGTGGTCGAAGTGCTCCAGGCACCCAGGTGGTGAAGGTGAAATTGCGTTTGGTAGCGTGCGGTGCGGTTGTAGAAGTTAGAGGGCGGAATAAAATCAAACAGCTCTTCAGAACACTCCCCGTTATATAGCCGACAGAGGACGCAAAGAGAGCTTACGTCTCTGCGGTTATTTTGTCTAATAATGCGTGCAATGAAAAAAAAATGTAGTTTTTTTGAGGGCAGGCCGGGGCCCCCGTGATCGCGAGGCCCGGGCACTTGCCCGGAGGGCGTTACCAAAAAATAGAGCCTGAATTTGTTGCTACAAAAATTGTTTAAAATTTTATAACTTCCTGCCTACTTAAATATTTATGTAGATTGAAGAACTGTCAACCGAAATGGACTTATAATTTTTTCATAATGTACGTTGTTCTAAGTCATTGAATTGAATTAAATATTGTTTTTATTCAAATAAACCTTTTAAAAGGGCTTTTAAATCATCAAAATACGAATATAGCTCGGAATGCTGTTTCAATCGAGAAGAACTAGAGAGAAACGCGGCGGGTGCTCTCTTAAAATCACAATCCATAATAATAAATTATGACATAATTCAAAAATTATACTTTTATGTTTTACCTATACAGTTTACCGACTCATAAATTGCTGGTCAAATCCACGCTTTTTTTATTATTTAACACTAATTGTATTTTATTAATAATTTAACAATAATAAAGAGGTCGGCCTATATGGAATAAACACATTTTTAACTGACTTCAAAAAAAGGAAGTTATCAATACGACGCGTCACGTGTGTGTATGAATATTATATTCACATCACTACATAGTATAAAACAAAGCCGTTTCTCTGTCCCTATGTATGCTTAAATCTTTAAAACTACGCAACGGATTTTGATGCGTTTTTTTTAATAGATAGTTGAAGATGAAGGTTTATATGTATAATAACATCAATTAACAGTGAATGACATAGGCTATATATTTTATACCCGTGCGAAGCCAGAGCGGTCCTCTAGTATATTATAATAAATCTATTCAGGGCTTCTACACAAATACTTGTACAAAATTTTATAGGTGTATGTACTCGTATGTATGTATATGTATATGTATGCCCACGCATTTCTCCGAAATCATTAATCGGATTGATGATCACAATCATACTTTTTTTGCTTACGTTAATTTGGGAACAGTTAAGATTTCATCAAAATCGGTTCAATAGTTTTCAAGATATGGACACTTTCACTTTCCCTTTTTTCAGTTATTCTTTATTTCGGTATGTAGAAGTCGGTTAAAAAAAATTCAAAAATATTTATTTCACGTAGGCCAATTTTTAATTATTTTAATTTATTTAATTTTTCTTAAGTGGCTTGTGAATTTTGTATTTTAAATACACCCACTTAATAAGTTATTTATGTTATAGCCTAAGCTTTTGCGGGGTAAGTATAACCTTGGCTTCTTTTGTAGGCACTTGTTCCAAAAAACTACATTTAATTCTAGGCTAAGTGTCTAGACTTAAGAATTTACTGTTTTACTTCAGCACTTAATTTAATGCAACGTACCTACCCACGCCAAAAAGAGGTGACCCAGATTTTTTCTTCTTTATCAAACGATAGACGTCCACTGCTGGACATAGTCTCTTGCATAGACCTCCACAGGTCTCGGTCTTGCGCCGCCTGAATCTAGCGTTTCCCTGCGACTAGTTTGATGTCGTCTGTCCACCTAGTGGGGTCTGCCAACACTGCGCTTTCCGGTGCGGGGTCGCTACTCCAGCACCTTGGGACCCCATTGACCATCAGCTCTTCGAACTATGTGCCCCGCCCATTTCCACTTCAGTTTCGCGACTCGCTGAGCTATGTCGGTGACTTTGGTTCTCCTACGGATCTCCTCATTTCTGATTTGATCTCGCAGGGATACTCCGAGCATAGTTCTCTCCATCGCCCGCTGAGTGACCCTGAGCCTTCTTATGAGGCCCATACCATAATAAACAGCGTGGCCATCAGCTAAGAAACGGTTTTCAGAAAATTCTCCCCTGAGGGGGTGAAATGGGAGTTTGAAAGTTATATGTATGTCATAAGTTTTTGAAGTCAGAGACTTCCAATTCAGTATTTTGGTTAGCTAGTAGATTTTATTAATAAAGTTCTCTATAAGGTATTTTAGAAAATCATCGTCTTGAGGCCTCCCTCAAAATAGGGGACGAATTTTGGAAAAATAAAAAGTCCTTCATGTAAATTGCAATTGCGGTTTTTGACGACCTCCCTGGCGCAGTGGTGAGCGCTGTGGTTTTATAACTGGGAGGTCTCGGGTTCAATTCCCGGCGGGGACAATTTGGGAATTTATAATTTCTGGATTGTCTGTGGTCTGGTCTGGTGGGAGTCTTTGGCCGTGACTAGTTACCACCCTACCGTCAAAGGCGTGCCGCCAAGCGATTTAGCGTTCCGGCACGATGGCGTGTAGAAACCGATTAGGAGTATGGGTTGAATTTACACTGCTATACCCCTTCCAAGTTAGCCCGCTACCATCTTAGACTGCATCGTCACTTACCATCAGGTGAGATCGCAGTCAAGGGCTATTTTGTCACCGAATTAAAAAAAAAAAAATAAGAAACGGTTTTGAGAAAATCCTCCCCTAAGGGAGTGAAATGGGAGTTGGAAAGTTATGTGAAAGTCTCAAGTTTTTGAAGTGCTTGCAAATCAGCTTTTTGGTTAGCTAGTAGATTTTAATAATAAAGTTCTCTATAAGGTATTTTAGAAAATCACCCTCTTGAGGGTGGTAAATTAGAGGACGAACTATATATTTTTATTTTTGAAAAATAAAAAGTCCTACATGTAAATTGCGATTGCGGTTTTTTAAGACCTCCCTGCAGCAGTGGTGAGTGCTGTGGTCTTATAACTGGGAGGTCTCGGGTTCAATTCCCGGCTGGGGCAATTTGGTAATTTATAATTTCTGAATTGTCTCTCGTTTGGTCTGGTGGGAGGCTTGGGCGTGACTAGTTACCACCCTACCGTTAAAGCCGTGCCGCCGAGTGATTTAGCGTTCCGGCACGTTGGCGTGTAGAAACCGATTACGGGTATGTGTTGAATTTACACTACAATACCCCTTCCAAGTTAGCCCGCTACCATCTTAGACTGCATCGTCACTTACCATTAGGTGAGATTGCAGTCAAGGACTATCTTATCATCAAAAAAAAAAAAAGTTGTAGGACTTTTGTCGACAGGCTTATTGCAGCGGGATTTATCATAATTATGATCGGTCGGTCGAATTTCTGATTTCCTGAGATTATAGTAGACCACTAGTAAGAGTAAGTATAGACTTAACGACGGTACAGACTTCTGATAGACGTGACCTCGAATGTGTCGTAACGTAAGCATTATACGTTTTAATTTCCTTTGTTAAGTTGTATAATATTAATCGGTATAATCTTTTGGAACCGGTTGCCTAAAAATACGCATGCAAGTAAAATAATCTACCAGCCATCGTTGTTTTTTTAACGTAAACTTCACTTCAATTTCAAGTGGTGAACTGACTGGGGATTTTATGTGAAGTTGTGAACTGGATTTTTCGTCAGTTACAATTTTGTCACGGTGGGAGGTGCACGCGTTGCTCGCCAATTTTCGCGGGAACCGATCCGAGTTTTGAGAGAATCGAAATAAAAAATTAATAATATAGAACAGTTCGAATTGTGTGTTTTAAGTGCAAAGCTGTGTTTTTCCAAGGTTTTCAGTGAGTTTTTCAGGAGGATTTCCAAAAGTTTCCGGAATATTTGGAAAAAAGTTTCGAACCCAGGTTCGACAAGGCGATGATCGTTGTTTAAAAAAATTTACGGGGTTTGTAAAAAAAATAATTCAGCTGTTCAAACGAACGCTGCCGTTTCGATTATGATGTAAATTCACGTAGTGAAGTATTTTCTGTATTCTATTTTTAGATATTGACTACAATCACTACATCGTGTTGACCTCACGTAAGGTTCATTTTTAAAGGAACATTGTATTAAGCACGTATTTTAAACTGCTTGAAGTGGTACTTAGTTTTTTAGACCTAAGACCAAAATCTATAGACCGCACTCTCAGTCAGCTCAGACTCAAGATAGAGTTAAAAGGAGACAAATTTATGTCAGAGCATATTTGTGTTTCGTTTTAACTCTATCTTAAGTCTGAGCTGAGTCAGATCTCAGCATAGTCTAAACCTCCTGTCAGCGTCAACTGTATCTGATGAACCGCAACAGGTGATATTTTCACAAATTTTATTAAAAGGTAGATATTTTTATTGCCGCGCTATAACAACAAACAATAAAAATATATAGTCAAACATTACTAGAAAGGCTGATTTTATGGCATTCTGCCTGCATCAAATCATTTTAGCCAATAGTTAGACAGTATTGGCTATTAAGAGATGATTAAGAGTGTCGCTCGATAGCAATCATCTTAGATCTCACTTGTGCAATATAATTTGTACCGCACAGATGGCTAATCTATGTGGAGATGGTCGTCATGGCCGGATTCGGTCAATAAATCCAATCCAATCTAAAATCTCAGAGATGAACCATCTCTGAGCGAGTTTTTTTTTTTTTTTTAAAGAATACCAGCCAAGCCAGCCAGAATAACTTGACGATGTTCTCCTCTGCCCTCCAAATAAGTGAAAACTTGTGTTAGGAGTGCGTATAATAATAGTGCACCAGGTGCACTCTCTAGTCCCTAACTCACACAGGTATGTTCCGATGGGAATTCAAAATAATAAGAGAGAGATCAGGCGCAGGACCGACAGCTTTACGATCTCTTCGGAGCACCTACCTACCTCCTTAAAACTACTCAGTATAGGACTATAGAAGTGTGTTGTGTACTGAGTACCTACCTACTCAAAACCTAAATATAAAATTCAAATTCAAAATTATTTATTTCATGTAGGCCAACTTGTGGCTCTTATGACACATCATGAATCTACCTTTTCTAATTCGATGCCTTAACATGGATAGCCTAAGTATGTCATGCTCTCTTAAACATTTCTGTGGTGGTGTCGTGTGGTGCGGGTTGTTACGTTCCCTCAAATATGGTTGAGCGAAGCAATGGCTGGATCATGCGTCGTGCTCGTGAACGGGTGCCACCAACGGAAATGGGTCTGCTTTGTGTCTACCCATTTTAACATGTGTTAGGTTGTGGTAGGTGTGAATTTTTGAAACTTCTTTGTGGAAACACTGTGTGCATAGCATAGTTTTGTTAACCATTGTACCTACTTAATAAAAATTTTTTTGAAAAGAGCAACTGCTGAGTTTCTTGCCGGCTCTTCTCAGCAGAATCTGCATTCCGAACCGGTGGTAGATTTATGACGTGTCATAAGAGCTACAAGTTGGCCTACATGAAATAAATAAATTTTGATTTTGATTTTTTGATTTTACCACCTGCACCGGTTCGGAATTCAGATTTTGCTGAGAATCTCCTAATAAAACACTTGGGCTGAAATCTATAGACAACAATCTTACTCTGTTCAGGGTTAAAACGAGACAGATTTATGTCGGAACATATTTATGTCTCGTTTTAGCTCTATCTTAAGTCCGAGCTAAGTCAAAGCACGCTCGATAGATCTCGTCGAAGACTTCGAATGTAATTAATAATTCGTACTTAAAAACGAGCGTACATTAACGAATCAATAAATTATACCATAGGTGGTTTAAATGAACAATTGTTTATTGTTCTATAAACTGCCATATCCATAATAAACATTACAACATATTTTTTTATTGATACAAGTGCTTCTTACTAAGGTAACTTAGCGCATATTAAGTGCTTAGTTATATTTATTTCTTTATTTTAATAACACACCGAAGTTTTATGTACTCTACCTTCTTTAGGTAGGTACAGTAGAAATTCGACCTTGGTATTAAGGTACTTATCAAGTCAAAGTCAAGTTTGTCGGTCACAATTTTAATTTTCGTCGTTTAATTCATATAGTAGAAGTCACGTCTAAAACGTCGAAAGAGGAAGAGGGAAAAAAGAATTAATAATGTCAAGTTAACTAATTTTTTCATTCTATTAAAATAGGATTTACTGAAACACAAAATAATGAGCAATTAATATTAAATTATTAAAGTTGAAACTCACTTAAATTTTTTCAATTCACAAATTCGGTTCGGAGTATTTTTCTTTTCAGTGACTTAATTATTTCTTTAAAACTCGCAACCCAATTTACAAAACACACTAATAATCCTGTCTCGATTATGAAAATACGTATATATATAATAAAAAGCTAAGAATCGTATCTACATATCGAAGCGGAAAAATAAATTAAATTGCATTTACTTGTGAGTAGCCCATATATTTGACCGGTAAAATATTTGCTGGTGAAACAACTATTGTATGTGAAAGTGCAGAAAACAAACAAAGGAAACCTCACGAACTTAATTTACATTTAAATAAGCATCGAAGTAGGTACCTACTAGGTAAATAAAAATATTATGTCTATATTTTTTAATATTTACGCTCTTGGATGCAGGTAGACCAAGACCTGTGGAAGTATATACGTGATACCTATACAAGGTGTTTGTTAATGTGTATAACTTACCAGCAACCACCCATGCACTTTGACCCTATAAACACAATGGCGGTGGTAAAAAGTAAAAATTAATTATCAAAAACTTTCATACAAAAATAATTAATTAATTAAGAAAAAAACATTTTGGAAACCCTAACTAGACATAATAACAACACGCCACATAAATCCCTTTCAATTCCTGATTCCCTAGTACCAAACAAGTTCGATGTTTAGAAAGAGTCGTAAATTCTTACCGAGTGCCGCGCACTTGATGTCACGTGATGCCTTTTCGGAATAGGTAGGTAAGCGCGAAATCACTGACGACCTTTGCTGACGACTGACAAGTCGACCACTTTGCCTCGTTACTACGTACACTACGTCAGTAGTGGTGATGACCGGATAACGAGGTCTAGGTTCGAATCCCGGGTCGGTTCAAAATTACACACGCCTTGCCTTATTGGGTTTCTGACAAGAAATTATCAGTATCGGCCTGAAGTTAAATTACAAAGTTGGCGTTGTATCACTCCCGTTCCTCGGAGAACATGTTATCAATGATAAATTTTAAGATTAATTAAAGCCCACCAACCGCAGCTGCAGCAGCTTGGAGGTATGGATGTACTTGGATTGGAGGGTCTAATTAGGTTCATCTCTAAATAACTTGCCAGTGGCACAGGTCTCCCTTCCAGATTGATTTAGTTTAGACTCAAGAAGCTCAAACAGAGCCGCCCCTAGTTTCCTAACTCTAGGCCGGTACTGGGGGTTTCTTGGCAGAAACTCAACTCTAAAAATGTTATGACCGACTACGCAGGATTCGAACTCAGACCGCAGCAGATTTGCAACCGAACACTCACAAACTCACACACATGATTATGTCATAAATACTCCATTCCACAGTTCACTTAACAGAGACGCAATCGATAGTTGATTATACCGCAACCGTTCACGTGCAACTGCGTTGTAAATTGTAATCCCAAAAAATTAAAGCCGCAAGACGAGTGTTGCCAGTCATGATTTTGATTTTACCCGTTTTTCTTAAAAAAAATCCCTTTTTTTTATTCAATGACAAGATAGCCCTTGACTGCGATCTCACCTGATGGTAAGTGACGATGCAGTCTAAGATGGTAGCGGGCTAACTTGGAAGGGGTTTAGCAGTGTAAATTCAACCCATACCCCTAATCGATTTCTACACGCCATCGTGCCGGAACGCTAAATCGCTTGGCGGCACGTCTTTGACAGTAGGGTGGTAACTAGCCACGGCCAAAGCTTCCCACCAGACCAGACCAGAGACAATTTAAAAATTATAAATTCCTAAATTGCCCCCGCCGGGAATCGAACCCGAGACCTCCCAGTTATAAGACTACAGCGGTCACCACTGCGCCAGGGAGGTCATCGAATCCCTAGTCATAAAACAATATTTTGACTTTCTTTTGGCAAATAACTTGTAAAATGAAAAACTGAATACTGTTTTAGGTAGCAATTTAAAAAATACTTATTAACAAAAGTGTTACATTTGAAAAGCCACATTTTCATCTCAAGAACGTACCTAACATTTGGTAGTTACTGTTAGATTCCAAAATTATTAAATGCACTCGCAATTATCACCAATTCCTTTAAAAATAGTTAAGCAAAAATCTTGCATAATACAAGTATTTTGTGTTGATTTTCCCGAGGTAAAGGCAAAATTTCTAAAGACAAACACTATCAAAAAATATTATTTTCTAAGTCTCCTTATTTTCATGGTGCCCTAGTATTCCACGTAATTTTACGATACACCAATATTACTTTGACGCGCCGTGCGAGTAAAGGCGAGGCTACAAACAAGACTTGCGGTTGCGTTTATGCAACGAAAAATTTCATCGCATAGGACATCGTACGAGAAAACTCTGTCCATTAGTTTAGTTTCTAATGAGACATGGACCACACTAAGTACTTTAGTAGAAATTTATCTTTGTATTCTTCCATTGGTTTCTCCCAAAGGACAGGACGTTCCTGATTCAAGAACATCAGATAATCGTTATCGTAATTAATCATCTTGACATGCACACGCTGGGAAGTGTGGATACCGATAGAATGGTACAGGTTTTTACGGTGCACAGCGGACATTTCCACGGTGCGTTGTACGACGTCTATGATTTTTACAATGCTGCGACTTCGCACCCCAATGTGTGCTCGCCCTTACCGGCGGGCGGTGTTTCGAAAACACGTACCGGCGCGCCGGTACGTGTTTGGCGGCGCCGCGGCGCCGCCAAAGAAAAGCCGCCAGAGACGCCGCCCGCCGCTAGCTAGAGCGGCACCTGCGGCGAGCACCGGTGAAAATCACCGGTGATTTGCCATTCTCCGGAGATTCACCGGAGATCTACGGTGAATTCGAATACAGATTTAGCATCAATTAAAATGTTTTTAACTGTTAATGTTCTAGTACAATGCAATGGAATTTTAAGCGCATCGATATTGTGTGAACTCAAAATGATATTAGATGTATTGTAAAGGTTTTAAATAAAAAAAAATATTAAGAAAAAAATATTTTACTCTATTATGATAATTATTATCTAAGGAGGTAGGAAATAATGATAAAGTAATTGTATTTGAATAAATGTTATTAAATAATTAACAATGTTGATCAACAAACTTCTTTTTATTTAAATAATAAAATTACTTGAGTTATGATTCAATAATAATCGGTTAAACACCGATTACTTTCACCGGAGACTCACCGGTGATTCTCCGGTGAAAAATCACTTCTCCGGTGCAAATCACTACGCCGAATACCGCTCGCTTTCAACTTCTAATGCTAGTACTATGCTTGCACTGTACTGCAAGCGATAATAATAATTATTGTATCGTCTTGCAATTGATTTATTATTAAAAATTTCACACACATTCATTCGTTCATTCACATACAGTCATTGTTAATCAAAACCACAACGCGAGATATTAATTACCTGCAAATAAAGAAGCGGCAGTCACTTTATGGATTACGTAGGTACGGACTTTAACTTATCGAGTCCGAAAGTAGTCGGGAATATTCTTGCAAAAATACGAGATTTCTAATCGGTTTTCACTCTACTGAACAATACTACAGGTTACAGGTTTAATTGCATGCCGATTAATGATTAGGTATCGCATCTGGAATATTTTATCGCAACGTTATAGCATAGCAAGTAGTACGTTGTAGGCCGAGACTAGGATACCAGCGCAGTAGTAGAATAGAAGTAGGTACTTTTAAGATTTTTCATTCATATTTTTATCGTTGGCAGTTCATCGCCATTGAATCAGCTGTTTTAAAGGGCTGCCACCGATACATTTATGGTGAATTTTTGAAGTCCTCATAACTTGGCCAGGATATGAGCTACACGTCTCATGATATTTTTTCATGTATCTATACACCGACCCCAACTTATGGGTTTCGGTAGGATAGGGACATTAACTAACACCTTGTATTCAACACCTACCTACGTTACCTAATATAAAGAGGAAAGATTTGTATGTAAGTATGTTTGTAACGAATTAGCTCAAAAATTACTGGACCGATTTGGCTGAAATTTAAAATGGAGATAGACTATACCTTGAATTAAAACATAAGCTACTTTTTATCCCGAAAAAAATTATAGTTCCCGTGGGACTCCAAAAAAACCTCAATCCACGCATACGAAGTCGCGGATTTCAGCTAGTTGGTCGATAAAGAACAAGATGGGTTGAGGAAAAAGATGATGGACAAACTATAGGGCAAAAACGTGTTACTTGAAAAGTGAGGTTGCCAAAGAAAAAAAATAATTATTTTCAACCGACTTTCAAATAAGGAGGAGGTTCTCAATTCGTCGGAATCTTTTTCTTTAATTTTTTAATTTTGATGTATATTCCCCGATTACTCGAAGACTCCTGGACCGATTCGGAAAACCCTTTTATTGTTTGAAAGGGTATACCTACTTCCCAGGTGGTCGTCCCATTGTCATCAGGTCAGGATCTGATGATGGGATCCTAGAGAATTCTAGGGAATTCTTCAAATTCTCTAAAAATTAATTTACATATATCTCAGGAAGATTTTCTTTTGGATGAAATTTTCTGAGATTGCCTCAGCTCTCGAGTAGCGTTACTACTATAACAGTAGAAAATCGCTCTGTTACGACTTGCTTTATAATATGTAGTACGTTTAAGAATAGAGATAATAGAATAGAATGAATTTTTATTCAAATAAACTTTTACAAAATATTCGTAATTTCGAATCGTCTAGTGAATTTACCACTGTTTTGGAATGCCGTTCCAACCAAGAACCATCAAGAAACTCAGCACCTAAGGAATTTAAAATGCTATTTAGAAAAATCTCTCTTAGGAATCTCGTGTTAAAATATTTTCGTTGTTTGTGCTGGCTCTGCTGGATTGTTTGAATAGACGTAAAACCCGGCAAATTAACCGTTTCACCCGACAGAATAGAGCTTTGTCTCAGAGGCTTATATGAAGTCAAATAATCCTTTAATGAGGTTTATAATATTTGCCTTTCGCCGACAGAACAGTTCACTGTTCGCATTCTATGTGAGGCTTTGTTATCATCCCTTTATGTAGGTGCCTACTTAATAGGTACATCATAATACTAGCTTTTGCCCCCGCGACTTCGTCCGCGTGGAATTAGATTTTGGGGTGGAATTTTCAAAAACTGTGACACACGTACTTCTTTATTTTTAACTGAAAGCTCAAATATCAACTTTGATGGAAACAGCTTGAAAAATGACGGATTTTGATATAAATTTCCATCCCTTATTTAAACCCCTTAGGGGTGGAATTTCCAATAATCCTTTCTTAGTGTGCGCCTACGTCATAAAAGGAACCAACTGTAAAAATTTCAAGTTTCTAACTTCAGTAGTTTAGGCTGTGCGTTGATATCTCAGTCAGTCAGGACTTAGAATTTTATATATGTAGATAATATAGTTAAAATAACTTCAAAGTAATCGGAAAGTAAGCACAAGCGAAACGAACGCGATATTTATTATATTTTTTTTTATAAATTTTGTAAATGGTAAGTTTTTGACCACCTGGGAAGTATATCCTTACAAACAAAAAAAAAACCCAAATTGGTCCAGGCGTCTTCGAGTAATCGGGGAACATACATAAATAAAAAAAAGATTCCGAAGAATTGAGATGAGAACCTTTTCTTTTTTGGAAGTCTGTTAAAAAATGATTGCTATAGTATAGCGATCACAATTGCCTCTAATTAGCTGAAATATCACTTACCATTAGATGAGATCGCAATCAATGGCTATCTTTTCATTGAATAAAAATAAACAAAGTGACGATACGCTAACTCGAAAAGACTGTGCATTATAACAATAGGTCTTTCAATTCACGAGGGTACGCGGCTCATGCTTGTGTGTGTGTCGTATCTATTTAAGTGGGAGCGAGAGCTTCCCAGCTAGGCTCCTAACAGGCACACTCATTTACGCAATGTGCATACGACGTAACCACAAGTAAAGCGCCCGTAACTTCGTGAGATAAACGTACTATACTTTCAAAACGCTCTCTTGTTTTATTTCACCCTAAATTGAAACAAACATTTAACGAAGATTTTGAAACCGCTCGAAACTTATATTATCTACTTTTATTGTTTCAACTTGGCAGAAACTTTTTAAGAGTGTCATTAAGATGAAAAAGTTAACGTAATTTATGCCCGAAGTTCAAAATTTATTCTCGGTTTCCATGCGAAGTAGGCGGATGAGTTAAGTCTTTCTTGAGAGCTCTTCAATACAAACTTCGTTTGTATGGGATACGCTCAAGATAAACTCTTCTTAAGTAGTTAAGTAGAGATTTATGTTTGCCTCAAACTCAAAGTTAGGCAAGGCAAGTTGCGTGATTAAAACAATGGTTAAAGTCGGGTTTGAACACCAAATTAAAGCAAAAGGTGTGCAAGTTAGTTTTAATCCATGGTTAAGATTGATATCCATTGTAAAGATAGGGGTCATGGTTAAAATATAATGAATCCTGGCTTTAGCTATTCAAAGTGGCTTTTTTTCGGTGGTCTAATATTATGATAAATAGTAGGTATATGTATAAAAAGGGTCTAATGTATATATCCAAAACGAGCTTATGCCCGCGGCTTCGCTCACGCTAAGTTCGATTTATCAAGTGCCTATTTTATCCCCTTAGGGGTAGAGTTTCCAAAAATTATTTCTTAGTGGATCTCTACGTTATAATAGCTATCTGCACGCCAAGCAGCCTGATCCATCCAGTGGTTTGAGCTGTGCTTTGATAGATCAGTCAGTCAGTCAGTCACCTTTTTCTTTTATATATTTAGAAGATTAACTATAGAGGAGCCATATTTTACATAAGCTTCTTGAAGATTTATGCGAAACTAGGTTTTGCCTGCGGCTTCGCTCACTTTAAGTTCGATTTTTCAAAGCCCTATTTTATCCCCTATACTTATTAATTTTCGAAAGTCTTTTCTTTCTCGGATCCCTGTCGTAATAGCTACCTGTATGCCAAATATCACCCGAATCCGTCCAATGATTTGAGTTGTGTTGATAGATCAGTCAGTTAGTCAGTCACCTTTGCCCTTTATATCCTATTCAGATTCAGAATTCATATTTCAGAATCAGAATATTAAGTTTATTTTTCAATTTACTTTTAATTATTTAGATTGTTGTTCTCAAGTTGTTGGTACTCACTTAATTTTTAATTCTAAGTTGATAAACCGATGAGCGGCTTTACAGTTTAATTAAGTTTCCAAATTAAGGGGAGAAGTAAATTATGGGTGCCTAACTGCGTACCTGATTGCGGGACTGGAGACTGGAGGGTTCAATAAATATGTGTCGCACCAATCGTGAGTTCAATTCCTCAAGGGGATTATAGGTAAACCACTGTAAGCGCGACCTTTCTGATGATCTGTGGGGTGCGCGGCGGGTGATACGGTCCGCTATACACGATACGACTGATAACCGCCTTAAGATCAACTACATTGTATGATATTTTTTTTTAATGAAATACATTTATTAAGCTATTGCATAGCTTCTATCGCGGGCCAGCGTGGAGACCGAATCCAGAAATTCCGTAACGAAAATAACCTGACACGGGACTCCTCTACGGTGAGCCGCTAGATGGCGTTGATAAAAAATGCTATGCAATAGCTTTACCGCGGCAGTCCCCGAGTGCCACACGTCTTTTTCTATTATATATTCGCTTGGATTAAGGTTTTGTAATTCCCGCGGGAACTCTCTTATTTTCAAGCATAAAAAGCCACTACAAAGCATAAAAATAATTTTAGATTGTACACGTTTGTTGAAGTCAGGTGGCTCAAATAGAAACGATGAAACCGATACGCGATGCTCGCCCGAATTCGCGTCGCGCATTCATTTCATCTTTTCTATCTACAGCATCAGGCTTGAGGAGTTGAAGGTAAAAAAATTTATAGGACCATTTCGCAAGCTTTATCTATCGATTAAAAAAAATCTCGTGAATCGGTCCAGAAACCCCGGAGAAATCGGTGGAAATACATATTGATATTGAATGATTATACATATAGATGAATTGATAATCTCCTCCTTTTTGGAAGGTTCGAGATACAAAAAGTAACAGCTAAGTCGAACTTTTATCTCGAAAATAACCATACTTATAAAACTTCGCTAAAATTCAGAGTAAACATCTGTCTATAATCCAGCTGTCAAACTTATAAACTCCTGCTTATTTTTCGGAAGTTATTTAGGTAGTATGAAATTCACCCGATGGCGTTTAGGTAGGTAAGTAGGTACCTATGTATGTAAAGGAGAACAAAGTTCTAAGTTAACTAAGCCTCTGTCAAACGATATTATACGAACCTTGAATACAAATTACGTACCGCCTTGTTATAATTACTTCGAGGGTTAAGTACGTACTCTGTTTTTAGGGTTTCATTTACACATTACATTTTAAATTTTTTTTAATTCGATGACAAGATAGTCCTTGTCTGCGATCTTACCTGATGGTAAGTGACGATGCAGTCTAAGATGGTAGCGGGCTAACTTGAAAGGGGTCTGCAGTGTATATTCAACCCATACCCCTAATCGATTTCTACACGCCATCGTGCCGCTAAATCGCTTGGCGGCACGTCTTTAACGGTAGGGTGGTAGCTAGCCACGGCCAAAGCCTCCCGCAAGACCAGACCAGAGACAATTCAGAAATTATAAATTCCCAAATTGCCATCGCCGGGAATAGAACCCGAGACCTCCCACAGCGACCACAAGCGGTCACCACTATGTCGGGGAGGTCGTCAAAAATTAAAATTGTAATCGAAATCAAATGATTTTCCGGAATAAAACGTAGCCTATGTCACTCTCCCGGCCTTCAAATTTAATATACTGTACCCATCCAAAAAATCACGTCGATCCGTTGCATTGTTGCGGCGTGATTGAAGGACAAACCAACAAATCAATAGACCAACAAATAAACACACTTTCGCATTTACAATATAAGTAAGGATTAACGAATTAGACATCATCACTTCCTTCTTTAATTAACATTTTATTATGATTATTCGGATTTTGTTCTTTGATGTCGGTTGCAAAATTAATTACAAAGTGCAACGTCGTAAAAATTTTTTACCGCTGGTTTTCGATTATGAAAGCGCATGAATGATTTTATTTAGCTAAACATCAAAAATGATTTAAAATCTGCTGGTCGATTGTGGAAACACTGCATAAAACATGGCTAGGATCTCAATAGGGTATTTTCAAAATGTAGAAATATTCATTATTCATTAATTTTAATAGAAAATGTAACATGTAAGAATCACATTTTTGATGACTTCGCTGGCGCAGAAGTGAGCGCTGTGGTCTTATAACTGGGAGGTCTCGGGTTCGATTCCCGGCTGTGCAATCTGGGAATTTATAATTTTTAAACTGTTTCTGATCTGGTCTGGTGGGAGGCTTTGGCCGTGGCTAGTTACTACCCTACCGCCAAAGATGTGCCGCCAAGCGATTTAGTATTTCGGCACCATGGCGTGTAGAAACCAATTATGATTATAGGTTGAATGTAAACTGCCATACCCATTACAAGTTAGCCCGCTACCATCTTAGACTCCATCGTCACTTACCATCAGGTGAAATCGCAATCAAGGGCTATCTTGTCATCAAGCATTAAGCATGGAATGAGGAAGTATGTATGAGCTTAAATCCTACTAATATTATAATTGCGAAAGTTTGGATGCATGGAAGGACGAATGTTTTGTTACTCAATCACGCCGCAACTTCTGAAGCGATTTGGCTGAAATTTGGCACATTTTTTATCCCGGAAAATAAGAGAGTTCCCGCGGGAATTACAAAACCTCAATCCACGCGCATGATGTCGCAGGACATGTGTTGTTGTTGCATCTTTAGACATTGACAAGCGATCTTGTCAATGTCTAAAGATGCAACAACAACCAAATGCATGCTGTACTTGAGTAACTAGTTATTATTTCATATGGAAATCTATATCCCGCTAGAACTGAAGTGGTAATAAAAATGCACAAACACGAATCTGTTGGCGCGGAGGTACCTATATATTCCACGTGTGAAAATAAACTCGTGTTTCGCTGCAGCCGAATGCATTTTGGCTCTTATTGCCTGTACGTGGTTATTGGAGATATGTTATTTAGGGATGTCAGTTATGCAATAGGTTTTAAATTCATAATTTAACTAGTTGATACCCGCGACTTCGTCCGCGTGGATTGAGGTTTTGTAATTCCCGCGGGAACTCTCTTATTTTCCGGGATCACTCACACAAATCACTTCAGAAGTCCGTCCATGCCTGCCAACACTGCGCTTCTTATATTATCGCAGACAAATTAAACATCAGACAACTCAAAAAACGTCTCTGTTCTCTAGCACATCCGCTGCCGGCCTCGAACCTGTGTGCTTTCAAGTCTATCGCCCAGTGCTCATAAACACACAAATTACACAATAGACAGCTTAAATACGTGCCTATTGTGTAATTTGCTCCAGGCCTTGTTTTTATTGCACCCATTGTTTACTGTAAACAAAAGAGCCCACAGTAGCAGCGGCTCCCAATCTTTTCCAGCTACATATGCATAGGACTTGTTTGGAAAATAAAACAACTATTTTTATCTTTATTATCAACAGAAAGAAATAAAAAAATGGTTATTAGAAAAATGCTTTTATAATATTCAAGAATATCTACATTTAACAACAATAGAATATCTACATTTATAATATTCAACAATATCTATATTCAAGAATATCTAATTTGGTAAACCAAAGGTCATAAATTGAGAAATGACTGAAAACTTTTAGGCAAAGGGTGCTGTTTATTTGTTACAGTCAAAAAGCTTTGATAAAAACAGTAGATTAATTTTTAAATGAAGCATACATATTTGTATCACTCAAAAACATAGTAACTACTCTCCATGTAGAAATACATTTTTACAATGAAAAATAACTAGCAAAAACTAATTTGACCTTTACCAGTTCCAATGAATTTCAATTTCTAAAGTACAGTTCTAAAGTTACAAAGAAAAGAATTCCTAACTTGCTAAAATAAAACAAACATGAACAAGAACAATGAAAGGGATGCGCAGTCTGTTTGAAGGGTTGCCCATTGTAAACGGTTGCGACAGCATGTAATTCACAGATGTTAGTTGGTGAAAGTTGGGCAAGAGATTGGAAATCAGTAACTGAAATCTTTCAGTCCCACTGGTCCCACATGGATAATCCCACATCACTGATCCAGCAAAATTGATGCAGGAACCCACAAAAGCGGGACCTGCATAAATTTTGACCCTCAACCCTGCAGTAGGGGGGTTGAATTGCCTGTAACAAAAGAATTATTATGAAATATTACTTGGGAATTTGTAAACGCCCTATTTATTTACAGCCAAAGGTCAAATTAAATAAATAGATTGATCAAACTATCAATCTATTTATTACATTATACCCAATAAATGGCGCCATCTACGGGGAACTGATCCACATTATTCTTCCCCATTGGCCACAAACTTGAGAAATTGCACTGAATCAAATACACGAACTAAATCCAGGGCTGGCTAGAAGATAATAGGTAGGATAATAAAAGACATAGGTACATACCTTATTAATTTAAAAAAATTAAAATTTCAACTGCCTGCGGGCACAGCGAGCTTTTTCACACTCTGGCCGTCGGCACTGAAGGGCATGACAATGCCCATCAGGGCAGCGACGGCGTGCCCGCAGGCGGCGGCGCCGAGGCACAATCTCAGGGGAAAAGTTGCCCTCTCGGAGCCTTCTCCGCTCTTCTTCTTCGGCCTCACTTGCTTCATCTTCGGTGGTTGGGTTCTATAGGAAAAACATTAAATTCATAAGTGTTTAGCTTACAGATCCACCAACTTATCAGTACAGAGGGGGTACTCCCTCACAATATATTAATATAATTTATTTACCAAAGTCCAAAACTGAGCAAAATGAAAATATAGAAATTAGTTAAATAGAGTATGTACTTACACGTTTTTCTAAATTTTGCATTGTATACCTAAAAATAATTATTATCCTAATTATCTCTTCCGGCGCCAAACGCGTCACAACTTAATTGCAAATAAATGTTAAAACGGAGTGATTACATTCTCTTTGATAAATGTCCAAAATACCGACCACAGATCAATGACACAATATTTAAATTGGTGCAATAGTGACAACAACAAAAAAGTACGGTAAAAAACGGTAAAAATCTAAAGGTATTTAACCGGTTAAATTAATCGTTACCATTAAATCAACCCTTTTCAGTCATACCGTTACCAACCTTATTTCGGTACCTAAAAACAAAAATCAGTCGGTATCTATGGTCATAGTAAGGTCAAGACATGTTTATGTAATTTTAATATAATATCTGTAATTTAATAATATAATATTTATTAGTATAATACCAAAAATGCAAAACAGTATAATACGAAAAATACCGTATTATTCCATTTCTCATGGTATTTTTCGTATTAATTAAGTATAAGTATTAATTAATCTTATGTTTTTCAATGTAGATTCGATTTGTTTGTAAAAAAATCAGCAAGGAATATAAAAAACGTGGTTCTGCGTTTAATTCTATTTTATTAATATGATTTATGAACAAACTAGCTGATTCTGAAAAAGTTTAGAGTGACTTGCTACTATCCACGAGAAGTTATGTCCTCTATCTCCAATAATATTTAGTAGATCTTCACCAAAATTGGACAAAATATTTCTAATAGTACATAATTTATAATTAAAAAAAAGAATTATCAAATTCGGTTTAGATTTGACGAAGTTATGGAGCAAAATCAACAAAAACTTTTATCCCATATCCCGGATAAACCTTATTGATTATCAGAATAAAAAGTATCCTATATATTGACCCGGAGTATCAGTTACCACTATACCAAATTTCATTCAAATCCGTTCAGTAGTTGTCGCGAGATGCACGCACAGACAGACAGACAGACAGAAAATTTCAAAAAAAAAATATTTTGGGCTCAGTATTGATAATAAAGCATCTTACGATTAAAATTTTCAAAATATATTGAATGTACAGAATTCGTCCTGTTCCAGCTTTGAGTATATAGTAACGAAAACTCAAAGCGTTACAGTTTTATTATAAGTATGATTAATGATCGTCAAACAATAAATATTCATTCAAAAACACGTCAAAAACAAAATTACATGAAAATCAAACATGATTTTGTATGAAAAAATAAAATACGAAAAGTATCGTAATCTATTGAATAATACCGGAAAAATACATTGCTATTTGGTATTATACCGTATTTCTGGGGTATTTTTACATCTGTGTTCGTGAGTAACGTTTCGTTACTCGTTCGTAGGTACTAGATGGCGTCACCCGTTACTTAGTATAGTACCGAATATATACCGGTTTGCTCAGCTCTACTTAGAAAATTATTTGTCTGTGACATATTTGACAGTTTATTCTTCTAAGTTTTTATTCCAAGGTAAAGATATTATATAATCATTCTGTGATTTGTTCGTGTTGCGACGAGTTTGTTTTGTTTTCTTTATTCGAAAATGTAAGTATTATTTTTTAATTAGGTATCTATTTTCTCAGAAACAGACTATTATATGGCCATAAATCGATTTATTTAATATTTCAGGGGATGCTGGCCATCTAGACAGCGCAGACAACCGGAAAAGTAACTAAGTACAATTTTATTAACTTAACTACATTTATTTCGCTGTTAGTAATCGGGCATCTGGTTGATACATATTTGATATTGTACTTTTTTGTTACAGCCTAAATACAATGGAAAACCAGAAATATAACGAGATTTTGGAGCGGCTCAACGCCTATATGGAGATGAGAAATGAGGTTATTTTTAAAAATTATGCTTATTTTGCTTCTTATAACTCTTTCATTTTTTAATAACTGACTTCAAATATGTGATCTCCCTTTTAATGGCTAACATTTACTTCAACTTAGAGAACAGTGCAAGTTTCGTCAAAATCGGTTTCCAAAGTTTCCATGATATAACTATTGAAGTTCATTTTATTTTTCTTTCTTAGCTTGTAATATGTGCAATAAAGTTATTCAGATATAAAGTTCTAACAGTATGTAAGTCAAAAAAGTCTACAGGAGAGTAATAAAACTATAAAATATTCATTGGTAACCCTTTGATGTTTATTCTTTTAAAAAATTATTTAAAATGAAGTTATCGATGAAATCTCCTTTCTGATTGGTCGAATGAAAGCAGGTGAACTATATGGTGATGAAATATAAGGATGCTTATAAATATTATCTTTCATCAGCTGGACTTGGTAAAGGAGATCCTTGTGGCGAGGGGCAAGGACCCTCCTGACATCTGGCCCCGCTTTAATGACGACATATATGTGGAGATGGCCAGGTGGTAAGTACATGGACTGCTTACAAAGAAGTCCAACCTATGGATACCACAATTTTAGAATACATAAAGCCCTTTTTTTGGTGAGTCGCAGGGAGCCGCTGGATTCAGGCGGCGCAAGACCGAGGCCTGTGAAAGTCCATGCAGGAGACCTATGTCTAACTGTGGACATCTATCGGTTGATGAAGAAGAAGTTGCTTGACATAGTATTGGGCCCACTGGAGTTCATAGGTCAAGCTAGTTGAGATTGAGATTATAGTTTCATGTCACCTTAATATTTGTATAATATAAGGTATAATTTTTACAATGACTATTTCCCACTGGAATAGTCATAATCTTATTTCTAAGGACTTTGGATTAAAGGTCTATCCAGATCTAAAATGTTTTTCCTTTTCAAGCAGCTCATACTGTCAGGGACAGTGAGTTGTATGGTATAAATATAATTTTTTTGTTACAGTCGGGGATCTGCAGCGCCAACTCCGCCTCAGTCCAGCGGTGCTCCTTGAGCCGCTCCAATCTAAGAATTCAATGAATTTGGAATCAATCAATCAAAATCAAATTAATCACTTAATAATTAGTGGTTCGCCCCGAACTGAGACCTCGCGGTATCCCATAATTCTGTTTTACCAGCATGATGAAAAATATGGCAGATGGCAAATACAGCGCCATCTATTAGCATTGTTGTGGAGCTATAGAATCTATTAGCATTAAAAGTTAAATAATTTCGTTTCTTTATGATATTTATCTAATTTTAGTATTTATGTAATTAATTATCATGACATCTTTTATTCTATATTATTATTATTTTAAATTTTACATGCTTAGTTTCAAACATTAAGAAAGAAATAATAATATTTAACATCTGCATATAACACAAGAGTTTTTCAACCTTTTTATGATCCACTTTGAAAGCCCCCCATTTCACCAATTTTAAGGGGAAAATTGGAAAATTGGAATGGAAAAAATATTTTGTACTCAATTCAAAAATTTAAGTTAATTTTTTATAATAAAAAGTAAGTGATTTTTTTTACTTCATTATTTTCTTTTTACCTGACTAACCTTCTGAAGAAGCATTCTGTTGCAAAACCAAAGACCCGAATTATAGGTACGTATGCACAGAAAAATACAATTGTAACAAAAGGAACATAACAATACCTACCTCCCTCAAAATATCATAATGATTTATTTAGCAAAACGAAATAGTCAATTTTCTAGGCAAGTGCGCTCCAACCTAGACCTCATCAGTGCTATCCAGTATTGATTGTCGTCAAGGACATGGTCTGGTATAAGGTAAATTTATCAAACATCATAAATAGAAGAAATATATTCCACAGTTTGAGAATTCAGTGCTTGTATATTACTCAATAATGACCGGGGATTAAATTTTATGACCTATCATAAAGACCCTGAGACTGGGCAAATTTTTGAAACACACAGGCTTGTCCAAAGCACTTGCTAAATGGTTACTTCTCCACTTTTAGGTGGTATAGGCTCAGGATCACCACGTCGCCCATAAATATGTAATAGGTACATTCCGCATGGCACATGAAAAATAAAATAGGCAGCTAAAGTGCTAGACAAAAAAAAGACGTGTGGCACTCGGGGACTGCCGTGGTAAAGCTATTGCATAGCATTTTTTATCAATGCCATCTAGAGGTGAGAGGAGTCCCGTGTCAGGTTATTTTCGTTACGGAATTTCTGGATTCGGTCTCCACGCTCAAGGCCCGCGATAGAAGCTATGCAATAGCTTAAAAGTTTTTCTGAATCTTTTGTCAGTAAAGTTAGATCAGTTTTATTTTATGTCATAAATATATGTATGTTTTGGAACTTGACCTAAAATAAAATTGCCTTTCACAACTTTACTAACAAAGAATTCAGAAAGCCTTTTTGTCGTTCGAGTTGTCTGATTTTTAATTTAAGTACGATTGGGTTACTTAAAACTTAACGTGCTAAGTACTGTATTTTTAAAGCAAATCTAAAATCGGCGATTTACAAATAAATACGCACTCTTAACCACGAGCCACGACACCTTAGTGTTTATTTATAAACAAACACTCGCCAAGAACTTGTGAGCAATCTCATACGTTGGTATGCAATGTATTATTAATGCAATTAGCGTAGGGTATAAATCATTATAAGAAATACCAATATGTAATGTACCCCACGTAATCTGCCATTATGAATTGATTTGCAAAGTATTAAATCGAATTGCAAGCTGTTCCGCATTATTGTTTCACTGATGATATGTATGACACCATGGTCTGATGGTGGTGATTCACGTACTAAGTTAGAACTACTTGGACCTGGGTACTATTTTTTTTAAGCTATTGCATAGCTTCTATCGCGGGCCTTGAGCGTGGAGACCGAATACAAAATTCCGTAACGAAAATAACCTGACACGGGAATCCTCTCACCGGCTAGATGGCGTTGATAAAAAATGCTATGCAATAGCTTTACCGCGGCAGTCCCCGAGTGCCACACATCTTTTTTTTTTGTAATAGTTTCTTATCTTTGATTTATTACATACCTAGGGGTGAGTCAAAGATATTAAATTATTATAATGAGGATAAATTCACACCATTTGTTTATTTAACATCCGTTTCCTTTCGGAAAGAGGGAGCAAATTAACTTTCACTTCTCAGAACATAGCAAAAGGCTAAACGGTCAAGACCCTACTATCAAAGACGTGCCGCCAAGCGATTTAGCATTCCAGCGCGAAGGAGTGTAGAAACCGATTATGGGTATGGGTTGAATGAACACTGCCACACCCCTTCCAAATTAGCCCGTTACCATCTTAGGCTCTATCGTCACTTAACATCAGGTGAGATCGCAGTCAAGGACTATCTTGTCATCGTCGTACGTATGAGCTTAAATCCTACTAAAATTATAAATGCGAAAGTTTTGATGCATGGAAGGACAGATGTTTGTTACTCAATCATGCCGCAAAGACAGAACAGATTTGGCTGGAGTTAGGTATAGAGATAGATCATAGTCTGGAATAATAAATAGGCTATTTTGTATCCTTAATCCACGCGAACGAAGTCGAGTGCATCAACTAGTCATTATATAATATAAAAGAGAGTGGCAAGTGACTCATTAATCTCAGGCTACAAATTAATTAATTAAGGCTACAAACTTGAAATTTGGAAGGTAGGTTTCTTCTACCGTATGGTTTTCAACTTCTATGGTTCGCAACTTTTGAACATGGCACATTTTTTATCCCGGAAAATTAAAGAGTTCCTGCGAGAATTAAAAAACTTCAATCGACGCGCACGAAGTCGCAGGGATCGCTTGTCAAAGTCTAAAAATGCAACAACAACCAAATGCATGCTGTACTTGAGTAACTAGTTATTACGAATACAAAATTCCGTAACGAAAATAACCTGACACGGGAATCCTCTCACCGCTAGATGGCGTTGATAAAAAATGCTATGCAATAGCTTTACCGCGGCAGTCCCCGAGTGCCACACATCTTTTTTTTTTGTAATAGTTTCTTATCTTTGATTTATTACATACCTAGGGGTGAGTCAAAGATATTAAATTATTATAATGAGGATAAATTCACACCATTTGTTTATTTAACATCCGTTTCCTTTCGGAAAGAGGGAGCAAATTAACTTTCACTTCTCAGAACATAGCAAAAGGCTAAACAGTCAAGACCCTACTATCAAAGACGTGCCACCAAGCAATTTAGCGTTCCTGTGCGATGACGTGTAGAAACCGGGGTATGGAAGTGTACATTTAACCCATACCTAGGCGTAAATACCCCTTCCAAGTTAGTCCTTACCATCTTAGACAAGTGCAAATTCACTCAAGTAGACTCAGAGAACTCGCTTCGCTCGTTCAATAACTATGTCAATGACTGTAATGATTAAAATTATTTTATATTGTTTTTACTATTATAATATCCGGTTTTCATCTGGGATATTAAAAGTCAGATAATACTCGTACTTCTCACGCATCCATCCGCTTTGCAATATGGCGACTCGACTGACACTAATGGTTACATATTATAATTCTAATTCAATGCCGATATTAGGCATGCACATTCTGGCGGCATTCCGCGCGGGCAGGATCCTTAAGTAGTATCTATAGCTTATAGCTAATTGTTATTTACGAGTTAATTGGTTCATGACATATTAATGCAGAGTTAATACTTAATTAATGTCCTGTTTATGGTCATTGGAAAATAAACGTGTATTATGCAAAGAAAAATAAATATATGGCTATATGACATTAAGTAGGTAGGTATGGTCGCGGACAGAAAATGTTTATCAGTTTCCAAAGTAGATTCTATATCACATTGCGTGCAGTAATGTCTATAACGCCATAGAATGTCGAAAGCATATCGACTGTCGGGCATAGACGTGTGCATGTAATTATGAATCTTAAGGTGGTAAACATTTTCTGTCCGCTACCGTACATGAGTATGAGGGTCTGGCTTCGGCGGGCTCTATGAATTTACTCCTAAGGCGAAATTTATTCATAGAGAGTGTAAAAGCTAGAGTGCAGAGCGTTTAATAGATTAAGAGTTTAAAGGATTTTCGATCCTCGAGTCAATAGAGACACAACCATGTTTTGATTGCTACCTGGTTTCTAGTATGATGGGTTTTCAAACTCAAGACGAAGTCGGTCTAACCTAACCTAACTTCATAATATATTGTCCAGAAAATATCCCCGCAATAGATGAAATAAAACATACCCGAAACCTCGTGTGAAACGCGACAGATGCTAGCGAGTAGGAGTGTAGTAAGCGCCAAATACATCATGTATTCTAATAACTCTTAAGATATTCATTTAAAAAAAACATAGCTGGTCCGTCTCTTGGTAATATGTATAGCGATTTTATATAAAAACTAGCTTTAACCCGCGGCTTCGCTCACGTTAGGTTCGATTTTTTAACCCCCTTTTTAACCCTCTTGGGGTTGAAATTTTCCAAAATCCTTTCTTAGCGGATGTCTACGTCCTAACAGCTACCTGTATGCCAAATTTCAGCTCGATCGGTCCAGTGGTTAGAGCTGTGCGTTGATAGATCAGTCAGTCAGTCAGTCAGTCAGTCAGTCATTCACCTTTGCCTTTTATATATTTAGATAAGGCTCTATACTATAATATTACTATAATATTATAACTCTTTAATATGGCTAAACATTGTTATGATTCGTGATTTATTTTTATCGAACAAACATTATTGTATGTTTCTACTTAGTATCGTCCCTTGAAAATATGGTGTAATTTTTGCCTATTTTTTTTTCGGATAGCTAAAACTTGACCTACTACTGTAAAAATTTAATCTGCATATGAAGATTTACCATTACCCGCGCTCTTAAACAAGCAAGAGAGACGATAATATTAATTCAGTTCATCTTAGCTAATACAAGGGCTATTAAAAAAAAACTTATTATCGAATAAAAAAAACAATGTACACAAACAAAAACCGTAAATATAAAAAACAAGCTTCCAGTGCCTTATCTTATTCCCTTGTTGCAAAATTTTTGTGTACAAATTGATTCCATTACACGCGAAAGGCTTTTATCCAGGACTAAATTCCTGGGAGGTTTGCCTTTGCTCCGCGCCAACCGTTGTTTTGAAGTGCTGAAAAAATTCGCTGACTCTCTCTAGCCTGAAGGTTTAGAGCAGGACAGATGGGGTATTCACCACACAAATGGGGTTAAACACAACGTTTAACAAGGGTCGAAGGCGATCAGTCGAGACGGCAATTGTACGTGACATGGGTTTCTAGGCCTCCGCTTTTATGAATTACAAATACATTATTTTCTTTACAAGCATTATTCATTTCTTTTAAACGAAATATGAAAGGTTAGCTAGCTTTAACCCGCGGCTTCGTTCCGTTTAGTTCGATTCTTCAAAACCCCTATTTCATCCCCTTAGGGATTGAATTTCCAAAAATCTTTTCTTAGCGAATGCCTACGTCCTAATAGCTATCTTCTGAATATTTATATATTCAGAAGATAAGGGGGAGAAAGATTATGGTCAGTATTTTTATCAAATTCAGATAAGAACGCCAGCATGTTAATCAACCGACGAAAAAAAAGAGGAGGTACTTAAGTCGTCGCGTATATTTTTTTATATACTATATGAGTGACAATGCATAACTTTTTACAGAGCCGTCCGATTTTGATACTTCTATTTTTAAGGTAATCTAATAAAACAGAAATTAGAAAACGATGTCTACGGAAAATTAATTGTAAAAATGTTTGAAAAGTTGCTAAAAAGGGGCCTACCACCAACGTTTAAAGTATCCTTAAGAGCAAATGTAGTAAATCTTCAGATGCTGTTTTGATTTTTACAGCAGTAGATCAAGTTTTGATTATCCATAAAAATAAACGGGCAAAAATTACATCATATATAATCGGAAAAATAATTGTAAAAAAGCATGGGTAAAGTTGAAGGCTTGGCTTTCCAAGCCCTCGACTATACCCATGCTTTTAGACACACACATTGCTACATTTTATTCCGCAGAAAACGAAGTTTCCCGTGGGTTTTTTAAAACTTACGAGTAGCTCCACTTGAACGAAGTTGCGGGCAAAAGCTAGTAAGCAATAAATTACTATAAGACTTTTTAAGCTATTGCATAGCTTCTATCGCGGGCCAGCGTGGAGACCGAATCCAGAAATTCCGTAACGAAAATAACCTGACACGGGACTCCTCTAAGGTGAGCCGCTAGATGGCGTTGATAAAAAATGCTATGAAATAGCTTTACCGCGGCAGTCCCCGAGTGCCACACGTATTTTTAAAATATTTTAAGACTTTGACTTGACCCCCGGCACACTGATGAGAGCTTTGGTCTTTGGTCTGGCTGTGGTGTAGTCTTACAAGTAGGTACAACATACGAACAGCCACAGATGGCTACCATATGGTACGGGAATGGTCTGCGATTACCACGAATAATTGTATTTAGAGACATTCCCATGAAGTATAACCAGGAGTTTACCAACAAAGTTTTCTTAAAGCACAACTAAAGTTGAACTAAAGTTAACTTAAAGTTTTCTAAACTACAATTTGGTGCCTTGAAATCAAGAGTGAATAGGCATTTTCTAGGCAAACGCGTTCCATCTTAGGCTGCATCTTCACTTACCATAAGGTGTGATCGCAGCCAAGCGCTAGTCTATGTATTTAAAAAAGCACAATATTGAAATACTACTGCTTTGAGTGTGGTAAATGGTAGGGCCTCCATTGCACTTATGACTTAAGACCGCGCGTAATGGGAAATCTTCAGATGCAGATTTGATTTTTACAGCAGTAGACCAAGTTTTAACTATCCAAAAAAAAAAACAGGCAAAATTAAGTCATATTCCCAAGGGACGATATTAAGTAAAAACATAAAATAAATAAAATTGGTCGACACAAAAGAAATCGCGAAGTTAGGTCTAATTTTTAACCAATTTGGATTTATTTTCAATGTGTTACAGAGCCAAATTTTTTATATAAAATACCTAAAATTATTTTTCATAAAAAATATGCACAATGATGACCTTAGAACTTCTTTAAGGTCGTCATTTTATGAAATGTCAGCACAATATTGAAATAATATTACTTTGAGCGTTGGTGGTAAGGGTAACCTAACTCTCTTAAAAAAGTTAAAAAAATTAAAAGTAAAAAACTTTTTTAAAAACAAGCTTTTATTTAAATGCGCAAAAAAGAACAAATTAAACTTTTCTTTTAAAACTTTCAACTTGTAACGTTATTAGACAATTTATAAGATATAAAAGCTTGTCGCGAGATTTAAGTCGGTACACGTTACTTAGTTTAAAAATTAAAATCAATCAGATCAAGTTATTAAAGGAGGTGGGTTGATAAGGCAACAAAATCCGCCCCTCATACACTCGAAAAAAAAAGTTCCAGATTTCGACAAATTGTAAATGTATTTATATACTTGAAGATATAAACTTTATTTTAATATAAAGTTTAGGTGATAAAAAAAATAGTAAGTTACAGAAAATATTACCCAAAAAGAGAGTGTTTCTTTTACTTTTCTTACATTTTCATACATTTTAGTCGTTTTTTAAGCTTTGATTTAATATTTTAGAATGAGGCGCTCCTTGAACCATAGTAAACGTAACTGATAATGATGCTACTTTTTATAAGCTTTTATATGAGTATTAATTTATTTTGGTGCGCCTCATTCTAAAATATTAAATCAAAGCTTAAAAAACGACTAAAATGTATGAAAATGTAAGAAAAGTAAAAGAAACACTCTCTTTTTGGGTAATATTTTCTGTAACTTACTATTTTTTTTATCACCTAAACTTTATATTAAAATAAAGTTTATATCTTCAAGTATATAAATACATTTACAATTTGTCGGAATCTGGAACTTTTTTTTTCGAGTGTATGAGGGGCGGATTTTGGGCCTTATCAACCCACCTCCTTTACTTATTTATCTACACAGGTAAATCTCTTAGTCCGCCACGTTTAGAAGTCCGTCATATTGAATTTAGAGTGACGTCACTTTATTTTTCGTGTTATTCTCAGCAAGCCCTTTCACTTGATACCCATATTGTAGGAGTGCATCAAAAATAACTAGTCCGTCATCTTGGGTGTTCCGCCATGTTGGATTTACAATGACGTCACACAGCTAACCATGCATTGTCATCCAAACTAAACGTGTATACAAAGTTTCAGCTCAATCAGTTGAAGCGATCTGCTTCAAAATTGATTCCACCCGAACAAATATACATAGTTACATACATACATTGGAAGTTAAATAAAAGCTTTTAAAAAAGACGTGTGGCACTCGGGGACTGCCGCGGTAAAGCTATTGCATAGCATTTTTTATCAACGCCATCTAGCGTTGAGAGGAGTCCCGTGTCAGGTTATTTTCATTACGGAATTTCTGGATTCGGTCTCCACGCTCAAGGCCCGCGATAAAAGCTATGCAATAGCTTAAAAATATTTCATGAGGTTTGCTACTCCAGTTATAAGGCACCTCTCTGTATCTCGGTATATCCTCCGCCGGTACATAGGTATTTCGCTATACACAAAGGTTTTTTGCTATTACTCATAATATCAAAGCTATTATTATAACGATGATGTAACCGTTTTTTATAATGACTATCATTGTAGCACCTGTGTGATTGAACTCTGTCAAGTACATTTAAAAACTTTAGCGGTCACATATTATTATTATGATGTATTTTACTTTTTTTTTAACAGGGTGTCCCCTTTCATTGAAAGAGATCTTATTTGACGACCTCCCTGGCGCAGTGGTGAGCGCTGTGGTCTTATAATTGGGAGGTCTCGGGTTCGATTCCCGGCGGGGGCAATATAGGAATTTATAATCTCTAAATTATCTCTGGTCTGGTCTGGTGGGAGGCTTTGGCTGTGGCTAGTTACCACCTTACCGTCAAAGACGTGCCGCCAAGCGATTTAGCGTTCCGGCACGATGGCGTGTAAAAACCGATTAGGGGTATGGGTTGAATTTACACTGCTATACCCCTTCCAAGTTAGCTCGTTACCATCTTAGACTGCATCGTCACTTACCATCAGGTGAGATCGCAGTCAAGGGCTATCTTGTCATCGAATAAAAAAAAAACATCCTCGACATGTGAATCTATGCCCGGACTTTCACACTAATATTATAAAGGCAAAAGTTTGTGTGCGTGTTGTGTGTGTGTTACCCAGTTTTCCGCTTCATCATCAGACGATGTCAGATCAGAATCTGCACATTCTCTGACCGCGAGCAATCAAATAAAAAAATATATTGACAAATGGAGTAACAGCGCCAAAAAAAAAAGAGGTGTAGCACTCGGGGACTACCGCGGTAAAGCTATTGCATAGCATTTTTTATCAACACCATCTAGCGGCTCACCGCTAGATGGCGTTGATTAAAAATGCACCATCTAGCGGCTCACCGTAGAGGAGTCCCGTGTCAGGTTATTTTCGTTACGGAATTTCTGGATTCGGTCTCCAAGCTGGCCCGCGATAGAAGCTATGCAGTAGCTTAATACGCGTCAACTGAGAACCGCCTCCTTTTTTGAAGACGGTTAAAAAGTAAACAGTGATTTTAACTTTAAACCCCATTGAAACCTTTAGACATGTTTTTGAAAAAATCGATATTATTGAGATTAAAACAGCGCTGCAGCATGTACCTAAGCGATAGGAAGAACATTCTAATGTTTATGAATGAATCAGCGGTTAGAACATCACGTACTGTGCATCAAAAAAAGCAGTTTCACGGAATTTTGGCTACACTTCTCTAGCGGTACTTTTCCATTCATTAAAACATAGGGTTACCGTCTACTTAATTGATTGATAATAATGGATGTATCGTCGTGTTTATGTTGTTTATTATTTATTTATATTAGGTATTATAGTATATGTAGTGACATTTTTGACATATACCACTCTATAATTTAACCTTACTCATATTCAAGGGAAGCTGGAAGAAATTTCTTTTTAGAGATAAGCTTCACCTATGTCTTTTAATATATGTTACGATACTATATCATAGTCAGAACGTTGATGTATTGTAGGACATTGCATACTCTAGTAAAATAATATCTCTCTGTGATCATTGTTCACCACTAGTATAATAAATTTATTTTAAAAATATGTAATTTCAAGTCTAAGGTTTCAATTTTGTTAACAAAAAAGCCGTATTACAATATAGACGTGACCCAAAACATGTTGTTTTGATGTTTTAATAGAAAAAATCCACAAAGGAATGTACCTACTATCGCACACATAAATTGTACCTAATATATACGAACGGTGCGTTTGGCCATACAGGTTTTACCATATATATCAAAAAAATATTACTTTTTCTTTTCAATGTAGATCTAAGCGTGGGTACTTGTTTCATTTTACATCTTAGGTTAAGCCATAGTTTTGATATTTTTGAGAACTAATAGAGAACTCTTTTGATTTCGTTCTATTTTTAAGCTGTATTACTAACGGCTGTGACAGACAGACGGTCGCCAATATAATTTTATGAAATCACATCGTCGCCGTCTTATTTGTCATATGTTTATGACATATTCCATTTTTTATTTTTTTACGACGTTAAAAATTAATAGAATGATTTAAAATTTCATATATAATATTTTATTGGAGAAGTGTTAATAATTATATGTTTTGTTCACCATGATTATTTCTATCATTTACATATTTTCACTCACATTTACATAAAACTATAATGTATTTTTAAAAATGTTCACAAAAAATCAATATATCATATACATATTTATATATTTTGTTCATAATAATGCCTACGAATTATTATATTTATGTTGTATAAATCATATATGGTCAGATGTAGGTGGGTGTAGAACTTTAGTTGGCTACTATTGTATGTTATACAATATACATTGATTGTGAAATACTCGGAAAAAGTGTGAGGAGGCCTTGAGCTGATGTCAGTACGGATGAACTTTTTAAAAATATCATTTGAATAAATAAACACTTAAGTAGTATTATAGATAAGTTGGCAAATGCGGTCGAGACTAATGATCTCGTTTTAAACAACTGTTGTGTTAGGTTAGTAATAATTTATTTTTAGATACATAAAAAAAATTGCGAGCGAAGCGAGTGCAATATTTTTTCAACAATTTTTCTAAAAAAAAAAAAAACCTCCACTATAAATAGATGTTTGATAAAAAGAAAAAACTGGCTAAGTGCGAGTTGGACTCGCACACGAAGGGATCCGTGCGATCGAAACAGCGATGTTTAAGGTCGATCAAAAAACTTCGAAAAAATCATGTGTGATTCTTGTATGGGGGTCCCCCTTTGTTTTTTATTTTAATATTTGTTGTTATAGCGGCAATAGATATACCTACACATTCTGTGAAAATTTCAAGTATCTACCTACTAAGGTTCATGAGATACAGCCCATTGACAAACAAACGGACGGACGGACAGCGGACGCTTAGTAATAGGGTCCCGTTGGCACGCTTTCATGAAAATCAGCTAAATAACTTAGGCGCTTAGCTGGAAAATAGGTAAAAAACACATATACATTTCAAAATCATTACCCTTCCTTTTGATTTTGCATAAAAAGGAAGCAAAGCAGAAAAGGGCAAAAAAGGAGCAAAAGAGTTTGAACTAAATAAGTTAGAGTAGAGTTGTGCAAAATATAAAACTAAGAGAACTCATTTCGGACTTGGCTTTTATCTTTTGGTGAGACTAGTTCAAATTAATTAGAGTGCTGTAATACGCTGGTCCTTATCAACGAAAGTAATATTACCCGTAGTTTGCCTATATTACGCCGGTATTATATAAAAGGAAACAACTTATTTATATAAAATAACTTATTTATACAAAAGAAAACAATCCATATTTTCACTTAAATATACCTATTTCTTACGGTATAGTGCTTGCATTTCACGAGTGCGCGTGGCTCATGGTTGTGTGTGTGTCGTATCTGTATAAGTGTGAGCGAGATTATGACTCTACATTATTGATCAACTATTTGATCTATCAACCAGCCTATCAACCAATCTATCAACCAGCCTATCAACTTGTCCTTAAACCAGTCGATCCACAAATCTATCAACGAATCAAGGAGTCTATAAAACGGGTCATTTGATCAGTGTCTAAACCAGTGTATCTAACAGTGAATCAACCAGTATAGCAACTATTCCATTAACCAAGAAGAACATAAACCAGCATTCAGCGTCACGGTTGAAAATAAAAGCTCGAAGCTTGTGTTTTGTTAAGCTATTGCATAGCTTCTATCGCGGGCCAGCGTGGAGACCGAATCCAGAAATTCCGTTACGAAAATAACCTGACACGGGACTCCTCTACTGTGAGCCGCTAGATGGCGTTGATAAAAATGCTATGCAATAGCTTTACCGCGGCAGTCCCCGAGTGCCACACGTCTTTTTTTTATTTAAAGTTTATTTCTCATTGGTGAAATAGGCCTTTACAATCTATCATAGCTCAAAATCGAAGCCAAAGTAAATGGCAGATTTTGTTTGGACAACACAAATCATAAACCCATTTTAAATATTTATGAGCTCGCTAATCTAAATAAATATAGATTGGTTTCTTCATCTTTTTAACTAATGATAATAATGAATT